>OZ038511.1:43200724-43208224 GCA_964036315.1 Acanthosepion esculentum | reverse complement strand
ATTCTGTTGAAATATTGTTTAACATTGTCAAACATTTTTTTTCTTTCAGGACGTAGACGATTATGGCTCTCCACCTCCCTCTATCCCTTGCAGCTCTCAACAAGTTCCTTTCCTCTGCTCCCTTCCCCAGACCACGTTCTGTTATCCACTTGCTTAAGCCCGCCAGGTATGTCACGCTTTGTTTTCCTTTCTCTCTCTTTCCCTCTATTCGACCCGTCAGTATCAAATTTTCCATGCCCTCCTTCCTTATTATATGTCCCAGAAACTTCAGCTGCCTCTTCTTGATGTTACGTATAAGCCTCCTCCTTGTTTGCATCCTCTCTAAGAGCTCATCTTTTCTCACACGCTCGGCCCATGATATCCTTAGCATCCTTCTGTAGAAGCACGTCTCCGTCGCCTCGAATCTCTTCATCTTTGAGGAAATCGTCCAACATTCGCTGCCGTAAAGAAGGACAGATGTCACGTAACAGCTCAGTATTCTTTTCTTTGTTACCAAAGAAATCCTCCTGTCTCGCAATACTCTGCCCAGCTTTTGGAATGCGTCCTTGGCCATCCCAATACGTCTACGGATCTCAGTGTCGCACTTACTGTCCTCTGTCAAAACGCTTCCCAGATATTTAAACTTCCGCACCTGCTTGATTCTAGTGATCACGACATTAAAATCGAATTTCGGACTCATCCTCTTACTGATGACCATGCATTTCGTCTTCTTGTAGTTTATGCTTAGTCCATTTTTCACACTCTCCGTCGCTAACTGCTGTAGGAGATGTTGTAATTTCTTTTCCGTGTCTGCTATCAGTATTGTGTCATCTGCGTATCCTATGTTTTAAGATTGTGACCGCCAATGCTAAATCCCAGTAGGATTTCCAATTCTCTCAGAATTACCTCGCTGTATAGGTTAAACAGGTCCGGTGAGAAGACGCATCCTTGCCTTACGTCCCATTCTATTTATGTATGTTCACTGAATACGTTCCGTATGCCCATGCATGCTGTTTGCTGCTAGTAGAGGTTATTGATTATTCGGATATCTGTCCCGAATATATCAAGATTGCTGAGCAGTTCCATCAGATTGTTGTGGCTCTTCTCTTAACTGTTGAAAAATATTGGAAGAGTAACAGCAAGCATTTTGTTTATTATCATTATTATTATTATTATTATTATTATTATTATCATTATTGTTATTATCTTTATTTTCTTTGATATCTGGCGTTTACACATTTCTTTCCGGGTCCCGCCCAGGGACCTATGGTTAGAAATGGCATCATGACACTTTTCACTTAAAAAAAAAAAATTATTACATAGATAAAGCCCTTCGTAAAGTGTGGGCTGTACTTGTCAGAATAATCTTTTGTATCTCTTTGAGGCATGGACTTCCAGGGATCCCTTCAATTAGTCTACTGGAATATTTTCCAACCAATCCTAAGGCTCTAACTACAACAGGGATTGTTGATGTTCACATGTGCCACATTTTTGAGATTTTATTTCAAGGTCCTTGTATTTTGAGAGCTTTCCGAATATCTTCAAAGATACATTGCAGTCTGCAGGGACTGCCATATCAATAAGGAGACATTTTTTTGTTTGTGGTCTTTAATAACAATGTCTGGGCGGTTGGCTTTGATTGTTCTGTCAGTGTGTATTGTGTAGTCCCATAGAATTGTAACAGGTCCTATCTCCGTAACCGGGTCTGGGTGGTGTTCGTACCAGTTTCTTTCAGTTTCCTTCCCATAGGAGTTGCAAATTTTCCAGTGCAGATATTGGCCCACTCTGTCATGCCGGGTTCTATATTCAGTGGGTGCCAATATCGTGCAACCGGATACAAGATGATCAATGGTTTCTGGATATTTATCACAGAATCTGCATTTTGGGCTAACACAGTATTTTAGTATATGTGCTTGATAATTCCTAGTTAACAAGCATTGATCCTGTGCAGCAAAGGATAAAACCTTCAGTTTCAGCTTTCAACCCTGCACTACGTAGCCACTGTGGGGTACGGGTTTTGTCTACGTCAGCTTGTTTGGTACGGTAAGAGTATTGGTCGTGGAGCGGTTTATCTTGCCATTGTTTCTGTATCTGATCGGTCGCATTAGTCTATATTATTATTATTATTATTATTATTATTATTATTATTATTATTATTATTATTATTATTATATAAAGAGAGAGATTGGCGATGAAGAGAGAGTGACTGAAAATTAGTTTAAAATCCCAACTGTAGATGAGGTTTATTTTCATCGAATAAATCTTGCCTTCTTGCCTGGCAGAACTGCTTTTCCAAAAGAATCTTTTTAATCGCCATTCGAATCTTTTCGTGCTTTAGAGTGGCTTCCGCTTTTTTTTCTCTGTTAATGCATCGAGTTTGTAGTCTATAACTAAACCGAGTTAAATGACAGCAACTAGGCCCGGACTATATTAAGGGACTAACGGAGAGAAAATGGATACTCAACATCCGGGAAGCAAGAAGCACAAACAAACCACTATCGATCTCGTTAACTCGCTGAATCCATGGCCGGCCAGGGTTCGTTAATCAAAGCCATCCACATTCATCGTCACAAATGAAGGACCAATTAATACAATTAGTGTACCTAAAAACTACACTCTGTTATTGATTGTTCATGTGTGGCGTTAGTTTCAGATCTTGTGACCTGATTTTTTTATTTCATCCAAAGCCTTAGTTAATATAAACTAGCAGCATGGCCCGGCGTTGCCCGTGCTTGATTAAAAAATTGTACGACTCATACAGCAGTCGCTATCACTTGACTTAAAATATTTTTGCCCTTCCTTGCCTTTAAAGGAGTGCCGTTTGCCGTGCTGATGTTGCTACATGCATTACTTCTTCCCTATCTCACACTGCGAATTTTTTCTAAGCTCCATACTAAACATTAAATCTGTTAGGAAAAATGAACACAAAACGATCAGCTTTAAAAAAGGACTCGTAATTTGAAAAACCGAATGAAAAAAGAATGTTAACAACAAATACTTTTTCCCACCCAACCCAGTTCTGCGAAATCAGAATCAACGTTGACTTTAAGCAAGCGAATGAGCCAATTAGAGTAAAGTGCCATGCAGATTTAAATTGTTCGCACTTGTGACGAATGCAGCTATCGATTTTTTTGCATGCTAGCATGCTAGTTAACATTCGTGTCAGTCAGCTGTTGGCTCTCACGCTGGCCAATAGAATTTTCCTGCCTATTCGTGGCAGCCATCTATAGGCTCTCACTCTGGTCAGTAGAAAATGGCCGCAAACTGCATGAAAACTGCCGTAGAAGTATGAAAGAATTGATTATTTCCACTATCGATGGGAGTTGGGAAATGCAAAGTCAGTCTTGGTCTGTCCATTAACTTGGAGCATGTGCATGTAAATTTTGGTGCAAATCCGTCAGAAATTGCGGCCGTGCATTCGTTACACACACACACACACACACACACACACACACACACACACACACACACTTCCTGCCTTTTATAGATAGAGATATATACTCTACATAGCAGGTATGAATTTCCAGTTTGTTTGTTTTTTAAACATTTCATTTTTATAAATATACTAGCAGTAAAGCACGGCGTTGCTTGGGGTTATATGTATTTAAATTGCTTTGGGGTTTGAATTATTGAACTTACGCACGTATCCACAGTTGCTGAGGGGACTGATAGACCGGGAATCTCACTGGTAGGAAAATCAATGAGATCAAGGGCAACCGGTTGCAATAGGTGGCTGCTGTGTTGCTGCTCCGTGCTTACCCGAAGTCTGCCACCCGTTCATAATCGGTCAAGATTTTTAATTCTTGCAATGTAAAATAGTGGTTGCGTTTTCACTGGAGGACTCGCTTAACATATCGGCGTCGGTTGTCGGCAAAGCTGCTCTACTCCGGTTTGCACACGTTCACCTACCTGATCCTACTTAAGTACGGCTTGCTTAGTCTAGTTGGAAAGCCCTTGACCCAGTGGTGATTTTGTGTCCATTCCTTTTTTTTGGGGCATATGTCTGGAGTGTCCATTTATTTGAACGAGAATGATTCCACTTCATTTCCTATGGTAAGATGAAACCCTTCCCCCCCCCCCGGGAAACTGAGCGGACGAACGCACGTGACTCCTCCCCGCACACACTCGGTAATTGTTGCGGCGCACGAACAGAGGTCATCACGGCTGCATGTAGGGGTCAATAGTTGTGTTAGGCGCAACGGTTTGTGAATTGTGAGTACTGTGAGTAGCTGTTGTTGTCTGTTTTACTGCGGATGTTACGGTTTTGGGAAAAACCCAGTAAAGGAATGGAGCTTGCAACGCAGCATTTGGCCTTCCGTAAAGTTTGAAGTGTTGTACCGTAGAAGTTACTGGTAGACAGAGTTACAAGGAAGCACCCACAGAAAGCGCTCTTCATAATAGACGCTGGCACAATAAGTAAGCGAAATACTCAGAACTTATTGCTAACTGGCCAGCATTCAGGTTACAGCCTATTGAATCGACGCTTGAAGTAGCTGCAGAGAGTAGTGGGGGTATTGTGCATCTCAACTGAAAGTGCCAACCGTTGTGTCAACATCTACGCGTTGCTAACCTCATCGAATACCGCTCTGAATGCCCTGAATTGCGTGGCCCCGCTCAACTATACCCCTCCAACCCTGTGAGCGCATGCGATTGTATGATTCGGTGTTGAGTCTAAAGCAGCGGGTAGTGCACACAGTAGCGCAAGTACGTTTTGCCTTAGCGCATCACAGTATGAGTTAAGTTAATGCCGGGGTCGTAACTGAAAGCCAAGAAAGACCAAAAAGAGCTATTGGGACAGGTAATACTACCGGCGGTCGCAAGGCGCTGAATGTCGCCGTCGAGACGTATGCGGCAAGCTTGGGGAGTTTGAGATAAGCGCAGAGCTGCCATGTTTGTAGCAGCCCTTGAAAGTCTGTTTGCCCTTGTTTGTGGGCCCTTTGAGTTTCTGGCAGCAGAAGTTGCTACAGCGTTGCGGGTATGCGGGTTGCTAGCTGCAACTCTGTCTCGGACTCCCTCGACCTAGCTGTTGTAGCAGCGTCCCTGGAATTGACGGGCGTGCCTGTGGTCAAATGTTTCAGCTGCCCTCAACATGGCAGTGGTGGCAGCATTCGTAGCATTTCGAACAGATCTACGGAGCGGTGTCTCAGCAGCCCTAGCGCTCGCTGTTGAGGCAGCGTCCCTGGATTGACAGGCGCGCCTGCGTCAAGTGTCTCTATTGCCCTTGATTTCGCAGTGGCATCAGCGTTTCTTACGTTACGGAGAGGCCTTTGACGATGAGTCTCGGAAGCCCGGGATGCAGAGGTGGTTACTGTAGCTTGTGCATTCATTCTCAACCGTTGTGCATTCTTGAGCCTTGATCGCAACGAAGCGCTGTAGGCAGCTTTCCCACCCAAGCAGGTGGCACTCTCCTCTTGTGACTGCGGGGCCTGCGTGAGGACGCTGCGTCGAGCAACCTGTGATAGTCGGATTGTAGTCTGCTCCTGGGACTCGCGGGCCCTTCTTGCCCTCATTGCGGACGTTCTTGCAGACCGAAGGCTAAGACGTACCCTCCTTTTTGGCGGCATGGGGAAAAGTGATGCTAGTAGTGGTTGATTAGGGTTGCTCAATTGCAGGAGTACAAAGTCTTAGTATCGCAAAGCGTGAGCCAGAATCGGGAAGACAGGTATTTAAGTAAAACAGCTGAATAAATTGTTTATGGTAGTTGGAAAAATGTAGTTAATCATACAAACGGAAAACAAAAACGCAAGAAACAACTTGCGGTAGGAGAAATGATCATTTGAAGGAGCCTATCGTATCAACCGGATGGCGGCGTAACAGGAGCAGAAGTGAGACCTTCGTCCCACAGCTGTACACAGCAGGTTCAAATACGAAGTATTACTGGCCAATTGGTTGTGCCAATCAGGGAGCGTCCTAGGGTCTCGAACACCAATCAGCCAATGAGATATCGCTATGTGCAGCATGGTCACGCGTGTGTGAATAACAATCAGCTGCAGAGTCTGTAGTGTCGACGTCTCAGTTGAACATACGTTTGATTGGTGTATTCGCAAATTCCGATGAAGACGTGATTATATCGACTTCCCTCGGGTATTAGTTGGTCACAAAGTAGCTCACAGAGCAAAAGTTTTCATTGTCACGACTAAAGCCGATAAAGTTAATCAAAATCCCAAGCAAGTTGCGAAAAACATCGCCAAATTCAGGTAAACTTGAAATTGAATGGGAACTCAAAAGGGTTATGATTTCATCGATTTTTATCCGAAAATTAAAACCGATATTGAAATCGAATGTCAGCACCTCAATACTGTCGGTAAATACTATGCTGAACGGGAATTTTGCTGAAAATCCTTCGCCATTTGCGAAAAGTATAGCCAAAAATCAGCTAAACTGGACTTGAATCGGATGTCCCAAAGTGATCGATTGTATCGATTTTTTCCAGTAATTGATATCGATATTGAAAATGAATGTCAGCACCTCATAACTGATGATAAATACAATGCTCAACGTAATTTTGGTGGAAATTCTTCGCCATTTGCGAAAAATATAGCCAAAAATCAGCTTGACTGGATTTGAATTGGAAGTCAAAAGTGGCATGATGTTATCGATTTGTTTTCGATAATTGATACCGATATTGAAGAAAAAGGTCAGTAACTAATAACTGTTGATAAAACTAATGCTCAACATGATTTTCGTGAAAATTTCTTGCAGTTTGCGAAAAACAGAGCCAAAATTCAGCTACATTGGATTTGAATCGGATGTCCCAAAGTGATCGATTTTATTGATTTTTTCCGATAACTGATATCAATTTTTTAAAAACAAAGAACAGAACCTCAAAATTATAAGTAAGGACATTGCTCAATGTGAGTTTGGTGGATATCACTTGTAATTTGTGAAAACTATCACTGAAAAACTGATGAATATTTTTCGAATCAATATTCGACCACCTATCGGTTTTATCGATTTTTCCCAAATCGGAAGAACAATCGAAAAATCCGAAGACGTCACGTACGAATGCCGTAAATTTCCGATCTGTGTGTGAATTTTCATGACAATCGGACGAACGGTTTGCTCAGGATGAGGTAACAAGTTGACAAACACACAGACAAACAGACACACTAACAGAATGCGATTAATAGATATAGAAATGACAATAGAAAAACTGTAATAGTTGCCGACGCGTTTCGTCCAATGTGAAATTTCTCAAGGCAAAAAACGAAATGAATTTATTTAAACAAAGTAACTAATAATAACAAAAACAAAATCGTGAAATCGAAAGAAAATATTTGAATCCGTCAACACAGCAATAATAACAATATCTCCACACGTGACAGTAAATGACGTAATTTTGAATTAACAGTATGAAAATAGCGTTCTCTAACTTCTTCCAGTTGTTCAGGACATTTTGCTTTTGTTATTATTTGTTACTTTGTTTAAATAAATTCATTTTTTGTCTTGGGAAAGTCCACATTGGACGAAACGCGTCGGCAACTATTACAGTTTTCCTATTGTCATTTATATTTATAAATA
>OZ038511.1:43175724-43190724 GCA_964036315.1 Acanthosepion esculentum | reverse complement strand
TATATCAATTATTTTAGTATATTACATCAAAAATATGCAAAAAGAAACGCTACACAAATGCAATCATGTTTCGACGTGTATTAACACATCTCACCAGTCGTTAGTAAATAACTGGTGAGTAGACAATTTATTGAGATTTAATACACATTGAAGTATGATAGCATTTGTGTAGCGTTTTTTTGTTCTTTTTTTTTCACATGTTTTTGATGTAATATCTTAAAATGAAGAATACTACGTTTGTATTGAGCCCTCTTTTAAATTGAATGTTACGATCGTCGGACTTGGACTATATTCGTTCTCATTTGACATATATATATATATATATATATATATATATATATATATATATATATATATATATATATATATTAAGACATGTTCACTGAATGATTTAGACAAGTTTTATCGACTTATTTTGAATTAGATGCTTTCATATTCATGGACAAGCTTTCATTATTAAAGGAAGAGTGAAAATTATCGTGTTGATACATATTATTTATTCCGAGTACTTTTAACATTAGCACGATGTCATCATCAGCGTGTTGTTTTTTTCCAGACAAATATACCAGTGTTCATCATTTTCAAAGACAAAATTGCTGTGTTCAACTGAGAGTTATTTATTTTTTTACTAGTGAATTGAAGAACGCTGGGTTTAATGCAAATTAGTTGAGTAATATTTCAGGGGAGGTAACTAAGATATGAGGCGTCGAGAGTATTTCTTAAGTATTAAAAACTATGGTACAAACCTTGATATTTTAAACTACATATTGTAGACATTTTAAGGCATCTGTGCAGGTTTATTAAGGTTTGGTTTCAATTACAGGATTATTAAAAAAGAAAGAGTACATTTCGAAAATAATATAAAAGCAAATGCTAGAGACATAAATACCTTTAACACATTACTGGATAGAAAAGGTTCAGTTTATTATTGCCATCGGACGGGCGTGGGCGACAGGTGTGTTTCTCTTTACAAGTGCAAGTATCTACGATTTTTTTATGCCGTAAATTTGCTCATGACGAGATGGATGTTTGCAGAATTAGCGGCGAAATACTCGTTGTACTTGCACGATCGTTTTACCCTTCGCAAACTGCAGTACAGGACACGACTTTTCTTGTCGTGTGGCCATTTCAATAGCTGACATAAATTATAATAATTTAAAGGCATACAAAATTTGGAAAAAAAACCCAACACAATGACGCATTTAAACAAGATTGAAAGAAAATTTTCCTTTTTATATTAATAACTTTGAACCTTTTCCAATCTGCTAACATGTTGAATACATTTCTCTTTTGTTTCTTTTAAATTTTCGAAATCTGCTCCTTCTCTTTACATATATATATATATATATATATATATATATATATATATATATATATATATATATATATATATATATGACGTCATACATAATGAAATGGGCAAAATCAGACAATTATTTAAGATATTTTTTATGTTTATGCGTGCATTTTATAGATACAAATATTTAAGTAAATGCTCTGTTTATAATAAACAGTATTAACAACATTTACCGGTCTGAATGTTCGAGAAATTTTCATAGAAAATATGCGTCCTTCGACAGGTATCGAACCTGTATCCGATACGGAACCGTCATATAGCCTGACGTGCCTTAACCGATTGGGCCACAGAGGAGCGTTCAGTTAGCAAGGTCGATTTTACTGTTTTCAAAAACAGTTCTCCATGATTTTCTTTAATTCATTCATATCTGCTCAATGCGTATCCAAATGTAAACAAATGACGTCATACATTATGAAATGGACAAACTCCGACAATTATTTAAGACATTATTTTATGTTTTTAAGTTATTTTTATTAAAAAAATTCTTAAATAATTGTCGGAGTTTGTCCATTATAAACAGAGCATTTACTTAAATATTTGTATCTATAAAAAGAACGTATAAACATAAAAAATGTCTGACAGCCCTACTATATCTTCCCAGTTGACCGATGGTTAGAGGAAAAAGACCATTCTATTTTCTTTTTAGAAATTCATTGGTTATATATTCGCCTATTTTTATTGCTAAGCGAACACGCAAAACCGAATTCTGCATTTGAGACAATTAAATGCACTCTTAGAAAGCTAGAAGACACTCACTATAATTGGTTCTAAAAACCGCATGCTGTACTTGTGACGATCAATAGACTGGCTTAAATAATTTCCAATGGCTTGTGAGACCACCACTTTAACAATAATACAAATCCAAATTTGCATCATGGAACAAAACGTGTTTTTTTTTGTTTGATATATTATCAGATTACTGCATTAATGCACTTCATGTGACAAGCCATAGATATTCTTTGTTGCAATCAACAGAGATTTGTCGGAATGTGACAATTATGATTCATGGAGTTTCGGGCTATATGTTTTTATTTCAGCACTTTAACTGGAAACAAAAGAAATAAAATACAATATTATCTTCCTTACTTACTAATATATAGATAAGTACCACAATGCATGTTTCATTATTAACGTTTCTTTCATTATCCTAACGTGGATTGCTTGTACTTTCCATAAGCCAAAATGGCGTAAAACAAAGAAACGAGCAACGTTTATTTGTATGGGAAAATCTTTGGAGCCTTCCCGTTCCGAGAAAGTAATGTGATATGAAACTTTCTGCAATTAGTGACGTGCTAAGATGATTGCTGAAAAGAAAGATATTTTAATTTTGAGAGAGTGCATAGACTTACTGATTAAATATTCCATTCTTAGGTACCATGATGCATGTTTCATTATTAACGTTTCTTTCATCAACTTAACCTAGATTGTTCGTGCTTCCCACAAGTCCAACTGAAGTAACACGAAGAAGCGAATACTGTTGATTTTGCTGGGGAAAATGTTGGAAGGTTACCATATCCAGAAAGTAACGTTGTCTGAAATTTTCTGCGGTTAGCGACAGGTTACCATGATTGCAGAAAACAAAAAAGATTTTAGTTTTGAAAGACTGTGTAGAATTAAGGCAAATTTGCAGCTGGTTTTGAGATGCCTTCAAATAAATTCGTAGGTAAGAAAAATCAGACAAACTCGGCATATCCCATATCAGCCATAACAGATGAAAAAATATCGACATCTGAAATCAAGCCTGACAGAGAAGAATTTTATTTTAGGGCGGTTCTGGGAACGCTCACAATTTTCTTACCCTATTAAATAGCAGTTATTGCTTTTTCGTTTCACGCCGTTTCTGATAGAAGGGGAATTTTTTATTAATGTACGTCTTTCGCAATAGCAAAGGGGCGTCAAGTGAAATTTCGATAGCAGTAATAAGACGGATGAGGAAAAAAAATCTTGCTTTCGATGCACGGTGATGATATTAAAAATCAGTTACGTCTGGAAGGTTGAAGAAAAGATCAACTTTTAGGAAAATAAAAATAGATATGTGAAAAAAAAAGGGAGAAAAACTAAGAATATAGAACTGTAAAATCAAGGAATTGAGAAGTACGAAAACATCAATTGCTTGATTAAACACACGTGAACACACACACACACACACACACACACACACACACAAACAGGCATGCACACGCACAAACACGCATGCGCACGCGCACGCCTACACTGAGGATTGTCTGAAACAGCCGATAACAATCACTCTGGAGCAGTCTAAATAAAAATAGGTTTCTTGCTTCGGTTCTTGCTTGTAGTCTTTTGTAGCTTTCTTCTGTTTTTTTTTTACTGATTTATAACCTTGCTAAATAAGGTGTCGAACAACCAAAAGTATTTTTGATTAAATCTAAAAATGTCTTTCGAAAGACGAATACATTGAAATAAGAACTTGAGTGTAAGCGCACACAGACACACGCACGCACGCACAGAAATATATATATGTGTGTGTGTGTGTATATATATATATATATATATATATATATATATATATATATATATATATATATATATATATATATATATATATATATATATATATCCTTATGAAGGATTAGTGGATTTATCTTTTATTCGACATTTTTAAAACTTAAAACTTTATTAAAGTGGACACTCATATTTGAAATAGACATCCTATTTTTATTTTATATTTTAAACCGTGTGCTTCACATCTAGTGGCCTGCGCATTCGATAAATCTTATCAAAGACGTATAAAAGAAAGGAACGGCCATATATATATATTGTCAAGTTTACTAAAGTGTATTACTGATAAAGTTTATCAGTTAATTTGAAGTTTGGCGATAAACTGGAAAAATTAGGTACTTTATTCTTATGAAAATAGTTTATTTCAGGTGGCTGACATATATTTCTCGGCCTGTCCGAAAATTGATAGGTTTCTATGACCTTTATTAACTAAATTTTGCGATCAGCCAAGATCGTAAATTGATATTTTTTCCCAAAATGAGTAAGTTCAGTACAGCAAAAATGGTAGCTAAACATGAACAATTAAAGGCATTTTCAGAACCAGCACCGCTAAATTAGCGAAATTAATATATATATATATATATATATATATATATATATATATATATATATATATATATATATATATATATATATATTGGTTTAGTTTGGTTTGGTTTGTTATATGTGGCTGGTAATATTATTTTTTCAAAAACGTATTACTGGCAATATTTCTTTTCAAAAACGTATTGCTGATAATAGTTTTTTTTCTTTAAAAATGTATTGCTGGTAATATTTTATAATAATTTTTGCCTCAGTTTCGGGGATAACTATTTTCCCATAGCTGGGACTCTAACAGGAGCTACCACCCCGGGTCAGGGTGGGCCTGGGACACCCGCAATTAAGAGGTGGTTCCACGCTCCTCAAAACATCCTGATCAGAGGCCTTGCTGTTGGACGTAGTTTATCATTTTACCCAGGACGCGGATGTAGTTTATCGCCATACCTAGGACGCGAATGTAACTTATCGTCATACCCAAGACGCATATATTAATTGAAATCCGACAACATATATATATATATATATATATATATATATATATATATATATATAAAATTTAGATTATTTTTCTTTTTTTTTCTTTTTTTCCATCACTTTTGTTATTGTGGTAATGCTAGATCTGGCAAGAATAGTAAAATGTTGTAAGAGCCTGCAAAATTACTGTTGATGACCTAGCGATTGAAGCACTTTCTAAATATTTTCGTCTCAGGAAATTGTTTTCAATTTTAATTAGAGTGGCATTTTTTTTTATATCAAAATCGTGCTCAGTGAGTAACTAATGCGTTTCATGTGTTGTGTTGTAAAGTAACCGTTTTGTGTTCATGTAATCTTTTATTTAAACTTCTTGAGGTTTCTACATTGTTTTATCTCTGGCAATCATTACATGTAACAGAGTAAACTCCTCATTCAAATTTTAGCTTACTGTCTTGTTTGTTATCAAGTCTTTTATTGTTTTCGACGTAGTTGTCAGAAAGTTCATTATGAGTTTCAATAAATTCTTTTCAATTGTAGTTGTGACTGAGTTATTAGATAGAGTTTACAAAAAAAGAAAACAATTCATGTTAATCGGGTTGCCGAGTTCGAATTCCCGTTGGGTTAGTTATATTCATTAATGCGCAAATACCCTTGGGAAATGTATGAATCCATTTTTTCTCCACGGACTATGAGTTAATTAGCAATATTATATAATTAAATCATTATTATCTAAAAATAAATTGATAAACCGTAGAATATAAATCAGTCAAAACAATTAGTATACGGTACAAAAAATCATAGCAAATATTATTTCATTACATCGAGGCTTTCATATAGATGCCAAACATCGCGCTAAACTCGTCCAGAAATATAAAAACTGTCAGCTTTATATGACCACATTTTCAGGTAAAAATGCTTAACATAAGGAAGAGACATTTGAGGTTTCTGAGGCATATGAAAAAAATTGATACTCATGGGGCAGATAGAGATGGGGCAGATATTATTGAGTATTAGTTTTCTTTCAAACTGAAAGAAATCAATTACAAAGGTTCTTCCCGAAACAACTTGATACAAAAATATTTTTCTTTGTCTTTCTTTACAATGCAACCGAATAAATCGCGTCAGTATGATAAAATATAGAATGTGCCTACATGTGATAATGTGTGTCACGTATTTAATTTTATAGTAGCAGCAATAGCATTCAGAGAACGATAGCTGCATTAATACTACTGCTAAAATCTGTATTGACAATAACTCGGTTTGTATGTTTTTGTTTCTTAGTTGAGCATCGCTAATCCTTCTTTGTAATATAGTATACTCAAATAAATATGTGAAAATGTCAGTAATTAATTAAGGTTTGAGAATTTCAGCTTGTATAACAACGAACGAACAGTCAACACTGGTCAAAGGTTTAAGGAAAAAATCTATCTTTGTGAACAAATACGAGAGCTTTTATAACCGAGTAAGACTAAATTTTATTATATAAGTTTATTGATTAATAAATATTTTCCCATTATTTAAATAGTTATTTTAAAGAGGAAAATATTGTTGATCATTTTCTGAAGTGAGCTTTCACATTTTCTTAGCAGACAATAAACATTGTTGCTTGAAAATTCAAAAAAATATAGCGCGTTTCATATGACGTCGCTGATTGGTTAATGTATATGACTGAAAATTCAAAATCGATGCTTATAAAATGCACAAAAATCAGTCGAATTATGCGTGAACCAGTGACAATACTTAGAACGATTGCATTTTCTGCATTTCGTTAACATATATACATATTCTTAAAGGTGACATTTCAACGTTTCTTTGAAATGTTAACAGTAGTAGACAGATTTGCCTATTGCCTGATTCACACACCTTCCCCTACTTTTGTACAAGAGCAGAAGTTTATCATTTGTTTCCTGTTTAGGATTAGTTTTTCGCTTTCTTTTCCTAAAGTCTTCTCATTTTCTTTCACCCTAGTAACCCTTTCGCGCCTTAGTGGTATTGTGACATTGCTTGGGGTGAAATTATTAAAAAAACAAAACAACCTATAACACAGGCAAATTGGAAAATGTCCCGAAAGGTTTCCCACTGCGGTAATGTGACTTTCCTCTGCCTTTTCTATAAATACTTCAGTGGTTTGTGTTCCGATGGACTTTCATATATGTTCATTCGTTATTATTATTCCCCCTCCACAAACAAATTGTACACATGAGAATTGGTTAGGACTACATAGAGACCATGAGGTATTATGGTGGCTGTAATAAGTATGGTAAGTAGGAATATGTTGTTTTGATGTAAGGAATATTGTGGTATGTTTGGGTCAATAATCGTGGCTCGCTAAGTTTAAGATAAGACAGCATTTTCCTTTGACATGAAGTTGAAAGATTATGTTGAATCAATTGCTAGGTCTGCTGCTCGGAAAGTTGGTCCCCTTTGTTATACTAGACAATTTTTTTCCGTCAGAATCTATTTAACATATTCCTTGGTCTACCATTCATCTTTTCTTTGAATACTACTACCACATATGGTTTGGTGCTCCTGCTATATATTGAGATATTCTTCATAAAATCCAAAGAAGAATCTGTAATGTTAGTGGTCGTGATCTGGCATCTTGGCTTCAGTCACTTTCCCACCGTCGTAATATAGCTTCTCTATGCCTTTCTATAAATACTTTCACGGTAAGTGTCCTGATGAACATTTCTCTGTTTTGTTTATTTCCTTGTATAAAAATTGTATTCATTGTAAATATTTATTGGGGTCTCAATTTTAAGTCTTGTTATTTTTATTCTCACCGCCAGAGACAAATTGTACATATAGGAACTAGTTACGACTACGTAGAGACCCGAGGTATTATGGTGACTGTAGTAAAAATGGTAAGTAAGAATGTGTTGTTTTGGTGTAAGGAATACTGTGGTATGTTTTGGTCAGTAATCGTGGCTAGGTTAAGACAGGTTGAAGACCAGCATATCCCTCCTTCTGGCCTTGTGCCACATTTTTGTATTACTAAAAATATATATTACTTTCCTCCATGGTATTTAGAATTTAGGTATTTGAGCGAAGTACCAGATTGACGGGGGAAGGCACGGTGGAGTAATGTATAGCGGCTCGGATTGAGGAATCGGAGAGCCGTTCGATTTCCGATCGAATCCATTACATTCACTTACGTTAAGGTATGAATTCCCCAGCTATGGGTAAGTGGCAAGACAGACCGGGTCCTAACGCAGAAAGAAATGGCAACCTACTGCGGGGAAAAAAATCTGCCTCGTCAGTCATGTATCTTTCGATACATGATCGCCTAAGCGTGTATCACGCATGGCACATAACTGACTGATCCCTTATTTGTATTGATTTCACATTTACGCCCTTGGGAAAGGCACGAATTTATCATCCAGTCGAATCCATTACATTCACTTACGTGCTAATACCCTTGGGAAAGGTATGAATCTTCTTCTCCCCAAACCCAAACAGTTATGTGTAAATAGCAGTACAGACCAGGTTCTATAGCCTTGGGTGGTAATTGGCCTACTGCAGAAAGAATTGGCAACCGACTGCGGGAAAAAAATCTCGCTCATCAGTCATGTATTGAAATATACATGATCGCCTAAGCGTGTATCACGCATGGCACATAAGTGACTGAATGACCAGATTGACGGTAAGATCCCATCACTTACAGTTGAAACGGCGAGATGCAACCGTAAGTTCTATGCTAACAGTTTCTTCTATCGCACTTCCAGCTTGTGGAACTTTCTTTCGGCTTCTTTGATGTTCAAAAGTTTAAATGCAATGTCTTCTTAATACACGTTCTTCTATTGTCCATGCTTCTTAATAAAGTTATTTTTATCATTTTCTCAGTTTGTTTTAGATTCAGTAACCCCTTTCGTCTTAGTGGCTTGTTGCCTTGCTTGGGGTGAAATGATTTTAAAATATCTGCTTTTTCTATTAGTACTTCACACAAAACAGAGATAAGCGATTCGACTCAAATCAGTATGACACAGAATACATTAGTAACATAAATTAACTTACACAAACAATATATATATATATATATATATATATATATATATATATATATGTGTGCGTGTGTGTGTGTGTGTGTGTGCGTGTGAGAAATTTATTTCGGCTGAGGTCTCTGGGGAGGAAGTGTGGGTTTGTAAACAGTGACTATTACGGCTAATAATGCAAGACTCTTCGGTAAATTGAATCGAGTTCTCTCAGTCACTGTGTGTTTATATAAAAATAAATACGCTTAAATTCATCCCAGCCATGCGTTAACGGCTTAGTGGTATAATCCCCTACTGACGCCAATTCAGTCGGGTTTCGATCCTAGCTAGAGGCAACCGGACGTCTAGCCACACTGATGAGCTGTGATACAGCGAAACAGTCTGTCTGTTGGTGACAATATATATATATATATATATATATATATATATATATATATATATATATATATATATATAATATTCTCCTTTTGAATGTGTGGGAGTGGGGAGAGTGGTGGTGAATGGAATAGCGTTAATCGTTATATGTTATTTCTTGAGTAAATCTCCCAACCGTGTTAAAGAAAGACAATTCTTCTTCTGACTCCTCCTTATTCCTCTCCTCTTCCTCATTCTTCTCCTCCCTTCCTCTTTTTAATTCCACTCTTCCTCCACCTCTCCTCCTCTCCCCTTTTCTTCTTTCCTCTTCCTCTTCCCTTCCTCACCATTCTTCTTCCTATCCTCCCTCATGTCCTCTCCTCCTTTTCCTCTTCCTCTTCTTTTACGCCCCCTCTTCCTTTCTTTCTCCTCCTGCTCATCTTACTTATTCCTTCCCTTCCTCCTCCTCTCCTTTACTTCCTTTACATTCTCCTGCTTCTTTCCGTGTCCTCCTTTTTCTACTACTTCTTGTTGTTCTCTTCCCCCTCTTTCCTTATTCTTCTTTTATCTTCCTCCCCCTCCCGCCTGTTCTTCTTCTCCTCCTCCTCCTCCTCCTGCCTTTGCCGTTAACCCTGATTCTTATATTGTTGATGAATCTGCATTTTTTGCCTCCCAAACGTGCCGTGCAACTTCGTGTCTGGTTTGTTTGTTTGGCCCAGAAAAACAGTCACCGATTTTTTTTTTCCATGGCGAATACTGCTTACGATTGTGTTTGGAATCATTCAAAGTGAGTTGAGTAGTGACGACAGTGAAGATGCAATCAAACATCGACGAGGTGTTGCGTGAGCATGCGCACATACGCCGAAACGCCTACACGGAGGCGATTGCTGCAGACAGATCAATAGGTAGGCAGATCAGCAGCTGCACAAAGTCGATAGACAAAGGCATATTTCCATGCCGTGTAGGTAAAGTAAATGTTGCAAGTATATGCATGTATTGCCTGCCGAGTGTTAGGAACGATATGTTGCACGAGTTGGTTCCTGCGGGACTCAGCTTTCTTCATTCCGCCATCGACCACTCACTAAGAATACTGACGATAAACTCACAGTAAACTATTCAAACAACACGTAAACATATATGAAGAAACTGCGATAGATAGATAGATAGATAGATAGATAGATAGATTGATAATGAATAGAATGTGATAGATAATGAATTCACTGTGATGATAGATAATGAATAGATAGATATATAGATAGATAATGAATAACCTGTGATAGATTAGATAAGAAGAAGATTTAGATAGATAGATAGATAGATAGATAGATAGATAGATAGATAGATAGATAGATAGATAGATAGATAGATATGGACATAGGCTGGTAGATAATGAAAAGACAGTTATAGATAGATAATGAATTGAGTGTGATGATCATGAATATATATATATATGTGTGTGTGTATATATATAGATAGATAGATAATGAATAAACTGATAGATTAGACAATAGACTTTGATAGATAGATAGATAGATAGATAGATTGTAATAGATTATGAATTGACTGTGATGATAGATAATGAATAGATAGATATATAGATAGATAAGGAATAAACTGTGATAGATTAGAAAATAAGAAGACTTAGATAGATAGATAGATAGATAGATATGGACATAGGCTGATAGATAATGAAAAGACTGTTATAGATAGATAATGAATTAATGAATTGACTGTGATGATCATGAATATATATATATATATATATATATATATATATATATATATATATATATATATATATGTGTGTGTGTGTGTGTGTGTGTGTGTGTATAGATAGATAGATAGATAGATAGATAGATAGATAGATAGATAGATAGATAGATAATGAATATACTGTGATATATTAGATAATGAGCAGACTATGCTTCAAAGGAATTTGCACGAGGGACGTGAAACGCACAGGCATAGGCTCTGGTAGTTTTAAAATGTCTCTTTTATGTTCATATAATCTTTTATGTAAAACTGAGTTTTCTCCAATATATTCTTCAACAAGCCGGAACTTGAAGGAGGATTGTACTCTATCACCTGCAAAGATTGCCGGGAAGAATATATTGGAGAAACCACAAGAAGTTTAAATAAAAGATGGTAACAAAAGACACATTTTAAAAAAACAAGACACTAAACGCATTAGACGTTCACCGCAGCGAGACTGACCACAATTTTGACATAAAAAATGCGACTCTAATTAAAAGAGAAAATAATTCACTGAGACGAAAATGTTTAGAAAGAACTTTAATCGCTAGTTTATACAGGTTCCTACAACGTTTCACCATTCTTGGCAGATCTCCAATTATCAGATGGTCGAAACAAGGAGAAAAAGCATTTAAATGAGATTGGCTAGATTATATACTCAAAACACATTATTAAAAACAAAACTAAAAGCACATTATCGAAAACAAAAGCATGACCGAAAACACATTAGTAAAAAAATATATATTTTCAAAATTTTAAATTTCCAGCATCTCTCGTTCATGCGCATGGGCAGTTGCACCAATATAACAAACATAGTCTGATGAAGTCCTCAAAGACGAAACGCGTCGCAAGAAAATTTTTTCCACTTTGTCATACATCTTTCCTTTCCTCCAAAATAGTTCTTGATATATAAAACTATATATCGTTATCCAATATATATATATATATATATATATATATATTTGAATTGGACAGAGTCCGACAATTTATTTAAAGACATTTATGATATGTTTAACGTTCTTTTTATAGATACAAGTATTTAAGCAAATGCTCTGTTTTATAATAAACAGTATTAAATAACATTTACCGGCCTGAATGTCCGAGAAATTCTCATAGAACATTCAGGCCGGTAAATGTTATTTAATACTGTTTATTATAAACAGAGCATTTGCTTAAATACTTGTATCTACAATGAGAACGTTAAACATATCATAAATGTCGGACTCTGTCCAATTCAAAAATGTATGACGTCATTTGTTTACATTTGATACGATAAGAGCAGATATGAATAGAAGAGATTCATGGAAGATTTAAGTTTAAAGATAGTAAGATTGACCTTGCTAACCTACCGAACGGTTAAGGCACATCACGCGAAATGACGGTTCCGTATAGGATACAGGTTCGATTCCTGTTGGAGAACGAAAATTTTCCATGAAAATTTCTCGGACATTCAGGCCGGTAAATGTTATTTAATACTGTTTATTATAAAACAGAGCATTTGCTTAAATACTTGTATCTATAATAAGAACGTTAAACATATCATAAATGTCTTTATATATATATATATATATATTAAGAGAAACAGTTAGAGAGTTTTTTGGTTTGGTTTGTTTTACAGCATATCAAACTAAACGGGTTATTTAATGCCGACAAAATTTTTATTGCTGCTAATATTTTGTTTTATCAAAAATCTAATTCTGGCAATATATTTTCCTTCAAAAATGTATTTCTGGTAATATTTTTCCCTTCAAAATGTATAGCTGGTAATATTTTTTTTTCAGAAATATATTGTTGGTAACATTTTGTTTTCAAAAATGTATTACTGGTAATAGTTTTTTTTTTTTAAAATATATTGCTGGTAATAATAAAGTTTTACAAAGTATTTCTGTTATTAAAACCCATTTTTACACTTTCATAGTGTTACTACCCCAGTTTCGGGCTCAACTACTGCCCATAGCGTGGACCCCAACAGGTGCTACTACCCCAGGTCAGTGTGGATCTAGGAACACCAGCAATCAAGAGGCGGCTCCACGCTCCTCAAAACCTCCCGACCAGAGGCCCCGATGCTGGACGTGGTTTATCGTCATACCCATGGCTGGACAGATAAATGTTTCTTGGATGGTTTTACGAGATGACAATACTTGTTGAATTAATTTGTATAGGGAAGACACTGAGGATAAAACTCACTACGCGCAAGTAATACAGAGACTAACCTTGCTAACTATTACTCCTACCAAGCAAATTTTAGATATCAGGTCATCCCATAAGTTCTGTCCGAATTTTGAATAAAGAAAACAATTGACCAAATGTTACATTTAATTACAGATTCAATCAACAATGTATTTTCCCTGATTATCTGACTTCCTTCCATCAATTAACAAGCTTACTAATTCCATTACTGTAAAATTCTTTTGGCTTTGATTCGAAGAACTCACAAATGTCAGTTTGAACCTCTTCCTGTGTTACAAAAGCTGTTTCTTCCAAATGATTCTGTAAGCTACGAAACAAATGGTAGTCTGGAGGAGCAAGATCGGGAGAATAAGGTGGATGAGGAATTTTCTCCCAACCAAGTTATTCGATCTTTTGTGACGTGATTCTTGCTGTGTGGTCGCGCATTGTCCTGATGAAACATCACCCGTTTTCGATTCACTAAAGCAGGTTTTTTTCCCTCAAAGCTTGGTTCAAACGCTCTAATTGCTGACAGTATATTTGAGCAGTAATTGTTGCATTAGGTGGTAAGAATTCAAAGTGGATTATTCCTTGGCAATCCCACCAGATTGAAAGAAGAACCTTTTGCCCATGAAGTTCCCTTATCGGCTGTGGCTGGGGTCCTTCCCCTTTACCAAGCCACTGTCTACGACGCTTATCATTTCGATAAATGATCCATTTTTCGTCGCCATTCACAAGTCTATCCAAAAAAGGTGAAACAAGTTGGCGAGAATGAAGAGAAGAGCAGATGTCAACTCGGGATTTGAGGTTGTTTTCAGACAATTCATGAGGCACCCATTGTCCAAGTTTAGGAACTTTTCCAAGTTGTTGAAGATGACGATGAACAGTTGTATGGTTTGAACTGAGAACCACTGCCAATTCCTCAACTGATAAAATCAGGATTTTCTTCAAGGGATGCTTCAAGAAGCTTTTCATCAAACTCAACTGGACGTCCGGTTCATTTTCATCTTCAGGGGTGAAATCTCTACCTCTGAATTTTGCAAACCATCTTCTGCAAGTTCTTTCATTCACACATTCCTCTCCATAAACTGAGTGAATGTTTCTAGCCGCTTCGGCTGCTGCGTTTCCTTTCTTGAACTCATAAAGCATTATGTGCCTTAAATGATTCTTGGGTACTTCCATGTTAGCAGGGTTTTAATCAAACAAAATCTAATTTTATTGTTCTCTGAAATAAAATTTGATCAGTTTGAATGCATCTAAACATAAAAATAATGTTCAGCCCCTATTAGACATTATAAAATACTCTTTAAATTTCGTTCATTTTAACAAAAAGTTAAAATTCGGACAGAACTTATGGGATGACCTAATAGATAGATAGATAGATTCTTTTCTTTTTATGTGCTATGTTCTTTCATGACGTCGGCGATCATGGCTCTCCACCTCCCTTGCAGCTCTCAACAAGTTCCTTCCCTCTGCTTCCTCTCCTAGAGCACTTCCTCACATCCACTTGCATCCACCAGGTATGTCACGCGTTGTTTTCCCTTGTCTCTCTTTCCCTCTATTCGACCCGTGAGTATCAGATTTTCCAGACCCTCCTTTCTCATTATGTGCCTCTTCTTTATATTAAGTATAAGCCTCGTCCTTCTTGGTATCCTCTCTAAGACCTCATCGTCGCTCACACGCTTGGTGCATGATATCCTTAGCATCCTTCTGTAGAACCACATCACTGTCGCCTCGAGTCTCTTCTTCATCTTTGAGGAAATCGTCCAACATTTGCTGCCCTAAAGAAGGACAGATGTCACGTAACAGCTCAGTATTTTTTTCTTTGTTACCAAAGAA
>OZ038511.1:43118224-43170724 GCA_964036315.1 Acanthosepion esculentum | reverse complement strand
TCCCACTGGACAAGTAGATCAGTCGTTAGATGAGACGTGCTTATACAAACTCAGCCACGAATAACTTTTGCCGTTACAGTAGGGTTGATTAGTACCTTCAAGTAAAATCATTCTCGTCATGGCTGGAAAGTTGACTGGGAACCATGGAGGCGGAAAGGATTTCTACAAGCGAGAAGTGCGAGAAAATAAACTATTAGCATAGAACTTACGTCTACATCTAGCCGGCTCAAAACGATGAAACCTACTTGGCAATATATTCAGTCAGTCAATTAAGTGCTATTCGTGATACACGATTGGGCGATCATGTCTTTTTCGATTCATGATTGACAAGGCGGAAGATTTTCCCGCGATATGTTTGAAGAAGAATATGCGTAGATAAAAGGAAGAGATGTCAAATACGGCTCTACAAATTTAAATACATTTTTATTATTGAGTATTAGTTTTCTTTCAAATTGAAAGAAATGAATTACAAAGATTATTTGCGAAGCAACTTCACACAAAAATATGACAGAAAATAGAATGTGTCTCCATATGAGAATGACTGACTCACGTATTTTCGTAGTTTTATGCATGCGTGTAATTTCGTAGCAGTTCGCAGCCGGCAGGCAAGGAAGCTGTGTTAATACTACTGCTTACATTTGCAAATAAATTCAGTCTATATGTTTGTTGTTTAACTCAATATCGGTAAGTCTTTTTTGTAAAATACTGTAGTCGAATAAATATATGAAAATGTGAGTAATTAATTAGGGTTTGAGAATGTCAGCCTTTATAACGAAAAAACGACTCTGGTCAAAGGTTAGCTCAAAAACTAATTTTTGCTAACTAATACAAGCGCTTTTATAAGCAAGAAATCGGCTCTGAAGGGACTAAATTTTAGATTTTATTAAATTCTTAAGTTTATTGGTTAGTAAATATTTTACACGATTTTTAAATATCTAATTTTAGGATGGAAAATATTGTTGATCATTTTCTAGAGTGAGCCTTCAAAATTGCGTAGCAGACGACAAATATTGTTGTCTGAAAATTTCAAGGGTCTCCACGCGCTTACAATTAAGGTCTCTGATTGGTTAATATACGCGACTGTGGAATTTAAAATTGGAGCCGAAAAATGGCACAGAAATGAATTAATTTTGAGTTTAAGTAATATAATTTAAATCTATTGCATTTTTATTCAAATCTGTAACACGGTTCCACATGCTATCGTTTCTTTCTGAGCTGTAGGACCCATTCTGTCCTACTATTCAATCCATAGCCGAAAGGGGAGAAGAGATGAATTCACACCTTTCACAAAGTTATTTGTGCGTAAGTAAATGTAACGAACCCGACTGGAATCTCGTACTGCGCTTAAAAAATCTAGGTACTAAGTAGGAATGGACGTCAGTCTTTTGTCAGCAGAATCGACAATCTCTTTAAGGTGAGCGAACGTTCTTTTGTGAATTGAGTCTATCGAAAAAGTTTCTGGAGTGCAAAGCTTTATACATTATCAATGCTAGAAAGATCAACAACATATAATGGAATTGAGGAATCTGATTTCCGGAAAAGCTGGCTTTAAAAAACGATTTTATACATTTCGACTGACTTTAACGTAAACTGTTCGGTCAATGATTGCCAAATGGGTTTTTATGGAAACAGCTATATTTTTCCTTCTCATTATTATTGGCAATGATTTTATTGGCAAAATGAACTGAAAATGATTTTGTGATAAAAATTCAATTGAAAAGATTTTACTAGAAAAATGCATTGGAAATGGTTTTACCATTTAAATATGTTGATTTTACTATGAAAAAGCATTTTTTTTATTATTATAATAGAGCATTTCAAATGATTTTCACTATAAAAATGCATTGCAAATGATTTTGCTATGAAAATGCATTGGAAATGATTTTGTTATAAAAATGAATTGGAAATGATTGTACTATGAAAATAAATTGCAAATGATTTTATTATGAAAACGCACTGGGAATGATTTTACTATAAAATGCATTGGAAATGATTTTACTATGAAAATGCATTGGAAATGATTTTACTGTGAAAATGCATTGCAGATGATTTTACTATGAAAATGCATTGGAAATGATTTTACTGTGAAAATGCATTGCAGATGATTTTACTATGAAAATGCATTGGAAATGATTTTACTTTGAAAATGCATTGGAAATGATTTTACTATGAAAATGCATTGGAAATAATTTTACTATGAAAATGCATTGGAAATGATTTTACTATGAAAATTCATTGGAAATGATTTTACTATGAAAATGCATTGGAAATGATTTGGCAATAAAAATGCATTGAAAATGATTTCATAAAAACGCATTGGAAATGAATTTACTACGAAAATTCATTGTAAATGAATCTACTATAAAAATGTATTGGCATTAATTTTACTATAATATGAATTGCATGTGATTTTCCTTTAAAAAAGAAAGTTGACAATGATTTTACTATAAAATTGCATTGGAAACTAGTTTATAATAAAAATGCAATGCAAATAATCTTACTAAAAAATGCAATGGAAATGATTTCCCTATAAAATGCATTGCAAATGATTTTACAATAAAAATGTATTGCAAATGGTTTTCTATAGAAGGTATCGGAAATAATCTTACTACGAAAATGCATTGGAAATGATTTTACAATAAAAAAAAACCCATTCGAAATTATTTTACTATAAAAATATATTGGAAATAATTTTACTATAAAAAGTATTGCAACTTATTTTACTATAAAATATATATTGGAAATGATTTTACTATAAAATGCATTGCAACTTATTTTACTATAAAAATATATTGGAAATGATTTTACTATAAAATGTATTGCAACTTATTTTACTATAAAAAATATATTGGAAATGATTTTACTATAAAATGTATTGCAACTTATTTTACTATAAAAAATATATTGGAAATGATTTTACTATAAAATGCATTGCAACTTATTTTACTATAAAAAATATATTGGAAATGATTTTACTATAAAATGCATTGCAACTTATTTTATTATAAAAATATATTGGAAATGATTTTACTATAAAATGCATATATTGGAAATTATTTTACTATTAAATTCATTGCAATTTATTTTACAATAAAATATATATTGAAAATGATTTTACCATAAAATGTATTGCAACTTATTTTATTATAAAAATATATTAGAATTTATGTCACTATAAAATGCATTGCAACATATATAAAAATATATTGGAAATGATTTTACTATAAAATGCATTGCATCTTACTTTACAATAAAAATATATTGAAAATGATTTTAGTATAAAATGTAATGCAACTTATTTTACTATAAAAATATATTGAAAATGATTTTACTATAAAATGTATTGCAACTTATTTTACTATAAAAATATATTGGAAATGATTTTACAGTTAAATTCATTGGAAATCCTTTTACAATAAAACGCATTCCATTTAAGTCTAATTTTCTGAAAAAAACTTCCTTTTATTAAATGATTTCATGTTTCTCAACATTAATGCCAAAACTTTTCTGTACACAAACGACTAATTTCGCCATGACCATATTATTTCTGTTCAGTTGATGAGGTCGCAATCACAGAAAGAATTTTCTCATGTTCAAACTATGTTTTAATGATTAATAAATACCTATTAATATTCATAGATTCTCCATTGCAACTTGCCTTCGGCTGCCTGATGTTGAGTTTTGAAAACGCCAAGAAACTAACAGGAAAAAGAAAACCCTGTCCAGTACGGCGTCATTTTATCCGGTTTGCGTTCTTACAAAATACCATGTCTACACTGATAAGTCAATTGCACGCATGGCTGAGTTTGAAGATCATTAATTCTGAGTCAAGTTGTTACAAGATATGAAATGGCGAGCGTTCGTCCCGGCCTGAAGATATGCTTTACCTCCTACGATAGAGAAGGATGTAAAGAAATACTAAATCACACACACACACATACACACACACACACACACACACACACACACACACACACACATATATATATATATATATATATATATATATTTCTATTATGCAAAGTTTGTTAAAAACGACCGACAAGGTGCTGTGGTTAAGTTTTTACTATAAGCTTTCATGTGTACTTATTTTTTTCAGGACATAAATGGTATAAAAATTGTCCAAATGTTTTATATATTGAAGCGCTTTCGTTTATACATTTAGGCATTATCAATGATGAATTTTATTTTACTTTTAACTGGTTATATGCATTGTTTTAGTTATAGGAATGATTTATGTTCCAAACACGGTCAGCACACTGTGGCCATGTTCATAGTTGATATTATTGTTTGATTTTTTTTATTAATAATGTTTCCATTATTTTTAGCCTTTTTTACATGGGGATGATGCTATTATCAACGAGCATGTTACAGATAGAGTTTGGTAGATCCCCATGCGTATTTAAATGAGACCTACTTGAGCAATGGTCAGAGAGATGTAACGTGAGTCTTCTTGTTGAACATGTTGTAGTATATCCAATATTATGATTTACGAATTTGGAGTGGTCAGGAACAGAGTTCATTAAGGAATATATGAATTTGCAAATAATATTATAATTTTTCACGATGAAGTTACCAGTTTAAAATGTTCATAGTAGATAATTAATTTAATTTTCTCTTTTTTGTCGACTGTATTTATTTATCTAATATATATGGGTGGGCCAAAAGTAGGCTTAGAGTCGTTTCACTATTATTATAGCACCTCATGTTTTGGCAGTAATATATAATGTTAGGAATTAAGTTTCGAATTTATATTTTTATACACTAAGAAGTGTATATTAAATTACGGTTAGCATATATATATATATATATATATATATATATATATATATATATATATATATATATATACAAAACGTAATTTTATATATATATATATATAATTAAGTAATTCAGTCCAGAAGAAACCTCAACAGAATGCAGAAAGCACTGGACGGTCGTTTCGTCCTATATTTGGGACTCATCAGCAGTGCGCATCCACTACCGAGAATTGAAATCTGGACAGTTACGTTATCAGGCAAACGTCATACCAACTGTACAAACGGGCCTCGATGACGAAGAGGTAGCGAATCGATATAGCGCCGCTCGATCACATATTCCGTAATGGAACTCATCTGTGTTTCTCTTTTACCCAGAGGACTGTGCCATCACGAGCAGACAACATTGTAATGTCTATATTATTTAATGAAACATGCATTAATTACTACACACACACACACACACGCACACACACACACACGCGCGCACACACACACATACACAAACACACACACACACATATATATATTGAAAAGAAGAGAGGTACCGCAAACGTTTTTGGTTGTAATGTGGATTTTAAAAAAAATATTATGCTTTATTTTCCATAATTTTACTACATGTGTTTCTGGTCTCGCGACCATCTTCAGGTAAAGGGTAGAGATTTCCACATATTATTAAAAATAATTAATTTTTTTCCTTTATGTTAAATATTCTCAATATGAGACATTCTCTATTTTTGTGTTAGTAATCCGAATGTCTTTCTTGAAATGGCAGTGAAGAGTTCTGCGCGAAGGGTCATAAAACAATTAAGGTTGGTTTGAGAAATGTTGAATTAGTTGTCGGTATCTTATCTTTTAATGTTTTAATGACCCCTGTGTGTTCTTAGATCTATTTCCATTTTCGTGTGTTTCTGTCAGCATGCGTGTATATATGCGTGTGTATATTCCACCTCAATACATACACTGTCTCACTACGAGGAATGAGTAAACACATTTGTACATATACACACATACATAAACAGACACACACACACACATACCGTCCCACCACAAGGAATCTGTAGATACACATACATACATACATACACACATACGTACATAATTATCTCCCTTAGATAAAAACATGAAAAAAATATTATAGTTTTATCGGCTAATGTTCAAATAAACCGAGCGCGTTCATGCGTGTTTAAAACCATTATAACAGAGGGCGTTTCATGCGTATTTATAGAAAAATCACAAATATTAGATTCATTAATTTGTTTTCTGAGCAATTCACCCCTGAAGATGAGCTCGGATGAGATGGCAAGTACTTGAGAAAAGAAAATAATAAACTACAGCGCTTTCTTTAATGAATTTAATATATATCAACATTAAGAAGTCGATCAGAGAATTCGAGAGGCTTAAAATAAAAATAGACAGACAGGTTATTCAACCAAGATATATATATATATATATATATATATATATATATATATATATATATATATATATATATATGTATATATATATATATATATATATATATATAGAGAGAGAGAGAGAGAGAGAGAGAGAGAGACAATATTAGTGGTGAATATACACATACATATGCAATTATATATACACATACATATATGTATAAAAATAATTCCAAGAGGATATGATCCAGGTAGAACTCAATGTCCAGGACAGAGTAAGGATATAATAAAAAGACTTAAACACTAATATTCCATGGTCATCATTTATTCCATTGGAATCGTGAAAACGATTTAATTCATCAGACCTACAGATTCAAAAAGAACTTTTTGAATCTGTAGGTCTGATGAATGAAATCGTTTTTACGATTCCAATGGAATAAATGATGACCATGGAATATTAGTGTTTAAGTCTTTTTATTATATATATATATATATATATATATATATATATATATATATATATATATATATGTGTGTGTGTGTGTGTGTGTGTGTGTGTGTGTGTATGGTGGGTGTAACAGCAAAATTGTCCAAATCGTGTAACAGTATAATTGTCCATCTCCGAAAATGTTAATATCTAAGAAACCACTAAACTAACTGTTACTTTTTCCAAAGTTTTCAGATCATATGTTTAACCATTTTGAGTTATTCAGCTAGAAAGTGACTAGGACCGATTGTTTTATGACAGCTCCACTATGTCTTTCTAACTGAGCAATGGTGAAAGGAAAAAATTATTCAGGCCTTCAGTAATGGTACTAACGTTCATACTTTGGCATACATCAAATTCCATTCAACAACCATCAAGAGAACGGCGTATAAATTTTAAAAAATATGGAACAGTAAAGAAGAAAACTGGATCAGGTGGTTACAACAGGAACAGAAATCATCATTTCTACTTAGAGCTAAAGAGATCAATTAGAAAAGATCCAACTCAATCCATAAGACATTTGGTACGTGAGGACGGAGTCCAGACAGCAGTGAAAAAAGACCTGAAAATGAAAACGTACCTGAAAACTTTGAGGCAACTTGTTACTCCAGGACAGAAAGTTAGAAGGTTAGAGAGTGCGAAGATCAGCCTGAATAAGTTGGAAAATAATCCTGGAATTATATATATATATATATATATATATATATATATATATATATATATAACAGATGTAAGTTCTACTAGAGAAACGTCCTCCAACGAACCGCTTCTTTGTGAAATCGACTCTCAAGTGTATGCTTCCCCGATCACCCCAATCTTAACCTGTTTAAGTCTAGGGTTAACTGTTATCTTGTTCACATAAACTGTATCTCATACTCAGCAACCCTCTACCACGAGAGGCTCTCTGAACTTGTACAAAGTGAACTTCGTTGGAAAAAAAAAGAACTAGAAGATATAGTATTTTGTAATGTCTACAGCGAACCCCTCAATTTTGCCACGTCCCCGGCAGTAGCCTTCAAAAACCTACCTTAGCAGGTTCTTGAGCGTTCTTTAAAATTCTCCTTAAAGACTCTTCATCACGGCACACCCGTTTTCATTTTTATTTATTCATTTTTTACCTTCCCGGCATTCCCCACGTATTTTTTCTTTTACCTTCCCAGCATTCCCTCTCTCACTTTTTTTTTTTTTTTTTTTACCTCCCAACAGCACAACGTTCCAAATACTCCCGTTACAGACAGCAATTTGTTAGGTTTGATAAGAAACACGTCGACTCCGACTGTCGGCAGGTAAAATGATCTGATAAGAAATAACACTGTCGCTTGCTTGGCAGTATTTCAAGCCCAAGTTATATTTGCCCGGGTTTTCTTAATTTAAACACGAGGGAGAAAAACCAGGACCGAGAGGAAGTGTCCCCTTGGCTTACCTAACTGATGGTGAAGCCTTTCGTCTACTAGAGCTTTGAATATTTTGACTATATATTATGTGGTTTGTTTTAAGCCAACAAGCCTATCATAAACATTACATCCTCCTGTATAACATTCCCATATCTATGAGAAGGAGGGGTTTAGATTTTTAATCTGGCAGAATCAAGAAATTTATTACTCTCTTAACAGAACTTGCGGTAGATCTTTATGAAATTGAACAGGAAGCAACATAAAAAATCTAAAAATGTAACAACATTTCGACATCTTTTTTTTTTTTTATTCCATCTAACAAGTGATATATAGAAAAGGATGCTGAATATTGCTATCTAGACTTTAGGAATTTAAACGCAGTACTAGATGGTCAGTTAGGTCTTATTTTACAGTTAAAATGTCTAGATGTAACCTAAGTTCTATGCTAACAGTTTCCTCTCTCACATTTATTATTTGTGGAACTCTCTTCCGGCCTCTTGATTTCCGGTCAAATTTGACCTTCAATGAACTGGAAATGCTATAAGCGACGCGTTTCGACGAGCGCCTGCTGCTTTCGGCTTCTTCAGATCAGAATGAAAGGCAACACTTTGTGTAATGGAAATGAGTTGCCCTCTCTGGGGATAAGATGAAGTTATAAATCAAATTACCTTATCTGATCCAACGACAAGAAACGATTTAGTGTCTGTTTGTTTGTTTGATTAAAAAAAATATATATTGACCTTATATATAATAAATGGGAATGTTAGTGTGTCACTGTGTCACACTTTTTCAACTTTACTCCTAGAGGCCTTAGCCCAACATATCATACCATTTTGGAATCGGACCGACTCCGTGAGCAAATTAAAAATATTCTTAGCCGGATCCGGACCCACAATCCAGAAAAAACGGAGAAAAAACATTTATATAAGGTTACAGCATTTGGTATTCCCAAGCGGTCACCCTTCTAGACACTAACCAGGTACAAAGTTACTCCGTACGATATTCGGTTTTTCAAGTTAACTCACGAAAATGTTGCAGATCTTCTAAACTCTTCAGCTTTTTTTTGTTTTTGTTTTCTTACTGGAAATGATGGAATTTAGTTGATACTTTTCTATCGTTGTTCAATGCTATGGCTGTTCGTCCAATGCCTATGGCTGTTATTCAGCCATTTGGTATTGATGGCAAAATCATCTAAATAATAAATACGAATGTCAATGTGTCACCGTGTCACACTTTTTCAATTAAAGGGATACAACTCACTAAATTTCAATAGCTCATCTTTTTCTTCTATATAATAAATGGGAATGTCAGTGTGTCACTGTGTCACACTTTTTCAACTTTACTCCTAGAGACCGTAGCCCAACATATCATACCATTTTGGAATCAAGCCGACACCGTGAGCAAATTAAAAACATTCTTGATTTTTTGCGACGAAATTTTTTGTATGATAACAATGTTTATGAGTTGGAAATAAATTTGGGAATAATCGAAATTAAATATATATATATATATATATATATATAACCGGTCAATCTGAAAAATAACAGGACTGTCTGTGCTGCGCAACCTATAGGCGAAAGAGGGATTTGCGGATTGTGTTATCGTCTAACATGATATCTTGAAAGTATATAACTGTAATTTTAGATTTCGGCAACTATTGCATGTTTTTTTCGCATGCGAGTCTTGTGGCAGGATAAATTGCGGTTGCTTCCCCACAACAATGCAACTGCTTACAGCGCGTTGACCCTCCGCCAGTTCCTGGCCGAGAAGAATTTCGCAGTACTGGATAGACCACTCTATTTAACTAATCATGGTCCGGGTGTCATTTTTTTTCGTACCAACTGTTCCAACGGGCCTCGGTAGCGAAGTGGTAGCGAATCAGACTTGATATAGCGCCGCTCGATCACATATTCCGTGGTGGAACTCATCCAAGTTTCTCTTTTACCCATAGGACCGTGCCCCGACGAGCCACGACTACTATCACCATACCAGTTGGTATGACGTTTGCTTGATAACGTAACTGTCCGGGCTTCAATTCTCGGTAGTGGATGCGCACTGCTGATGAGTCCCAAATATAGGACGAAGGGGCCGTCCAGTGCTTTCTGTATTCTGTTGAGGTTTCTTCTAGACCCGATGAATTACTTAATGATAATATATATATATATATATATATATATATATATATATATATATATATATATAATTATATATATATATAATTACTTATATATTATATATATAATTATATATATATATAATTACTTATATATATAAAATTACTTATATTTATATACATATATATATATAATTACTTATATATATATATATAATTACTTATATATATATACTTATATATTATTACTTATATATATATATAATTACTTAATGATAATTACTTAATGACAATATATATATATATATATATATATATATATATATATATATATATATATATGTGTGTGTGTGTGTGTGTGTGTGTGTGTGTATGTGTGTAGGTAGCGACGGATAAATTGTCGTCTAAATTACCCAAAACTGAAAATAACACTTCCACCTCATTTTAACCTATATATTTAGAAAAATGTTCTCGTACCCTCATAATCTGTACTCCTTATCGTCTCTTCTTCCATTCATACAACCACGTTCTACCTTGAGTGGCTCTTGGATTTTGTATTGTATGAAGAATTGGTAAATAAAAAACTGAAGAAACTCAGATGATGCTAAAATAGATCTTGCTATAAGCGTCATCCAAAGAAGCCAGGTGCGTAAACATGTTGACCTGAGTAGGTGATCTCCTAGCCACAGGGTACAGATCTGGGATGTGACTGGCTTCCTCGACATGTAAATATGTGCTTCACCCAGCTGCGCGTAGAATATTCACGCGTAGGAAAAACCGTATGGCAGGTAAATATATAAACACTGATACCAGAGCGAAGAGGGGCTCGCCGAGCATTGACACCAGCGCTCATAGATGGCTTGCGATGGAAATTAAGTGAAATTAAGATTCCTCAATACTTAAGCAATTTTCTTAGTACTCTGGCTGTCTTTAGTAATTCAGTCGGATGAATGGTCCGGACACTTCCCTAGATATCAACATCTTCCAGTCTTTTATCCAAACTGTTTGGGATTTTTCTAGCACTCCGATAACGACTGGAGTGACTTACTTTCACGCTACCCTACAACCTTTAATCTTCCAGATCTTTTCGCGTTTATTCTAATGTCTGTCTGTTCAAAAATTGATATGACAGCTCAGTTGCACAACGAAATAAAGAGATCGCAAGTCCAAACTTGAAGATCCAAGGACTGAACAAAACTTTGAAATCACGAATCGCAAGTCCAATGTCACAAATCGTAATACACGTAAACGGTCCGAAATCTAACACACAAGCTGACGGAAGAGGTAGAAGAAAAAAAATAAACGACCTTCCCAATTCGAGAAAACCAACCGCTTTTATCGACGGAACAATTTTTTCATTGGGCGACAGGTGGGAGAGGACACAAAATATTAGCACAAGTGAGATGCATTTATGGCAACACCTGCGACTGATTTGTTTCTATTTTGGTTATTTTGTCATTTGGCATATAGTACAGAACACACGCGCCTTTTTTTTCTCGGTAAGTGACTTTCTTTTTTGCCACAATGTTAGTATTATTTTCTTGCGCGCGGCTTTTCAGTTTCAACTGGAGACCTTGCAATATGAATGTTCCCTATTAGATCGTGCATCCTTAGACAGAGATCAATTTATGTAGAATGTTTACAGTGACAAGCAACGAAGAATTCTGAAGTTATACTCTATCTAAAGAAGACTCAACGTTTTCGATCTGGTATCTCAACTTAAATCACTTTCCACCCGCCCTTGCATAGCTACCATGTGTTTTTTTCTTGGCAATTGTCCTCATGAGCTGTCATCTTTGGTACCTCAACTTCATGAATTTAAGCGTGGTACTAGATTAGCAGTTAGGTCTCATAATATTACGACTGATATTATTGATTTCTTTTGTATACACATTTCCTTCCGGGTTCCAACAAGCGACCTAAAGTCAGAAATAGCATCATGACATTTTCAGTTGAACATTTGTGTAGAAAAGTAAATTTAAAAATTCTTAACTTAAGAACACTTTCATTTTACATTGAAAAAGCTTCTCGTCAGGCGTGAACTTTTGGACAATTTCTCGATAATTTTCATGGAGGTGTTTCTCTCAGATAGTATAGCTATATCCATAAGCATACACTTCCTGAATTTCTTGTCTTTTATGATTATCAGGTCTGTTGGTATATTTATTTCTCTGTCAGTTTGAATTGGCATATCCCAGATGATAGTTACATCGTTATCTTGGGTACCTGTGTTTGGTTGGTGTTCATACCATCTCTCAGTGGTTTCGATTTTGTGCTTTTTGCATATATTCCAGAGTCACTACCTTGTTATGTCTCTGGGTATATACATTTTTTGCTAGTTCCGGACATCCTGAAATAATATGGTCGACAGTTTCATCATATTTTACGCAGATCCTACATTTCGGGTTAGTACCATACTTGATTATGTGACACTAATAGGATCTGTTTGCGAGGATTTGGTCCTGATTTGCAGTAATTAGGCCTTATGTCTCAGCTTTCAACCCGGTGCTCCTCAGCCACTGACGTGTTTTCTGTTGGACCATATCTGCTTCTTTCTTTTTTTTAGGTATTTGCCATGCAACGCTTTGCATTCCCAGTTTTTTTGTAATTTCATTTGGTCAAGTTGTTTTATATTCTGCTTTACTCGTTTGGCGTTGATGATATTCATTTCGTTTTTTTTTGTTTTTTTTTTGTTGGTAGGGTTTCACTTCTTATTACAATTATTTTTATTATTATTATCATCATCATCATCATCATCATTATTATTATTATTATTATTATTTATTAGTTTTTTCCGATTTAGTCTCTAGTCCACCGGATTATTATTATTATCATCATCATCATCATTATTATTATTATTATTATTATTATTATTATTATTATTATTATTATTATTATCATTATTATTATTATTTACCTTGATTTCTGTTGTATGCTCAGTTCCTTCCGGATCCCAACCAGAGATATAAGGCCTGATATGGCATCATGACCTTTCCCATTGAACATCCTCGTAAAAATGTAAATAAGGTGAGAACTGTACTTTTTAAAACAATTTTTTGCATGTATTTAACGCATGGCTTACCAGGAATCCCTTCAGTGAGTCTATCAGAATCATTTCCAATGAAACTGAGATCTTTAACCACAACTGGAATTATTGACGTCATCATGTGCTACATTTTTGAGATTTCCACTTCAATTTCCTTATATTTTTAATTTTTGTTGAAGATCATCAAAGATACATTAAACTCTGCAGAAACTACAATGACAATAAGAAAGCACATTCAGTTTATGTGGTCTTTGATCACGATGTCTGGGCGATTAGCTTTCATTGTTCTTCCTGTGTGTATTTGAGGTCTTTGATCACGATGTCTGGGCGATTAGCTTTCATTGTTCTTCCTGTGTGTATTTAGGGTCTTTGATCACGATGTCTGGGCGATTAGCTTTCATTGTTCTTTCGGTGTGTATTTGAGGTCTTTGATCACGATGTCTGGGGGATTTGCTTTGATTGTTCTTTCTGTGTGTATTTGAGGTCTTTGATCACGATGTCTGGGCGATTAGCTTTCATTGTTATTTCTGTGTGTATTTGTGGTCTTTGATCACGATGTCTAGGCGATTAGCTTTCATTGTTCTTTCTGTGTGTATTTGAGGTCTTTGATCACGATGTCTGGACGATTAGCTTTGATTGTTCTTTCTGTGTATATTTGTGGTCTTTGATCACGATGTCTGGACGATTAGCTTTGATTGTTCTTTCTGTGTATATTTGTGGTCTTTGATCACGATGTCTGGGCGATTAGCTTTCATTGTTCTTTCTGTGTGTATTTGAGGTCTTTGATCACGATGTCTGGACGATTAGCTTTCATTGTTCTTTCTGTGTGTATTTGAGGTTTTTGATCACGATGTCTGGACGATTAGCTTTCATTGTTCTTTCTGTGTGTATTTGTGGTCTTTGATCACGATGTCTGGGCGATTAGCTTTGATTGTTTTTTTCTGTGTGTATCTGTGGTCTTTGATCACGATGTCTGGACGATTAGCTTTCATTGTTCTTCCTGTGTGTATTTGAGGTCTTTGATCACGATGTCTGGGCGATTAGCTTTCATTGTTCTTTCTGTGTGTATTTGAGGTCTTTGATCACGATGTCTGGACGATTAGCTTTCATTGTTCTTTCTGTGTGTATTTGAGGTTTTTGATCACGATGTCTGGACGATTAGCTTTCATTGTTCTTTCTGTGTGTATTTGTGGTCTTTGATCACGATGTCTGGGCGATTAGCTTTGATTGTTTTTTTCTGTGTGTATCTGTGGTCTTTGATCACGATGTCTGGACGATTAGCTTTCATTGTTCTTCCTGTGTGTATTTGAGGTCTTTGATCACGATGTCTGGGCGATTAGCTTTCATTGTTCTTTCTGTGTGTATTTGAGGTCTTTGATCACGATGTCTGGACGATTAGCTTTCATTGTTCTTTCTGTGTGTATTTTTGGTCTTTGATCACGATGTCTGGGCGATTAGCTTTCATTGTTCTTTCTGTGTGTATTTGAGGTCTTTGATCACGATGTCTGGGCGATTAGCTTTCATTGTTCTTTCTGTGTGTATTTGAGGTCTTTGATCACGATGTCTGGGCGATTAGCTTTCATTGTTCTTTCTGTGTGTATTTGTGGTCTTTGATCACGATGTCTGGACGATTAGCTTTCATTGTTCTTTCTGTGTGTATTTTTGGTCTTTGATCACGATGTCTGGGCAATTTGCTTTGATTGTTCTTTCTGTGTGTATTTGAGGTCTTTAATCACGATGTTTGGGCGATTTGCTTTCATTGTTCTTTCTGTGTGTATTTGAGGTCTTTGATCACGATGTCTGTGCCATTAGCTTTGAATGTTCTTTCTACGTGTATTGTAAAGTCCCATAAAATTGTTACAGATCCTATCTCTGTAGCCGGATCTAGGTGGTATCGATAACAATTTCTTCCATTTTTTTCCCCTGCGTAAAACTTGCCTATTTTCCTGTGCAAATATTGGTGCATACTGTCAGGCCGAGATTTATATGCCACTTGATGCAAATCGGTCAACTGTTTCTGGATATTCATCGCAGAATATTCATTTCGGATTAACACACATTTTCACTCCAATAATAATAATAATAATAATAATAATAATAATAATAATAATAATAATAATTATTATTATTATTATTATATATTACGTTGTATCAAAAGTATTTTCGCTTTTACCGAATCGTTACTCTAAAACTTATTTCATCCATACATCTAAGATTATACCGCCACTATATTATTATTATTATTATTATTATTATTATTATTATTATTATTATTATTATTATTATTAAGTTGTATCAAAAGTATTTTCGCTTTTACCGAATCGTTACTCTAAAACTTATTTCATACACACATCTAAGACTATACCGCCACTATATTATTATTATTTTTTCTTCGTTCGCGCGGGTTTTCGTTTTCAGTACGAGATCTTGGATTGGCTTACTCCATCAAGTCGTGCATTTGCATACAGAGAGTCCTCTTCGTAGAATAACTTCAGAGGCAAGCAGACGCAGACTTCTGAAGCAATGGGATACTAAGCTTTATTCCGATATTCTCAATGTAGAACTTTGAACTCGATGCTACAGGCCCTAAGACTCCAATGATAACTCGGACGTTGTTGTGCTGTTATTATTCACTCACTGTGTACTCACCCTGCTCGTACTCATTGGCCTACGATGGAGAGTAAGTGACAGCAAGTCTGCACAGTATTCTAGCTGTTTTCAGTAATACTGTTGTACGAACGATTTCAACTTTAGTCTTTAGAGACCTAAGTTTAGAAATGGCATCATGTCACTTTCCACATACGTATATTTTACATAGATAAAGCCCTTCGTAAGGTGTTGGCTGTACTCTTGAGATAATTTTTTTGTTTTTCTTTAAGGCACGGACTTCCAGGAATCCCTTCAATTAGTCTCCTGGAATCTTTTCCAACCAATCCGAAGGCTCCAACTACAACGGGGATTGTTGATGTTCCAATGTGCGACATTTTTTAGATTTCGATTTCAAGGTCCCTGTATTTTGATATCTTTTTGAAGATCTTCAAAGAGACATTGCAGTCTGCAGGGTTTGCCATATCAATAAGGAGGCACTTTTTTGTTTGCGGTCTCTAATAACAATGTCTGGGCGGTTAGCTTTGATCGTTCTCTCTGTGTGTATTGTGTAGTCCCATAAAATTGTTACAGGTCCTATCTCTGTAACGGGGTCTGGTCAATTTCTTTCAGTTTCCTTCCAGTGCAGATATTGGCCCACTCTGTCATGCCAGGTTTTATATTCAGTGGGTGTCAATACCGTGTAAGATGATCAATTGTTTCTGGATATTTATCAGAGAACCTGAATTTTGGTGTGCTTGGTAATTTCTAGTTAACAAGAACTGGTCCGGTGCAGCAAGGATAAAACCTTCAGTTTCAGCTTTTAAACCTGCACTACGTAACGACTGATGGGTACGGGTTTTGTCTACGTCAGCTTGCTTGGTACGGGCAGAATTTTGGCCATTGTTTCTGTATCTGGTCGGTTGCATTTGTCTTTGCTCTCTTTTTTTAAGTATTTTGCAGCTTCAGTCGGTGTATTATTATTATTATTATTATTATTATTATTATTATTATTATTATTATTATTATTATTATTATTTACTGTATCCGCGTACTGTAATTCACCAAGAAAGAAACCTGTTAACACCTTAGGTCAATTAAGACCAGAAACCATTATTATTATTATTATTATTATTATTATTATTATTATTATTGCTGTTGTTATTGTTGTTGTTGTTGTTGTATCTTGCCCTACGAGGTTTCTCATGGTCACCGTTACTCAAATTTGTGAACCGCTTTTCATCATTTTCACCGACAATGGAAGTGTCGTCATCTAAATTGTCCCTGTTATTATTCTCAGCTGTTTAGTTCTTCTAAACATTTCGAAAAAATCATTTGAATCCTTCCTAGTGCTCCACTGATTATGGGCACTATGTTTACTTTTGCGTCTCATACGCTTCCCAGCATTCGTTTCTCGGATTTTCTGTACCCTACAGTGATGGCTACGGTAGTTCTGTGGCATATTATTGTTAATAATGTAGTTGTTGCTGACTCCGTACCCCAGTTCGATTATTATTATTATTATTATTATTATTATTATTATTATTATTATTATTATTATTATTATTAATCTGTCGTACGTATCAATAAAATTTCTGGTATTTTAATTTACGTCGTTATTATGACTTTCAATATTATCTAGATCAGTTATTTATGACTTCAACGATTCCCTGTCGTCTTTCTTTTAATCATTCTTGAAAAATAAATTTGGTAAAAAGCGCTCACAAAAGCTTTCATCCACGTATTATCTTTGCACAGTCTCTGACTCTGAATCGTTCAGTACAAAATGTCGGAATCAGCCATCTTTAAATATGGCTCCACGACAATGTTCACTTCAACCGGAAATTAGAATTTTTGGTGGCGGGAGTGGGGAATATCCTAGGAGTGTTGCACGTACTTCCTCTGATGTTCTTGTGAATTCCAATTTGTGTCCTCGCTTCGCTTTCCGACTTATTCTTGTAAGTTATCAGCTCTGAATTCTTTATCGCTATTTTTAAAAAATAGAAAAACGGTACGGCGTGTGAATAGTCCACCGACATTAAGAGCTTAGAATTATTTCATCGCTTGAGGCCAATTTCTAATAAAAGCAAAAAAAAAAAAAAAAATTAAAAGGATTTAAATAAAAGTAATGAGATCAATAATTTTCCATTGGATTTTTAAAAATATATTAAACGGTCGATAATTTATTACATAATTTACCCAGTTTTTGAATGTTAAAAGTTCCCCCAATACAAGTCCCAAAAGCTACTCAAGGTAGAGAGTATGTGAGTGAGATTGTCTGAACATAAAAGGGGGAAGTAAATACGAATTCGTTCTTTTGGACTCGTTAATAGAAGAATACAGAAGAAGATTCAGTGATTTTGAAAAAGCATGACGTTACTCTGAAATCTGCTTGTCAGCCTTGCCTTAATTAACATATCAGATGCCTCCGAGGAGTTAAAAATAAAGCATACTGAGTTGCCTGAAGATAATATCCTGAAAACCCTGTTTGACAGCAATAAAAATCCCACTGAAATTTGGAAAAAGTGCGATGGAATCTCCTCGCTTTTGTGAACATGAACGCCGACTTATTCCATGCTTTTCTTCAACATACAGATGTGAATCCACATTCTCATACTTGACACAAATCAGGAATTCGTTGAGACCACAGTTGACAGATGAGCATTTGGAAGACTAATTAAAACTAAAAACCGCCATGTTAGAGCCTGATGTCAAAATGCCATCTCAAAAGAAGCAATGACGAGGAAGTTGTTAATTTGTCTAAAAGGTGAATAATGTATTTGTTCGAATGTGTTTTGTTTTTCACTTTTATAAGTTCTGTTTTCATTAGATTATAAATTCATTAAATCCTATTTTGCACATCATTTGCCTAACATACAGAATTTGTAACTGTAAAAAGTCACTTGGTGAATGCGGCCTTTATGAGTGACGATGAATTTTAATGTGGCCTTCATGCAAAAAATGATTCCCCACCCCTGGGTTATTAGAATATGTAGGATAGATCACGGTTTATCGAGACATGAAGAGGTTAAGAATGTCGTGATCGGGGAAGCATCTACGCCGGAGCCTGTTTAACAAAGCAATGGTTCTTGGGAAGGGAGATGTCCGAATGGAACTTCTTCCTTACAATTGGAATCTGAAATTACATAAATGATTCGACACTGTGTATATGACATGGCTGGTCTTAGCTGTGAAGGTTTGAACTGGTGGAACGAAGAAAAATTACTTATTAAGATGTACGATGAAAATAGCAATAGGACAGACACTGACTTGCAACATTTCGTCTGTGGGGAAACGGGTTGTAGAGTGGAAGATTACGTTTGGAAAGAAAGTGAGGCTGGAAAGTGAGAAAGGCGCATCTTAGCCCCAGATATGGCAGCAATACTCCTTATTCGGTCTGTCTGACTCTCTAGTAACGAGAGTACGTGGCAGGAGTAGTTGTGTATTTTATGGACCGTCACAACAAGCCAGCCATTATTCCACCATCTTTACCGATGGATCGTATATAGAAGTTCTACTATAGATTTGGGGTGAACTTAAGCCCCAATTAGACGTTCAATGAGACTTATTTAGAGTAAAACCGATTATCATAACTGGGGAAAATTCATTATGGAACGCTACTATCTTGGTATTCTTTGGATAACCATGAACATCTGAAGAGATATATTTAAACAAAAAATTTATAACATATTTGGTTATAAACTGTCTGTCTGTCCGTCTCCCCCCTCTCTCTCTCTCTCTCTATATATATATATATAGAGAGAGAGAGAGAGAGAAAGGGGGGGAGACAGATAGACAAGAGCTGATGTCCATATTACTACAAAATAGCAATTATAAAAAATCTAATACATCCTGCAGAAACTAATTCATACACAAAACAGATTTTTTACAATGAACTAAAGAATATAAAACAAACAATTACTAATAATAGCTTTCCAAACTATATAGTTGATGAACAAATAAGATGCTCTCTTAGAAGTCTCAATACTAAGCAAATAGAACATAATAATCCTTCAACTAATCCCAAACATACTAATCTTCTATATCGTAATCAGATTCATACTAATTATAAACAAGATGAAAATATACTAAAATAATTAGTGAATACTAATATATCTACAACAGATCCTAGCAAAAAAAATTAAGTTAATCATATACTACACTAAATCTAGTATATCCAACTCAATTATTCGCTTTGCTTTTTACCCCGCCCCCGTTAACGATTTTCAAAAAACCAACATAGTTTACAAATTCATGTGCCCTTTGGGAGATTGTATCTCCAATGGATTAAATAATATTTATGTTGGTCACACCACAAACTCGCTTTCACGACGCTTGACTACATTTGAATGGTAATTCTAACATTTTTAGGCATTTAAAACAACATGCCTGGCCGCATACACAATTCCGAAAAATCTTCGTTGAAAACACTATATTTAAACTTGAAAACGATAAACAAAACTAAAAATTCTAGAAGTTATATACACCTAACCTGAACAAAATAAACTACGAAATATCCACAAATATTCTTAAATACCTATAATTGATAACAGAAGCCATTGGTTTATACCATACTTAACACTTCTCGTTTTCACTCTCGCGTGGTCATGTGTGACGTCACGAGCTGCGATGCGATTTTCGCTTCCACGTTTCGTTATACACGAGTTTGTCGTTGCTTGGAAATCTTTCATGCAACAAAAACAGACTATCGTTATGTTTTGTACGTGTATTGCTTAATATATTGAAATGTAATTGTCATCTCTGATGATGGCTTATGTAAGCCGCAAGCTTAGATAGGATTAAAAAAACATGTATCAATATGGTGTTTTTCTTTCATTTTTCAATGATAATGTTATTAAGCTTATCAGACAATATGAAAGGAATTTACTTAAAATAAATAGACAAAACTTGTCTATATTATTTAATGAAACATGCATAAATATATATATATATATATATATATATATATATATAATATTAATAAATACACATATACATACGGTTGTAATGCAACTCATTTCATGGTTACCCAATACAAGAGGCACAAATGGTAAATGAACTATTTAATACAGCTGTCTTAAATAGTTTATTTGGGATTTGTGCCTGATGAATTGGGTAACTTTGAAACTCTTACATAGGCATCTGTCTATTTTTCTGAGATGAGGTATTATGTACACTATTTACATTATTCGGACTAGTGTCCTCATCTTTGTCGCCTCAAGGACACATGGCACAGTGGATAAGGCGTTAGTTAGATCCAGTGACAGGACCCAAAGAGTGTGAGTTCAAAACCTGGTTAAGGCGGTGAAGAACTTGGAGAGGGAATTAAGCAGGAGATGACTGATATTGACATCCATTAGACATGGCACATGGCACATGGAACTAGAACAGTCTACCCCAGTGAGCGAAATAAAGGGTTCAGTTCGACATTCCAACCACCTGAAGAAGGCCGGATCGTACAACGGCCGAAACGTTGTAATAAATCTGGCGACAAAGATGAGGACAATAGTCCGAATAATGTAAACAGTCTTACACAGGCATATGTGTTTTTATTAATATACACTTTATAGCTCTGTTTAACTACATTTATCACTGTTTTATTTACACCTTAAATTAAATAAATATTTATTTGCTTATCTGTATATGTACGTTACGAAACGCATATATATTTGCTAATATCTCGTCATTTAGTTTATATTTACACTGACATCTATCAACTCACTGTCTCTCGCTCTCTCAGAATGCAGAAAGCACTATATTTGTGACTCATCAGCAGTGAGCATCCACTACCGAGAATTGAAACCCGAACCCGAACAGTTACGATAGGAGGCAAACGCCATACCAACTGTGCCAACGGGCCTCGGTGACGAAGAGGTAACGAATTAAACTCGATATAGCGCCGCTCGATCACATATTCCGTGGTGGAACTCATCCAAGTTTCTCTTTACCCATAGGACTGTACCTCCGCGAGCTACGACTACTATCCCCAAGCCGCTCAGTCCAGAGCATTAGAAGCCGGTTCAAGCAAGGATATACAGATAGAAATAATTAGGAGGATTTGAAATAATCATAACTAAGTAATTCATCAAGTGTAGAAGAAACCTCATCAGAAATAGATAGATAGATAGATAGATAGATATGCATAATACACTACGCTGACAGTACTACTCGGAGTTTCATGCCTAGTGTAATCTTCAGGTATTGATCTTTGTTTACAGTTTGGTTAATATTTCTGAGTCTTGCGAGTTTGTGTTGTTCTTTGGATCAATTATTACTGTTGTTAAATATTTAATTGCAGAAATATTACTGTTGTTAATACACACACACACACACACACACACACACACACATATATATATATATATATATATATATATATATATATATATATATATATATATAATGTGATAAAGTTAATTGGTAATCCGTATGGATAATTCCAGGGTGGGGGGATATAAATCCCGAAAGCTCAATGTAATAACAGAGCAAATGATAATTAATTAATAAAACGGAGACTTCACAAAGCCATGGTAATATATTTTATATCGCACAATCGAGAAATTCGCTTTCGCTTCGTCAGACCTGGCGGTTTCAAAACAATGGATGGTTTCAAAAATACTTTCAGGAATCAACCGAATAACGAAAAAGAAAATTAACGGAAGTTGTGTTTTAAAATATTTCCAAAAAGTAGTAGGAGGAGAGAAGTAACTGGGGGATATGTCGCTAGGAGATGTGATGGTAGTAGTGATGACCTCTTATTCACCGGAAAAATTACTTGCACTTTAACCCTCAAAATGCACTAAAATGTAAAAGAGAAACATATAATCTAAAATCTCTAAAAAATCAACTAAAAATCTCCTCGTAGATCCTTTTGAGGTCGATATTCTCAGCCGAATTAAAAGAATTACATTCAAGAAGACATATAACTATTTTCAATACAAAATTTAAAAAAAGACATTAGAGACATCAAAAACTCACAGAAATTAAGGATTAAAGCGGATAATTCTAAAAATATCTACAAAATTAAACCTTCAAACTATCACCAAATACTTCTAAAGAAAATGACTAATACATATAAAAAAGAAACTTGCAATAACACTATTTCCTCAATAGATAGAGATACAGCCAAATTTGCCAACAAATGTGATTTAACTGACAGAGCGGGAACAACTCATATAAAAAATGCCTTTTTACTATTTAAAGACCTTAAAACAAATTTCGATAACAACCTACAAACCTGATTAATATATCCCTCCAAATCTGAATTAGGCTTAATTTCCAAAAACATACTAAAAATAATGGTACTATGTGCACATGAAAAATACTCTATCAAGCTTTGGAAAGATTCTTCTGACACCTTTAAATGGTTCCAGAATATCACTAATAAGAAAAACGCTACCTTTATTCAATTTGATATCATAGATTTCTACCCACTCCCATTTCAGAAGAAGTATTACTTAAAATATTAGACATTGCTAAGAATTATACTAAGATTACTGATGATGAGCTTAAAGTTATAGTAGAATCTAGACAATCCATATTAATGTATAACAATTCTTACTGGATAAAAAGTAACAATAATAACTTCGATATTCCTATGGGAACATACGACTACGCTTTAATAGCGGAATTAGTAGAGATATACATATTAGACACACTCAGTAGGATAATTAACCACAACCGAGTTGGTCATTACAGAGACGTCGGACTCATAGTTATCCCAAATAGTAATGAAACCATTTCTTCAAAATTACAAAAAAAAGTCATAAAGGCTTTTCAATTTCTGGGATTGAAAATCGATGTATCTTCTAACCTCAAAATAGTTAACTTCCTAGACGTTACCTTCAATCTTTCTAATGATACTTTTAATCCCTTTCATAAACAAAATCAAACCCTCATATATATCAACATCTATCCCAACCACCCGAAATTAATCTTTTAAAAAAATCCTAACATTGCCAATACCAGGATCAACAAGTTGGCATCTAACAGCAAAATCTTTAATGAAAATAAATTCAGGTATAAGCAGGTTCTTAGAAAAAGTAATTTTACACCAGAGCTAAATTACCAACAAGATCTGAAACACAATACACCCAATAAATCTAAAAGTAGAAAAAGGAAGATAATATAGTTTAACCCTTCTGCAGGATATCCATCATCAATACTGGCAAATATTTCTTAAAGTTAATAGACAGACACTTTATGAATAATAATAATAATTTTTTGAAGAAAAATTTCAACAAAAAAAACTTAAAAATGTGTTAGTAATGGTTGGCTTTATCGATTATTGATCTTTTTTTAAATTATCGATTTTTTACGCTAAGAACCTATCTCTTACTTTGTACAATGTATATGCCAAGTTTGGTCAAAATCGGTTGGATGGATCTCGAGTGAAAAGGTATTACACAGACAGACAGACACACAAACATCCTCTGTTTTATAGATATATTTCTTCTTATTATAAACGTTATTTTTAGTGGATACACGTGTTGGAGTTAAGATCCCTGACTTTTTTTTTAATATTGAAAATCATAACAAGAGACCCAGAATGAGAAGTCCTATTAAAAATATGTTTTGGATAGGAATCGAATATGTATTTCATTTTTGCATCAGAGAAACCACTTCTAATGCCGACCTTGCCGATTAGGTACCTATTGAAATTAATCTCACTGCGTAAGAAAAAAAGTCATGTCAACTCAAACTCGTGTAACAATTAAAAATAACGTTTACAGTATACTAGCAGGCTTCGACCGCTCGCTATCGCTTCGCAAAGTAAGATATATTCACTATTTGAAATCTTTGAAACAAAAATTTTAAATGAATATTTCATTCATAAATTTGCTTGTTATAGTTAAGGAAAGTTTTACAAATAGATGCCAACTTGTTGAAGGCCAAGTAAAATTTCAAACACTTTTCTGCTCTATACAAGACTATATTCTTAAACAGAACTATTTTTGATATGAGAATCAAAACAATCCTTGAATAAAAGAACGCTAGTGAAGGACAGTTAAATAAAACAGACACTTTTAAAAAAGTCAATATGCAAATTAATTAAACCTGAAGAGTGATATTGCCTAGAAGTATATAATATCTAATACAGATATTGAGCCTTTAAGGCGTAAATTACTGTAGTGTTGGAGCCTTTTTTTAAGCCCTGAATTCTTTGGATAACTGAGCACCAAATCCGCATTTATTCGTATAGATTCCATATTATAGGTTTTACTTAATTACCTATTATGTTTCTCTAACTCTTCAAATGTTGAATATATAACTAATTCTAATTTCTATGTTCCCATCTTTACACTATATTAATTTTATCTTATAAATTGCCCTCTTTATGTCACACATGAAGTAAAAATAATTGTTCGTACGGAAAATAAGGATCTACGTACATCAAATCGTCTTTAAATTAAGTGGCAGCTGAAGAATTATCGTTGAACTTTAAAAAGGTAAGCTTAAACATTAATCCAATACTTAAATGCGGCGATGAATTTTGAGTTCTTCGATAGGGTGTCTTTTAAGCTCGTTTATAATAAAACGTGCACTGCAATTTTGGATACAAAGGGGAAATAAGAGTTACTCCCCTGGAACCATGAAAGCAAGGATAATCGCTAGTATAATATATTAATATATATTTTTAAGCTCACATAATCTGGCAACTTTGAATCTGAGCTCAACAAAAATCGTTCCCTGAGCCTAACTTTCCTAGGGCTTTTGAATGAACTATGAGTCATTGAAATCGGACCAGTTAGAGCGGAGGTATTGCTTGCACACATACACTTTACTTTATATTTAAGAAGTAAAGTTTATAATCCAGTAATATATAGTTTATAGATATTGGGTTAAAATCCATTTTTTAAAAATCACATCTAAGTTAATAGTAATATTAGTCGTGTCCTTATATGGAAACATTCGCTGTTTATTGGTCAGTTGGAATTTATAAAATCTTTCTATTGAAACAAGTATTTAAGTGTAACGTCAATCGACATCTCCAGTTGCCTTGATCTATACTCTATCCTTCTCCACATCCTTTCCTCTAACACTCCTATTTCCTCTCGCTCCGAATCCTCTGTAACCCCTTGCGTGTTAGTGGCTTCCAGCCTTGCCTGGGGTGAAAAGCTTTAAAAAAAAAAAATCCATCAGGAAAAATGTGTTTATCGAGTCCACTAGCTGTTATCGCTCTTTCAAATTTACTAAAGAGAGTTAGCTTTATAAACTTTTGTTCGAAGTAGTGTGGAATGTCAACATCTTGATTATGTCATTATTTTCTCGCTAAGTTACATGTGCTATCCATTTTAGTTGTTGCTGTTGTTGGTAGTCTTCAAGTTATGCGGTTTCAGTTATTTAGTACAGTTCTTTGTTTGTGATTCTGTAGCGCCAGTCCAAAAGTTTCAAAGAAGGATGACTCTCACTAAGACCTATAGGTTTTATTCGCTGTATATATAAATTGCCTTTCCGCTGAATAACCCTTGTGCTTCGTATATCTAGCCAAATATTATTTTCCATACTTTTCTGTTCTTGGAAAATCTTTGCCGTTCTTTGAAGTTATGTGTTTGACTAATGTGTGGTCTTTTAGCGTGAGATCGGAATTAGTAAATTTGTCAAGAACTTATTTTTACTTTAATATTACTGTCAGGGTTTTCTTTGCCTGTCTATATATTTCGCCCTTATATGGATTTTTTTAAATAAAATTTAATAGCTTTATTTGCCGGAACATTACCATTTTAGTTCCCTATAATTCTCTTCTCGATCTTCTGAGGGTTTGTGATAATCGTTCGTGTTGGCACCTTGTATGTTGGTTTTCGTCAGTTGTTTTTGGATAGCGTATGTTCAGAAGCCTTTTCAATTGTCTTACGTGGAATGCGTCTCGTCTGTTTTTTTTTTCGTCTTAGACAAGCCTCAGGTGCTGCTGTTGCAAAGAATTGGTTTAACAAGAGTTTTATATGATTTCATTCTTATTTTTTTGTAAAACAAAGAAGACTTATTCCGATCTTGTCTGATCCACAGAGTTGCGAAATATTTTGAGCGCTACTGATGTTAACTGATATCGTCTGCTTACATCTTTGCCTCCCAGGAATGATCAAATCTTCATTTTTTTTTCTCTGTCCTTCGTCTATTTTTTTCTACACTGTTTCTATCGTTTGTTTTTGTTCCTTTCATGTTGTTTCGCTCCGAATTTTGTCCAGATTTTAACAGGCTTTTTTTAAAAATATCTGTCTCAATATAATTCATACAGTATGAGGCAGTAATACCTCTCACATAATGGTAAAAAAATTATTGGCAATGGTGTCTTCATTTAGCTAATGTCTCACCATTATGTGGGAGGTGTTTATGAGAGCTCTGTGTAGGAGATATTTCTGCCTTACCCTCTATTTCGACTTCTTCATGGTTTAACAAATTCCGACGATGCCCAGTGGAGTAATGGATAACGGCCCAGATTGAGGAATCGAGAAGCCGAGTTCGAAACCCAGTCGAATCCATTACATTCACTTGCGTGCTAATACCCTTAGGAAAGGTATGAATCTTCTTTTTCTCCGCCCCAGCTATGGGTAAATAGCTTTAGATTGCAACTGGTCTACTGCAGAAAGAAATAGCAACCTACTGCGGAAAAAAAAAATCTGCCTCGTCAGTCACGTATCAAAATATACATGATCGTCTAAGCGTGTATCACGCATGGCACGTAACTGACTGATTATACGTCAGTACACACTGAGGAATATCGACGTTCGAAATCAAATCTGGCATATATGTAGAAGAATTTTATTTTAGGTTAGGGAACGCTCAAACTTTTTGCCTATTAATTAGTAGTAATTGCTTTTTCGTTTCACGCCGTTTCGAGTAAAAGAGGAAATTTTATTCATGTAGGTCTGTCGCAAAAGCAAACGGTGTAAAAGTGAATTTTCGAAAAGCCATCGGACAGTAGTAACAAGAGACGGACGAAAGAAATGTTATTTTCGACACTTGGTGATGATATTAAAGATGGTTATGACGGGAAGGTAGGAGAAAATATCAAGTTATAGGAAATAACATAAATATGGAAAAAAAGGGGAGAGGCATGTTCCGGGCTAGGTGTGTAGAAATAAGCCTGTAACTTCCGGGTGTTCACAGGCTTATGACTCCGCTGTCGGCCAGCATTTATTAGATTCTGTTACTTGCATGACGGACTCCTGAGTTTTTCTGTCTTGCACGGGGCACGAAACAGACATTTTGGAGTCGGTCATTATTAATATACAACGTCCTGCCCTGTGGGGGGGGGGAGAGAGAGAGTGAGCATAAGTTGGCCTTATTTGGAGAGCCGGTCATTAATTTAATGCCTAATTAGAATGATGGTTCATTTTTTCCCCCTCCTTTAGTCTTGGTACCTTTTAACACCAGTTCTTGAAAACAATTTTTCTTTTCACCTTCATAGTTTTATTTGCCGAGGATTTTATTTATTCTGAAGATGTGTCGGCCGAAACGTACCTAAAATTTTTAATAGCTATGATACTATTTTATCCTAAACGTCCTACGAGGCTGGCATCCCGTTCCCACCCCTTCACCGTTGAAACTGTTAGATGTAGACGTCTCTTCTACTCCAATAGCTTCATGTCTCGCACATCTCGCATGTGGAACTCCCTTCCTTATTCCTGTTTCCCTGACAAATACAATCTCCAACTATTTAAGTGTAACGTCAATCGACATCTCCAGTTTCCTTGATCTATCCACTTTCCTTCTCCACATCCTTTCACCTTTCATTCCTATCTGCTCTCGCTCCAAATCTTCTGTAACCCCCTTGCCTTGATCGATCCACTATCTTTCTCCACATCCTCTCCTTTACCACTCCTATCTGCTCTTCCTCCAAACCTTCTGTAACCCCTTGCGTGCTAATGGCCTCCAGCCTTGCTTGGGGTGATAAGCTTAAAAAAAAAAAAGAAAAGAAAAAAAGAAAAAAAAAGTTTTATTAATAATATATGATCCCTTCTCTAAAGATTATTTTATCCTGGTGTGTCAATAACAATCTGTTTATATATATATATATATATATATATATATATATATATATATATATATATATATATATATATGTAAAAGTGAACATTGATGTCAACACTCAGAGGCGACAGGCTGTTTCATGCTAGACGCAGTCGTCAGGCCCTCTGACGATTGCATCCAGCAACTGCGACTGGCTGTTTCATGCTGGATGCAATCGTCAAAGGGCCTGACGACTGCGTCTAGCATGAAACAGCCTGTCGCCTCTGAGTGTTGGCTTCAATGTTCACTTTTATATTTATATTTACATACGCTCTGTCTCTGATATTGAGCACTTTATCCCATAAATATAGCACACCTTAAAACTATATTTCTTTATATATATATATATATATATATATATATATATATATATATATATATATATATATATATATGTGTGTGTGCGTGTGTGCGTGCGTGCGTGCAAGGGGTGTTCCAATAACTTGGATCGATTTTAAACGTGAATTAAGTTTAAAAGTCTAATGAGTTTTTTTTTCTTTTTCTTTCAGATTTAACAACTTAAGTCTTTCGCAATTTCAACAATGGAAAGATTAACAAACAACGTGTGAAAGTTTCAAAAGTGCAATTGTAAAAATTGTTCGTAAATTCAAACAAACTGGGTCGGTGGCAGATATGCAAACACCATTGCGTGTTCGTTTACGTCGTTCGACTGAAAACACTGCTGCCGTGCACGAGAATGTGGCCGAAAATCCAGACACCTCTATTCGTCATCACGCGCAGAAATTGGACCTCTCCACAACAACGTTACATCGTTTTTAATTGCACTCTCCGTTGGTCGATTATGTTGACCCAGAAAAAACGCGAAGTGCGCGAAATGCATTTCTGTTTGAACGTCCATTTTTGTAACAGGCTTCGATAACACACACACACACACACACACACACACACACACACACACACACACACACACACACACACACACACACACACACACATATATATATATATATATATATATATGCCCCTGTCCCGTGCCTTTCGTCTGCCAGAAACTTTAAAATGGATCAATTCTGTTTTTTTTTTTTTTTAGCTTTCACAGTTAAATTTATATTTTCTGACACGAACTCTGTCCAAACCGGGGTTGATAAGACAGACGAGATGACTTATATTTTCATCTGGCGAAATAAGCTCATTCCTCCTATGAGGTGATTTTAGACTTTATTCTTCATTAATTATTTTTCTGTAATAATAAATACACTGAGTTCTATTTTGGGATCATTTTTAATATTTTATATTATTAGGATCCACTTGGATTGCATATCAACGGATTTATTACCTTTCCTCTCTCTCTCTCTCTCTCTCTCTATATATATATATATATATATATATATATATATATATATATATATATATATATACATATATATATATATATATATGATAAAATATAGTTTTTTAAGGTTTGCTATATTTATGGGTTAAAGAGGACAAGTGTAAGAAAAGAGAATAGATCTTACGGTTACATCTAGCTAGTAAAATAGTAAAACAGTGATATCTTGTAGCCAATCTAGTAGTACGCTTAAAATCCCGCGGTTGAGGTACCAAAGGGGAAAGCGATATTAAATTCTGTAGAATACACAGAAATGTGGCACAAGTCCGTTGGGGGGATTGGAGAAAGGACGGTCTTCTTCTGTCTTAACTATAACTTAGCTAGCCACAAGCACTGACCCAATCGTACGAACAATATTCCTGACCCCAAAACAACACATTCATACGTACATTTCTTACTACATCCCATAATACCTCAATGTCTCTATGAAAGTACTAACTAGTCCCCATATTTACAATTCGTTGTCTGTTTGGGGGGGGGGGCATAAAATAACCAAAAGGGAAAGCTCATTAGAACAATTGTCACGGAAATATTTGTAGAAAAGACAGATGAAAGCCACGTCTCGTCGATGAGAATGTGACTGAAACCGAGATGCCAGGTAAGGATCGATAACATTACAGACTCTTATTTGGATTTTGTCGAGAATCTCGAAATATGTGGTAGAAGCACGAGACCTGATATGACAGCAGTATTCAATACTCGGACAAATTGTAGATTTATAAATGTGCAAGGTGGATTCTGACGAGAGAAACTGTCTGGCAAGCCACAGTGACCCAGCTTTCTAGCAGACTTAGCAATTGATTCAATATAATCGTCCCACTTCACGTCAGTAGACAACGTGAAACCAGGAAAGCACTTCTGGAGGTTAACCTTCCCGATGTACGGCAAAAAGCGATCACTATGTTGATTAAAGGATAATCGTGTCGTGTTACCCTTTCGTTGTCGTTTTACACCCAAATTTATCGACATCTACAGTGGAGACCAGAATCACGAGTGGTCTGAAATTTAACTAAATTTTTAATTAATTAAATTTTAATAGTTTATTTTTTTCTACATATACATACTGAGAATATCATAGACTGAACATATCACCAACGACGAGGTTTTTAAAAAGTTCTAAGGCACATGATGAGAAAAGAAGGCTGGAAAATTTGACACTCACATGACATATTGAAGGCAAGAGAGCCAAAGAAAAGCAGCTAATAACCTACCTAACGAGCTTGTGTACACGGTTGGCAGAACAGAGATAGAGATAGAGCAACACGACATTGCTAAGAACTATAGAGGACAGAAAGTTGTGGAGAGCCATGATCGCCAAGGAAAAGAGATAGCAACAAGACATTGCTAAAAACTATAAATGACAGAAAGTTGTGGAGAGCAATGATCGCCAAGGAAAAGAGATAGCAACAAGACATTGCTAAGAACTATAAAGGACAGAAAGTTGTGGAGAGCCATGATCGCGCAGGAAAAGAGATAGCAACAAGACATTGCTACGAACTATAAAGGACAGAAAGTCGTGGAGAGCCATGATCGCGCAGGAAAAGAGATAGCAACAAGACATTGCTAAGAACTATAAAGGACAGAAAGTTGTGGAGAGCCATGATCGCGCAGGAAAAGAGATAGCAACAAGACACTGCTAAGAACTATAAAGGACAGAAAGTTGTGGAGAGCCATGATCGCGCAGGAAAAGAGATAGCAACAAGACATTGCTAAGAACTATAAAGGACAGAAAGTTGTGGAGAGCCATGATCGCGCAGGAAAAGAGATAGCAACAAGACATTGCTAAGAACTATAAAGGACAGAAAGTTGTGGAGAGCCATGATCGCACAGGAAAAGAGATAGCAACAAGACACTGCTAAGAACTATAAAGGACAGAAAGTTGTGGAGAGCCATGATCGCGCAGGAAAAGAGATAGCAACAAGACATTGCTAAGAACTATAAAGGACAGAAAGTTGTGGAGAGCCATGATCGCCAAGGAAAAAGAGATAGCAACAAGACATTGCTAAGAACTATAAAGGACAGAAAGATGTGGAGAGTCATGATCGCGCAGGAAAAGAGATAGCAACAAGACATTGCTAAAAACTATAAAGGACAGAAAGTTGTGGAGAGCCATGATCGCCAAGGAAAAAGAGATAGCAACAAGACATTGCTAAGAACTATAAAGGACAGAAAGTTGTGGAGAGCCATGATCGCGCAGGAAAAGAGATAGCAACAAGACATTGCTAAAAACTATAAAGGACAGAAAGTTGTGGAGAGCCATGATCGCACAGGAAAAGAGATAGCAACAAGACATTGCTAAGAACTATAAAGGACAGAAAGTTGTGGAGAGCCATGATCGCACAGGAAAAGAGATAGCAACAAGACATTGCAAAGAACTATAAAGGACAGAAAGTTGTGGAGAGCCATGATCGCGCAGGAAAAGAGATAGCAACAAGACACTGCTAAGAACTATAAAGGACAGAAAGTTGTGGAGAGCCATGATCGCCCAGGTTCTGAATGGACACGGAGCGTAGAAGAAAAAGAGTATATTGTATTTGATGTAAATTTAAAATAAAAAAAAAGTAATAAAACATTTATTAGTGATTGAAAGCCCTTCAAGAGATTTGCCCAGCCTACATATGATTTTGGTTACTGGATTTCTTTTCAAGTTGTAACAATATGATAGTTAGAATGTCGACCGGATTTGTAAGAGATTGTAACTCATTTCCCTGCCATTTAGGGTTATCTACGTGTCATTGCTCTTATTCATTCGTCTTGGCATCTAAGTGGCGGACTCAGTGGCTGGCTGTATTCAGTAACTCCAAAACCAAGCTAGTTTCATCCCATCACCGCCGATCGGACCCCAAACTACTGCCATTCTTCGATGAATGGGTGTTCCAGGCGGAACTCAATCCATACCTCAACTGGAACTCGTATTTACGATCGCTAAAGATGCACGAAAAATATTGGGTTCTTTGTACCGTTCCAGTAAGTACCTGGCTCGTTTTTGTGATGTTAGACCGATTCGCTTGTCACTTTTGCTATGTCAAGCGAAAACTCGTTATCAATTCCAAAAATGCTCGTTATATTCGAGACTTCGTAGACGCCGGTACAAGTAGTAACGCCTTCCAATAATATCTACAGTAGTAATACTTGTTCTAGTAGTAATCGCCAAATAGTATAATGGTCAGTAGAGAATCGTAATTCGTATAGTAGTAGAGTAGAGAGAGTGAACATATAGCAATAATGGATAGAGTGAACATTGAGCTACTTCCTATTTATTCACTTCCTTTATGATCACGTGATCTACTTAATAATGGAATCGGCCGTGTTACTCATTAGCGATCTAGTTTCAAACCACAGTGTCGGCAACAAGAATACTCGAGAAATCTTAAGATAAATATATAGAATACCTTACAGTTTTAATATATGTTGATATAATTTTTATATTCTATATTTTAGAATTTTAAGCATTATTTAATCACTATACTGTATTAAGGTTTTTCCTGTATATTTTAATCTGTCTTCATATATAGATGTAGATAATGTAAATAGTTAATCTCAGAAATATAGATAGATATTGTTTTGTTTTTGTTTGGCGGTTCACTGCTTGCCCATAGCTTGGACCCTAACAGGTGCTACCACTTTGGGTCAGGTTGAACAACATCAATTAAGAGGTAGTTCCACGCTCCTCAGACTTTCCCGATCAGAGACTTTGCTGACGGATTATCATACCCAGGACGCACTAAAGGGACGTAATTCAAATATATTTACAATATGAATTAAATATAAATAATTTTACCATAGATATATATTGAAAATATTTTTACTATATCAATACGCATTGAGATAGTGAAAGACGCCTTCCAAAAGGCAATGAATACCGACTGTTTCCTTGTACGGAAATAACTAAGATTACCATTTGCATTTTTGTGATGTTAGACGGCTTCGCTTGTCACTTTGCTATGTCAAGCGAAAGCTTGTTATCACGTCCAAAAATTCTTGTTATATTCGAGACTTCGTAGACGCTGGTACTAGTAGTAACACCTTCCAATAATATCCGCACTAGTAATACTTGTTCAAGTAATAATCGCCAAATAGTATAATGATCAGTAATCCGTATAGTAGTAGAGTAGAGAGAGTGAAAATATAACAATAGTAGATAGACAAGAAGAGTGATCGTATAGTCATCACGCTACTTCCTATTTATTCACTTCTTTTATGATCACGTGATCTACTTAATAATGGAATCGCCCGCGTTACTCACTGGCGATCTAGTCGACAGCGACACTTACTCTTATACAACATTATTATATATAATTATTATAATATCCTATTAATTTGAATGCATCAATTCCAACAATTTTTATTACTAACTGTTTTTTTGTTAAATTAAGGTTAATTTTAAATGACCAGTATGGAAGGTACATCTTACTTGTAAAATTCATAGCTCCTTAATGCCAACAAATCACTATAAAATTATCTGATAAATGTAAACTCTAAGTAATCTAGAAAACATACAAAGTCAAATTATATAGTCACAACAAATATGGTTCTGACAAAGATGAAACAGCATTTGAATATTTTTCAATTTCAGAGAAGAGCATTGTTTCTTTCACTTTGAGCCAGAGACAATCCGTGCAGTGGAAACGCCCCTCCTCACCTGCACCAAAGAAGGTCAAAGTCGTTTCATCTGCAGAGAAGGTGATGGCATCAGTTTCTTGGGATGCAGTAAGCAGTGTCTCTTGACTATCTTCATAAGGGCCACACCATCAATGGAGAGTACTATGAAAACGTCCTTTATTTGCACGGAGAGAGAAATTTACGTAAGATGTGTGAGGTATTAACGTATGTGATTTTTTTTGTAATTCCCTTGTTTTGGAACTATCTGTAATTGGAGTTTATTATTTGTGATTCCTTGCGAATCCTCCTCGCCAATTTAGTGATGTTAGATGGCTTCGCTTGTCACTTTTGCTATGTCAAGCGAAAGCTCGTTATCACTTCCAAAAATGCTCGTTGTAGTTGAGACTTCGCAAATGCCGGTACTGGTAGTAACACCTTCTAATAATATCCGCACTAGTAATACTTGTCCAAGTAGTAATCGCCAAATAGTAAAATGATCAGAAGAGAATCGTAATCTGTATAGTAGTAGAGTAGAGAGAGTGAACGTATAGCAATAGCGGATAGACAAGAAGAGTGAACAGTGATCGTTGCGCTATTTCGTATTTATTCACTTCGTTTCTGATCACGTGATCTACTTAATAATGGAATCGCCGGTATTACTCGCTGGCGATCTAGTTTCAAACCACGGTGTCGGAAATGACTTTGCACCATGTCACACAAGCAGGAGAACTCAGTCATGGCTGTTAGACAATTTCTACGACCACATCACCTCTTACATATGGCCACCAAACTCCCCAGATTACAATCCCCTTGATTATTATGTGTGGAGCGCAGTTGAGCGAAAGACCAACAAAACTCCTTATAACACCAAAGATGAACTGAAGGCAAAGATTATGGCAGTATTCAGCAACTTAATCAAGGAGACCGTCCAGAAGAGTTGCAGGAGTTTCCGAAGTCGTCTGGAGGTTGTAGTTAAAGCCAATGGCGATTTTATTGAATAAATTTACACTTTAGTATTTAATGATATTTTCGTGTAATTATGGTTAATATACATGTTAAAATGAGATGCTAGTGTTATTTTCATTTTTACGAAATTTAGACGACAATTTATTCATCGCACTCTGTATATATATAAATTGACCGAAGTAGAGAGACACATAGTTATAAAGGGAATGGGATAGATAGATAGATAGATAGATAGATAGATAGATAGATAGATAGATAGATAGATAGATAGATAATAAATTGCGATAGATATGTAGATAGATAATGAACAAACTGAGATAGATAGATAAACTGATACACACACACACACACACACACACACACACACATATATATATATATATATATATATATATATATATATATATAGATAGATAGATAGATAGATAGATAGATAGATAGATATGAAAATGAACAGACAGAAAGGTTGATAGATATTAACAGATAGATAGATAGAATAAGAGAGACATGTGATCAGAATGAGATAGATTGATAGGTAAATATACACAGATATAAAAAGGAACAGACAGAAAGGAAGATAGATAGATAGATAGATAGATAATGAGAGAGAGAGGGAGAGAGAGAGAGAGAGGAGCAACAGGTAGGGTTTTAGAATATGCATTACTTTTTGTTTCGAAGAGTGTGCGACGGTGGTGCCACATTAAAAGAGTCAAACCTACGTCTGTTCGTTATTCGATGCAAACGTGACTTTACGAGAACAGGCTTGATTATCGAGATTCTTGAAGACGCCATTTCAAGACGAAAAGTGAGCGTGATTTCACGACCCTTCGTTAGCGCCATTGATCCATGTTCTGTTTTGGTTTTACGTTTTAATTGGCAAAGGATTAACAAGAAGAATGCTGCTTGGAAAAGAAGAAAAAACTTTTTCAAAAAAAATCTCAGAGTGGATGCCCATTCCCAAACCCCGCACTTACACGCACAATATATATATATATATATATATATATATATATATATATATATATATATATATATATATATAGTAGTAATCCGTTTGTATATAATCCAAGTGAATCCTATTAACACAATATTAAATATTAAATACTAAAACTGATTCACACATAGAGCTCAATGTTCTCATAAAAAACAGAGCAATATATTTCATACAAACGGAATTAAGATACCATTATGTAAATGATCATTTTCACCTTGTAAGATTAAATTTAAAGGATTTTTCAAACTGCCAATGGATGATAAATTTTCAAAAAATTATCATCCATTGACTGTTTGAAGAATCTTGTAAATTTAATTTTAGGTGAAGATATATATATATATATATATATATATATATATATATAACATGATTATATGTATGCATATATGTAGAAAATAAAATCCTATCTTGTTAATTTGTTCATAATAATTTGTTTATAATAAACCAATTAACAAACCATGACGGTACACATAAACACAAGTAAAATTACTAATAACAACTAACAATAAAATAACCAATAATAAATTAAAATAGTTAACAAACAACACTATAAACATCCAAAAACTGCATCCGGATCCACAATTATTCCCACCCAATAGCCTCTAGAATAATTTGAAACATAACCGTTACCGCCCACCAAAATAACCATTAGATAAATACAATAGACTACGCACAATGCATCACTGACCCGTATATATAGTCGATCAAAAACAACCTGCCGCTAGGCTTTTGAATTTGTGTCTGACCGTTTCAGTTTTAGATAGAATAAACCACTGATTTCAAGTTCATTTTATTATTTTTCAGACTGCTAAAAACATTTAAAGTTATATTCTACCACAAGGAAAGGAAAGTTGGTTGTCTGTGTCGCGCCAGAAGGTTTTTCTGGCCTGAGTCCATCCTTCACATCTATAAATCTACGATTCGTCCTTGCATTGAATTCTGTTGCCATATATAGTCTGGTGCCCTCGCTTTTCATCTGGAGGTCCTCGACAAAATCCAGAGACGGATATGCAATGTGATAGGTCTTGATCTTGCATCTCGTCTACAGTCACATTCTCACAGATGTGCTGTGGCTTCCCTCTATGTTTTCTACAAATATTTCAATGGCAACAGCTCTAACAAGCTACTTTCACTGGTACACCAACTGCATGAATTTTAAGCGTGCTACTTGCTCACGGTGAAATACTTAAAAAAATATTTTGGCTATATTTATTTTACATTGAATCTATCTGATGCGTTTTTTGTATTTTATTATTTTTATCTTTAACCACCACGTAGAAAACTCCCTGGCCCCCATTAGCATGACTGATGCTCGTTTCCGTGAGAGCATCTCAGTGCGCCTTCTTGACCTCGCGTTTTCAACGGACTTGAAGTGGAACAACTACATTGAATCAATAACTGCATCTATTGCAAGGAAAGTGAGTTCACTGTGTCGTGCCAGAAGGTATTTCTCGTCAGAGTCTATCTTACACATCTACAAATCTACCATTCGTCCTTGCATTGAATATTGTTGCCATATCTGGTCTGGTGCTCCTGCTGTTCATCTCCAGGTTCTCGAAAAAAATCCAAAGATGTATCTGTAATGTAATCGGTCCTAAGTTGGCTTCTTGACTTCAGACACTTTCTCACAGACGTGATGTGGCTTCCATCTGTCTTTTCTACAAATACTTTCATGGATGCTGTTCTGTCGAACTTTTTTTCCTGGTGCCCCGACTGCATGAAGTTAAGCGCACTACTAGGTTGGCATCTAGGTCCCACTATTTTGCTGTTGAAACAGTTAAATGTAACCGCCAATTCTACTCCAACAGTTTCTTTCCTCTCACTTAACGACATTGGAACTCCCTTCCTCTCACTTGCCTCCCTGAAAACTACAATCTTCAAAATTTTAAATGCAACGTCAATCGCCATCGCTTTTGCCTTGATCTCTGTTCTTTTTTCTTTCCTCAATCCACTTTTTCTCTCATTTTTATTCCCCGTACCCCAATGCGTGCTAGTGGCATTCCTGCCTTGCTTGGAGTGAAATGCTTAAAAAAGAAAAGAAAAATCACTCTCCCCCGGCAATAAGCTAATTTTTTTATGGTGTAACGTCCTCTTATTTGTTGAAATAGTGATTTTAATTTAGTTTTCTTTCCTTTCTTTTAATTGTGTTGCAAGTGCTTAAGTTTTTCTTTCCCTATTCTTAAAAAAAATAAACCGTCTTTAAAGCCCATTTTTTAATTTTTATCTCCCAGTTTAATTGTTATTTTAAGCTATACTTACTCTCAAATTTATTTTTATTTTTCGGTTTAATTCGGCCATTTTCTTCATAGGTGAACATATTTTGCTACACGTGCATTTAATTAAAATTTTTCCGGAGTCGTTATTTTTTTAAATATTTTGCATTTGATTTTGTTATTTTTTATTTGTTAAATTTAAAAGCACCCCGTACTCTTTTGAATCTATTTTATTGCTTTTCGTTTTTATTCCACCCCCGAATTTTGTGGGAAAACTTTAATTTGTGTCTTAATTTGTTCCTTGCTGTTTCTGTTTCATTTTTCGTTTCGTCAATTGTTTATTTTTTTTTTAATTTCCTTGTTTTGCCTATGAGAAAAACTAAACAAAGAAGGGCACATTCTTTTCAAAAATGGCCGACAAAATCCGGTCCGTTAAAGAGAACCTGCTTGGCTCAGAATAAAAAACAATGGTATGAATCCTCTTTTTCTTCCCACAGCTATGGGTAAATAGCAGGACAGACCGAGTTCTATAGCCTTGGATGGCAATTGGTCTACCGCAAAATATGGCAACCTACTGCGAGAAAAAATCTGCGTCGTCATTCATGTATCGAAAGACACATGATCGCCTAAACGTGTATCACGCATGGCACATAACTGTCTGACACCTATTTTATTCATATATATATATATATATATATATATATATATATATATATATATATATATATATATATATATATGTATTTGTGTGGGAGTTAAAGAATTTAGGTTTTGTCGGTTGTGGTTGTAGGTAGACTGATGTATGGACTTTATACAAGTTGGTGATAACGTGTTTGGCGAATGTATATTTATCAGTATTCCTTCTAAGTATATTCTACGAAATAATCTTAGTTTCGTATTTTCTTATATACTGTGAGAGAGAGAGAATGATAATGATTGAGTGCGGTAGATATGAAAATATTGTGAAAGAACGTTGTCGATAGATTGTCATTAAAATCTGAGAAGGGTTCCGACTAGTTCTTTGCAAGACTGATGAATTTGGCGATGATGAGCCAAGAACTGAATCATATGAAAGAAAAGAGAATCATTTCTTGACCGAATCTCTTGTAGGCTCTCAGTAATGAAGGACACGGTTTAAAATATTTTTTATCCTCTGTTTATTAAACTGAATAATGTTCATTGCTGTTGCTTTTTATAAATAGAGCAGAGAAATCCAAATGTATTTTTCTTTCTTGTCTGAATTACTTATTTTGTTCGGGATCATAATTAGCTTCAACCATTGATTTAGTCTTTTCACATGATTTTTTTCTTTCACTTGCTCACTTTTCTTTCTTTAAATCATTTTCCTTTTTCTTTCCTTTTCTCTCTTTATTTTTTTCATATAGATTTCCTTTCTTTATTCGTTTCTATCACATGCTTGCTTTCTTTCATTTTCTTCTTATCCCTTTTTCATCTTTTTGTATTCCGTTTGTCTATTTTTCTTTTTTCTTCTTTTTTCTTTTATTCTTTAGATTATTTTATCGTTCAATATTCGATTACAATTTGTTTCATTCTTTCTTTCGTTCATTCTTTGTATTCAGTTTTTATTTTCCTTTTTCTTTCTTTAAATCTGTTTTTCATTGTGCATTCCATTTTGCCTTGTTCATTCCGTTTCTTTATTTCTTCTTAGATCCCATTTCCTTTTGTATATTCTCATTGGTTCTTTTTTCTATCATTCTCTATTTCTTTTCTTATTGATTGTTTTTTCTTTCATTCACTTTTCTCTTATTGTTTCCTTTTCTTTCATTCTCTTTTTCTCTTCTCATTGTTACTTTTTTTTTTTATTCTCTTTTTCTTTTCTTATTGTCTCTTTTTTTCATTCTCTTTTCTTTTCTATTTGTTTCTTTTTTCTTTCATTCTATTTTCTCTTCTTATTGTTTCTTTTCATTTCATTCTCTTTTTCTCTTTTTATTGTTTCTTCTTTTTTTCATTCTCTATTTCTCTTCTTATTGTTTTTTTTCTTTCATTGTCTTTTTCTGATCTTATTGTTTCTTTTTTCTTTCATCCTCTTTTTCTCTTATTGTTTTTTCTTTCATTCTCTCTTTCTTTTCTTATTGTTTCTTTTTTCGTTCTTTCTCTTTTTCTCTTCTTATTGTTTCTATTTCTTTCATCTCCTTTTCTCACGTTGTTTCTTTTTCATTCTCTTTTTTCTCTTCTTATTGTTTTTTCTTTCATTCTCTTTCTCTGTCATTATTTCTTTTTTCATTCTCTTTTTCTGATCTTATTGTTTCTTTTTTCTTTCATCCTCTTTTTCTCTTATTGTTTCTTTTTTCTTTCATTCTCTCTTTATTTTCCTATTGTTTCTTTTTTCGTTCTTTCTCTTTTTCTCTTCTTATTGTTTCTGTTTCTTTCATCTCCTTTACTCTATTTTCTTCATTCTCTTTTTTATCTTCTTATTGTTTTTTCTTTCATTCTCTTTTTCTCTCATTATTTCTTTTTTCATACTCTTTTTCTCTTTTTATTGTTTCTTTTTCTTTCATTCTCTTTCCACTTCTTATTGTTTCTTTTTTCTTTCATTCTTTTTTCACTTCTTATTGTTCCGTTTTCCTTTCATTCTCTTTTTCTCTCCTTATTGTTTCCTTTTTTCTTTAATTATCTTTTTCTCTTCTCATTGTTTCTTTTTCTTTCGTTCTTTTTCTCTTATTGTTTCTTTTTACTTTCATTCTCTTTTATTTTTCTCGTTGTTTCTTTTTCTTTTCTCTTTCTTTTTTTCCTTTTCTCTCTCCTTATTTTTTCTTTTATCTTCCTTTCTTCTATTTTTTCTAATCTTACGCATCTTTTTTCTTTCCTGCTTTTATCTTTTTTTTTCTTTCGTTCTTCGTGTTTTCCTTTTTTTCTTGTTGCAAGTGTTTACGTTTTTCTTTCCTTAATTTTTAAAAAGTTTTATCTTATTTATTTAACTGGTATTTTTATTTCTTTTCCTTTTCTTTCTTTTAATTTTGTTGCGCGTTTTTCTTTCCATATTCTTTAAAAAAACCGTCTTTGAAGCCAAATTTTTAAAATTTTATCTCCAGGCTTAATTTTTATTTTATGCTAGACTTTCTGTCAAATTTCTTTTTCTTATTTCTTTCCTTCTTTCTTCTTCTCTTTGTTCCATTCTCATTTACTCGCCTTTTCTTCTTCTGTTTACTTCTTTCTTTTATTATTTTCTTTCGAATTGTGCCATAAGACCATTATCACGTTGCGTTGTTTCGAATGTCCTGCGGGATTCTTCTACCAAAGAAGCTTATCACACGAATCAATTTTGACATCCAGCTGTATTCACTTATCCATCTTAGCGAAGGTAGCGTCGAAGATTTTACATCTAACTTCCCACTTCAGAATTAAACAAAATTCGTTTACTTACCTCCTACGCAGAAGAGCTCTTTCAGTATATTTTTTGATGAAGGGCCGACGAACAGCGGACCCAAGAGAACAGCCTGGGAAGTCGTTACAGAGGTTTTAGATTATTCTAAATATCATTATTATTATTCTTTCTTTTTTTCTTTTTTCTTTTTTTTTTTTTGGTTCGCTATAAACTATTTCAGAAGAACGGCGTGAATAAAACAAATAAGAAAATGGTAAATCTGATAGATAAATCTAATTATACATGAGGATTTAGTCAAGCGGAAAAAGGATCTAGTAAAATTAGGGTAACAGATTTTGTGCGCTCGAAATAGAAAAGGCTTTTTTTTCGATACCTTTTTTGGAAGTGATTCCTGTGGATAATCCGGTGAACGCGTTGATCTTTTATCTATGCTCTCCCACGGGGGTGGTCTATGCAATCTCTGTGCTGTCTTGTTATCTTTTATTAATAATGATACCCGGCGTTGCAAGAGCCAAGTCCCTTTCTTTGTTCCCGTTGCGCTACCGACTTCGCTAAACTGTTTGAAATATTTAAGTACGCTAAGGCTACTCCACGAATGGTCGGGTCACTGGTGACAAAACCGGTTTCCCCACCAGGATTTTCTGGTGACGATGTTAGATTCTTTTTTTCTATTTTCTTTCTTACAGTGATGTTCACATTGTATAAGACCCGGGAGCCACTCGAGTAAAATGCACAATTGATGCGATTCAACTCTGCGATTGGACGGGTCATTGGGAACTAAATCCGTTCCCCCACCAAGGGTTTCTGGTCACGAAGTTAGACTTTTTTTTTACTTTTTTCATAGCGATGTTCACTCTTTATAAGGTCTGGGAGCCACTATAGGTAGAGGGTTACAGATTAAGACACAAAGTTTATACGATGCCAGTCTGCGATTGGTCGGTTCATTTGTGACTAAATCGGTTCCGCTACCATGATTTTCTGCTGATGAGCTTAGCCTGTTTTTGTTTTTTTTTTACTTTTTTATAGAAATGGTCACCCTTTATAAGGCTTGGGAGCCACTCTAGTAGAGGGTTACACATTAAGACGCAGAGTTTATGTGATGCAACACTGCAAATGGTCGATTCATTAGTGGCTAAACTGGTTCCCCCACCAGTATTTTCTGTTGACGAGGCTAGCTTCTTTTTTTTTTACTGCGAAGTTCACCCTTTATCATTTCGAGTGCCTCTAGAGAGAGTTACAACGTAAGAAGTACAGTTTATATGGATATATGGTAAAATAACAGTAAACGCTAGACTTGAACAAGTTAAGATTGTAGTGATCGGGGACGCATTGTCTTGGGAGTCAGTTCCACAAAGCAGCGGTTTGTAAGAAGACGCTGCTCGAGTGGAACTTACATCTCACCAATGGAATACGAAGGGAATGTGGATTATTTGCCGACATTTTGCGTACCATAGCTGGTCATAGCCAGGGAGGTTTGCACTGGTAGAACTAGGGAATGCAGTTCGTCTGAGCCTTTTCTATGGCAATAGCGATAGTTCATTGAGAGGGTTGTGACGTTTTGTCTGCGAGAAAGTGGTTGTTGGGTGGAAAATGTTTGTCAATCTCAAGGACGCGGCGACGTTTTTGTTCTCTATCGAGACTGAAAATTGAAAATTGGGTATCTCCTGTCCAAATATGGTAAAGTACTCTATTTTCGATCTGATCTGGCTCTTGTAAAGGTAGAAGATAGCACGAGGAGTCAGGTACTTACTGGAGCGGTACAGGTACAGGGAACTGATTATTTATATAGCATCTGTAGCGATGGATCGTATGGACGAGCTTCACTTGAGGTTTGAGTTGAGCGTAACTCCCAATAGGCGCTCAAAACACGAGGCCTCTCCGAGGGAACATCCATCCATCGTGATCGGTGATAGTACAGAGTTAGAGCCAGGTACCCGGCAGGATTGAAAGCAACTTCAGTCAAAGGGCAGTTGTACCTTCTTGTATGGTCAATAATCGACTAACACAAGGGAGGAGACTGCTGTAGGTAGGTATGTATGTAGAGACTTCAGTGACGACACGTCATCGGTAGGCGTAGATCTTTCTAGACTGATGTAAACGACCAGGGCGGAATGGCAACGGCCACCTGTCCGTAACCAAGGCGAACCTTAAAGTTAAAGGACATCGGCTGTGGTTTTACCTTTTTTTTATTTTTAATAAATGTTTATCCAATACAGGCCCCAAGAACCATTCAAGGAATACTGTTTCTGAGTGAGGTTGTTATATGGACGTAAGAATAAGATCTATGTGAAGATCATGAGGATATGTAGGATATATAACGGTTGACCCTCGACTTGCCCGAGACAATGATTGGATAACGTTCCGGATTTCAAACCAGATATGTAGATGAAACTGGTCAGGTTCTCAACAGTGCACTGACCCTACGACCACAACTGGTTATAGTACTGATGTTGATAATGATGATGCAAAATAGTTTTAGCGAGATTTATCTTAATTAAATTTAATTGCAAAAAAGTTCTTACTTCCAGTCTGTGGTCACTGGCCAAAGATATTCAAATTCAGGGGTTTTCTTCGTTTCTAAAACCGTCTTTGGTGAAACCGCACTCCCAGACAGCAATATCTCTTTACTACGTTATTTATTTATATGAATCATATCTGAATATATATATATATATATATATATATATATATATATATATATATATATATATATATATATATATATATATATATATATATATATATATATATATATATATATATATGAATAATGAAGCCAATTGTTTATGCACATAAAAGTACTATTGAGTTGGATTCCATTTTCCTGTTCTATAAAAATGTATTTCGATTTAGCTGTCATCTCTAAATGAGATGGATTTCAGCCTCTCAGAATCTTGTTTACGTTCTCCAATTGCTTCTTTTATAAATCCTTGGCCAGTTCTGTTTAAAGCAGATTATAAAACAAAACATATCTCTAGTCGTAGAAGGTGTGTGGTAGGTTGGTTGGTTGATTTTGTTTAGCGGCACAGCAACACCTCTATGGGTTATTTAATGCCGAAATCTAAATATTTTGAACACAATTTTATAACTTCAACTAATGCGGAGAAGCTTTCGTGCAGAACCAACCACACTTTTTGAAGGGCCGAATACAGAGGCCTGGTGCACTACGTGCCACAGGGTCCACAAACGACCATCCGCAGATTTTGAATTCCGAGTTGTCCTTCTCCTAGACCATTTGCCATCCAACACTATAGAACCCGGTCTGTTCTGCTATTTACCTACAACTGGAGGGAGAAAAGGATTAATATTTTCCCCAAGAGTATTAGCACGTAAGTGAATGTAATGGATTCGACTGGAATTCGAACTCGGCTCTCCGATTCCTCAATCCGAGCCGCTATCTACTTCGACACCATGCCTCTTTTTCATTTGTACCCACTTCTTAAAATAACGACTGGTAATAATGATTTTTATTGCAATATTTCGTTAAGATCAAATATTTAACCATGTGATACTGGAATTTTTATGGATATTTTATTGTCATAGAACCGGCGAATTTATTCAATCATTAACTGAAAAAATATATAAGTAATTTTAAATGGGAAAAGCGTGAAATCTTCACGGGTCTTTCTAGTTTTTATTAATAAATCTAATAGCGAAAAGAAGTTCTTTAATTTTCTTTTTCTCAAATCGCATGAGTCTTTTGGCCAACCAATATAAGCATTTCACAACAAAATATTAAATTGTTGTCTGACTGTACCTTCCATATTATTGATGCAGATAAAAGATCTGATATTATTAATTTTTGAAATTCCTTACTTCAGATTTGGCACCCGAAAAATTAGGTTAACTTTCTTTGCGTTGCGTCATTCCATGATTTAAACCTTTGCTACAGACCCCATCAACAAAAGGACGACGCAAATGCACTAATTACTTCTCAACTTTTTGTCGAAATTAAATCTGACGGTATCATTCCATCTTAAAACGATTATTTTCGATATGAAAAAAAAATGCCTAGCATTTCAAGTAGACGTCACTTACAATATGAAACTAAAATATAAAGAAACTACTCAAAATAAAAATAAATATTCAATCAAAGAGAAAACCAAAGAAATACTTGTATTCCTTTTAATTATTCAAGTTTTGAAAAAGGGCAAATATTTAAAAATAAGCAGCAAACAAATAGGCAAATAACAAGGAAACTTTAAAACTGTTTTGAAAAGCGCTCATATCGTAGTCATCTCCCGTTTCTTATAAGCCGGGGAAATAGGGAGAGAAAGATTCGTGTCTAGCTTGCAAAGGGCCGCTTGCTTAAGCAAATGTAATTATTAGAAAACGAACGCAAGCCTCTTTAGGGACGTCCCTCTGGCTATTCAGTTCCCTTTTTATGCTATTCTCTTTATGTTCCGAATTACAAAATTTTCTTTTTTTAAATAGAGGGAAAAAATAAAACAGAGACAAAAGATATTTCTATATCAATTGAAATTATCCCTAACAATCATTTCATTCTTTTCTTTTTTTTTCCTATCCTATCGGGTTATTAAACAGATGTGTCGGCCCAATGGTTAGCGAAAAGGAAAACTTAAAACAGCAAGACACGTTCAAACTTTCAAATGTTGTCTAAGTCTAATAAGAATGAGTTTATTTTGAAATTTATATTCTATGTTGCTTAGGTTTCATAATGATATATATATATATATATATATATATATATATATATATATATATATATATATATATATATATATATATATATATATATATTTATATATATATATATATAATTATTTAAAAAAAATAAGATTCCATCGCTACATAGGAATTACCATGTTTCAAAAAAAGAAGTTTTTAGCTTCTGTTTTTGAAATATGGTAATTTCTATGTAGCGATAGAATCATATTTAAAAAAAAATAATATTATAGGCGCTACTTGTGTAAAAATAAAAACAAAAATACGAAAGAACTTCGGATTATTAACCTAACAGTTCTTTTCTTATATATATATATATATATATATATATATATATATATATATATATATATATATATATATATATATATATATATATATGAATTGGACAAAGTCCGACAATTTATTTAAAGACATTTATGATATGTTTAACGTTCTTTTTTTGTTTCTTTTTTTGCTTAAATACTTGTATCTATAAAAAGAACGTTAAACATATCATATATATATATATATATATATATATATATATATATATATATATATATATATATATATATATAATGTGAATCTATTTAAATTCCGTGGGTGAAAAAACCTGGTTAGCACAATTTTCAAATAAACTGGCATCCGATGAAAAATGGGGGGGAAAAAAAAAGGAAAACACCAGAAATCTCCGAACAGGGCGAAAGTAATTGTCCAGTTCCTTAAATCTCAGACAAAGAAAAAAAAAAACAACGAGTAATAAGTTAAAACGAAGAGTGCTCAATACACTAAGTAGAGCAAAAGTAAAATGTTTCATTTTTGTTTCAAAACACGGTCAAGATATTATGACCATGTTCAAAATTAATATTATTAAGTGTTGGTTTGTTTGTTTTTATTAATAAGGCTTCCATTATTTTTAGCCTTTTTTTACAAGTGGATGATGCTATTATATTAGTGTTGTCGACAAGTATGAAACAAAAAATGAAACATTTTATAAAACATACATATAACAAACTATTTCTAACTCTAACAGTTAAAATATAATCCTTGAAAATGGGTAAATATATAGCCGGAAGCGCTCGGATAAAAAGAACATTCGGACAGTTTTTATATAATTTATCATCTGAAAAGAAAAACATTATTAGATCGCATGAGAAATTGTATAAAAAAATAAATAAAAGCACCTTGTCAGTCGTTTATAATGAAATCTGAATGAAAGAAGGATTGCTGACTAAATACACAAATATATATATATATATATATATATATATATATATATATATATATATATATATATATATATATATATATATGCAATTTTTATATATATTATTTATATATTATATATGCGCAGTACTTATTGGAAAGCGCTCAATATCAGTGATAGAGCTAACATATTTAGTTGGATTGTTGTGAGTTTGTGACCCTGGTTTTCACGCTGTTTGCGATCGACAGACAAACTGATTAATTTTTAAATTTGTGATTTTTTATATGGTTCCGTATATCGGTGTTTTTATGGAAGTGGTAGGAAAAATTGTCGTAAACAAAAGTTCTTTTTCTCCAGTGAACTCTATAGTGGTCATAGAAATGTTGCTAGACCTTGGCTCAGGTATAAAGATAAACTGAAGAGCAACCTTTCTTGCCTCAACATTTCATTCAAGAAGTTTGAAGAGGTAGCTATGAAGAGATCACAGTATCGTTTCAGTTGAAATGCAGAAATAAAGCACCATCAAGAAGTAAGCATCATTCAACTGCGTGAAACACGAAAGCAAAATAAGACAGCTAACAGTGTTCCTGCTGCAATTGGGTAGAATACATTCTCCTGTACTGCTTGTGGTCTTTTGTGCAATTGTCGAGTCGGTCTCAAAAAGTTATGTCCATCATAGGCATGCAGATATTTAGTTCGGAGTCGCCGGAACCTCATACGTCGAACTCGACGGGAGAATCCAGCACCCCCCTTGCACACGCACACACACATACATTTCTGTATTTAGGCAGCAAATTCTCTTTTAGTCACGTCTGATTAAATAAATTACAAACATTATGTCTGCTTATTTTTATCATAATCTGTTAATATTCACGGATATTTTCCGTGCATTAAAATCAGATGATGCAAAAAGAAAAAAAATCAGTAATGGATAGCTGCACATAGGTTTTTGCTTTACTAGTTGCACGCCTGATGATGATCTCAGAAAAAGATGGAAAGTACTTGGGAAATAAAAGTGATTTTCACTGTTACAGAGACTTTCTTGCATCATTTGATTGTAACACGAGGAAAAATATCCGTGAATATGAACGGATTATGCTAAAAATAAGCAAACATAATTTATTTAATCAGACATATATATAATTAAGTAAAACATCGAGTCTGAAAGAAACATCAACAGAATACTGAAAGCACTGGACGGCCGTTTCGTCCTATATTTGGGACTTATCAGCAGTGCGCATCCACTACCGAGAATTGAAACCCTGACAGTTGAGTTATCAAGCAAACGTCAAACATATTGTTAAATATAACAGACAATGAATTTCTATTATGTCTGATCATGAGCCGTTCTAAACTTCGTATGTCTGCTTTAATTTTGGGTGAAAATAAAGAAAAACATTGTCTAACATTTGGATATTTTTATGATGCTGTTCCTTGATCTAAGATATTCTGTTATGTTCACATAGAAGATTGCTAGGCGATGATAACAGAATATGATCTTTCATAGCGAATATCTTTGTTTAAATGTCTGTATAACCACTCAAGTATATATATATATATATATATATATATATATATATATATATATATATATATATATATATATATATATATATATATATATATGGTCACAGATCCATTAGAGCCCATTTAAACACACACACAAACTTACCAGACTCCATTAGAAACATACTAGTAGAAAACATAAATATAGTAACTGCATTAACCTGTAAAACATAATTAATATTAATATTAATTTAATAATAAAGAAGAAAAAGCCAACTCTTAACAATATTAACTACGAACATGACCACAATGTTCTAACCGTATTCGGAAATTAAAAACATCTCTACAACACACTAAAACATACACATAATGCACACACTCAATTAAGCTGAAAAATCGAATCATCCTTGATAATGGCTAAATGTATAGCCGAAAGCGCTCGGAACTATAAAACATTTGGACAGTTTTTACACACTCTTTGTCCAGAAAAGAAAGCTCTTGTTCGTACACAAGAAAAATTAAATAAAAAGCTTAACCGTAGTACCTTGTCTGTCGTTTTTAATGAAACATGCACACACACACGCACACACACACACACACACACACACACACACACATATATATATATATATATATACAGTTCGATAAAAGTGACTCACCTGATTTTTTTTTACTAAATGTTCTCTTCTCCGATGAAACGAAAGTTGAGCTAAATTCAAAGGATAAGCGATCTAAAATCCGAAGAAGAAGCTTTGAAAGCTCTTTGAATTTAGCAGTAAGTACTGTCAAGCCTCCGTTCAGTATAATGTTCTGGGGATGCTTTTCTTTTCATGGAACTGGTTTCTTAAAACCTATTGAAAAGACCCTCAGGAGCGAGCAGTACAAGAGAATTTTAGAGTCTTGTCTGCTCCCTTCTGCTGAAAGGGTGCAAATCGACCCCCACCAAGCTCATTTTTATGCAGGATAATGCTCCCTGTCACAAATCAAAATTGATGAAGGAATACTTTGATGAGAAGCAGGTGAGTGTTATGACATGGCCGCCCCAATCTCCTGACCTCAACTCCATAGAAAACTTATGGAGCATTATAAAGTACAGGCTCTCGAGAAAGCAGTTGAGCAACAAAGAGGATTTGATTGTGAATTTCATATCCGAATGGAATTCAATGCTTGGAGATGAGATTTGCCAGAACCTAATCAAGTCAATGCCAAAAAGGGTTGAAAAGGTTATTCAAAATAAAGGAGGACCCATAGATTATTAAATATTTCGAACTATATTACCTATTATAAATAAATTATACCTCTATTATTCTTTATTTAAAGCTGTTCGGTTATGTTTCTATTGATTACTAGTTGCAGGAAATAAGTGAGTCACTTTTTTTGCACAGAGTTTTTCCCTAAATCTCATTTATATCCAAAATTATAATTATCAATAGAATACCTTAGGGTGAGTAAACTTTTTTACTCGGTGGTCGGGAAGGGGTCTTTATATTAGTAAAATTAAAATAGTTTGACCCCAAAAACAATAGGCGAAAGATTTTTAAGTAAAAATAAAATCAGGTGTCACTTTTATCGAACAACACTGTATATATATATATATATATATATATATATATATATATATATATATATGACTTTTATTGCCAATATTGTTATCATTTTGTTGTCATTTTATTCCGTAAATTTCATTAACAAGCCTATTAAATCTACATATTATAAGAACATGTTGTGTTGAATGTCAAAATAAATAATGTCGAAATAAATATTGTCCGTTATCTTACGGACAATATTTATTTCGATATCATTTTCAAATAAAAAGTCTCATTAGAAAATATGAGAAAATTCAAAAGAAAATATGCAGGACGATGTTGTCTTTAACATTCAACACAACATGTTTAAAAGAAAAGTTGCTGCCAAATTACACATATTATAAGAAGTACACGTGCACCATCTTTCTTTTTAATCATATATATATATATATATATATATATATATATATATATATATATATATATATGTGATATGATATGATATGATATGATATAGCTAAACCAGTTGTAAATATTCTTAAATAAATAGGTTTACTTCGAAAATGCACTCAACATTTGTTTTATCTTGATATTTGGATTCATTTTTGTTTAGAACATTATAGACAATTTTTCTATATATAAGATTGAAATTTTGATCAACTAAAATCTTTCAAAAATGAAGATTTTCTTGCAAAACATGATCTTAAAGATAAGAGTGCATCTTATATTCCAGGGTGTCTTCTATTCCAAAAATATGTTATATGACATAAGACAAACTCTATTTTATCTAGGAAACAGAAAAAGCAATTTTTTGTAAGAAGGGATGGTTGCTGGGACTTAATATAATCTAGTATGTATAATGATAAATCTCTTGACCAAACCCACTTGGTGGTAGATTTTTTTTAATGTGCTCCAATCATTTTTTAATATACATGCTGATGGTACACGTCGTATTAAATATTTTGAGCCTTCTTATTGGTTAACCCACTATTGGTGAACTATAAAATGAGTCAGCTCATTTTGGCAGGCTCACTAGTATATCAAGGTACCCAAAAACTCCAACAATATCAGCATAAATTGTGCCTCGTAAACCATCTACCTCGAGTGGCTTCCGGGACTAGTACAGGGTGAAACTCATTGTAAAAAAAATAATAATAATAATTTCTATCACTATCAGATTAGGATTTGAAATTGCAAAGCAATATAAGCTCATTGTTCTTGTGAACAGACCAACAATATAACCTAATGTCAAAAGTTATATTTCCGGGAGCGTAGGGCGGTAGGAAATTATCGTGCAGTTAATTCTCTTGTGTTCGTAAATTGAGGAATT
>OZ038511.1:43043224-43113224 GCA_964036315.1 Acanthosepion esculentum | reverse complement strand
AATTTCAGTCTGTTCATATATATCTCAGTCACTATCTATCTATCTATCTATCTATCTATCTATCTATCTATCTGAGTATGAATCCAAATTTAAATACGAAAACGAATTAATTTTATGATACCTAAAACCACATCATGACCAAAAAGACTAAATAAAAACACTTAATTTAAATCTAATAAATAAAAATAAAATCTTAGAACCAAAGATAGGAAAAAGTTTGTGTGTGTGCTTACTTCTTTCTTTTTATGCGCCGTGTCCTTTCAGGACGTAGGCGATCATGGCTCTCCACTTCCCCTATCCCTTGTAGCTCTCAATAAGTTTCGTGTCTCTGCCAACTCCCCCAGACCACGTTCTGCCATTCACTTGCTTAAACCCGCCAGGTATATCATGCGTTGCTTTCCCTTGTCACTTTTTATCTCTATCCGACCTGTGAGCATCAGATTCTCCAGGCCCTCCTTTCTCATTACGTGTCACAGAAATTTTATCTGCCTCTTCCTTATGTTAAGTATAAGCTTCCTCCTTGTTTGCATCCTCTCTAAGACCTCATCGTTGTTCACACGCTTTGTCCATAGTATACTTATCATCCTTCTGTAGAACCACGTCTCCGTCGCCTCGAGTCTCTTCTTCATCTTTGAGGAGACCGTCCAACTTCGCTGCCGTAAAGAAGGACGGATGTCACGTAACAGCTCAGTACTCTTTTCTTTGTTACCAAAGAAATCCTCCTGTCTCGCAATACTCTGCCCAGCTTTTGGAATGCGACCTTGGCCATCCCAATCCGTCTACGGATCTCAGCGTCGCGCTTACCGTCCTCTGTCAATATACTTTCCAGATATTCAAACTTTCGCGTCTGCTTTATTTTAATGTCCTCGACCTCCAAATCGCATTTTGGGCTCATCCTTTTACTGATGACCATGCATTCTGTATTCTTGTGGTTTATGCTTAGTCCCTTCTTCTCACTCTCCGTCGATATCTTCTGTAGGAGGTTTTGTAGTTTCTTTTCCGTGTCTGCTATCAGCACTATGTGATCTGCGTATCTTATGTTGGTAAGATTGCGGTCGCCAACGGTCTATGATATCCTTAGCATCCTTCTGTAGAACAACATCCCCGTCGCCTCGAGCCTCTTCTTCATCATTGAGGAAATCTTTCAACATTCGCTGCCGTAAAGAAGGACAGATGTCACGTAACAGTTCAGTATTCTTTTCTTTGTCACCAAAGAAATCCTCCTGTCTCGCAATAATCTGCCCAGCTTTTGAAATGTGTCTTTGGCCATCCCAATCCGTCTTCGGATGTCAGCGTCGCACTTACCGTCCTCTGTCAAGACGCTTCCCAGATATTCAAACTTTCGCGTCTGCTTTATTTTAATGTCCCCGATCTGCAAATTGTATTCTGGGCTCATCACTAGTAATTATAAAAATGCAGCTAAAAACTTACTTTAAAATTAAAAGAATTTAGCGTATTTTTCAGGTTCGAGATCAATGCGTAGTATATGTCTATTGGAGAATAATAGACAAAATGCCTGTTCGCGAGGAAAAGGGTGGCTTTGGTATAATATCGGTGCCACCGTGACAGTGACTTTGGATCATATGAAAGTGTATGGAAACCCCACATTAAAAGAAAGGAAACTTTGTGTCACATTCTAACTTCGTGGCGAATCAGGAAAATAAAATACAGCCCTAATTACTGTTTCAACGCAAAACTTTTGGGTGGGCAAATAAGACGTTTACAGATTTATTGACAATACATATATATATATATATATATATATATATATATATATATATATATATATATATATATATATATGAAGAAATATAGTCTTAAGATGTGTTATATTTATGGGAGAAAGTGCTCAATGTCAGCGACAGAGCGTGTGTACAAATAATAGTGAATATAGAAGTCAACACTTAGAGGTGACAGTCTGTTTCAAGGTAGATGCAACCACTCGTGCTGTTATTTTTCTCGGCTATTTATATATGCGGGTCAATGGTGCATTGTGGGTAGTCTATTTTAGCGGTTATTTTTCCGGGAGTCATTTATTTGTTTACTTATTTATGTGGGATAAATAATTTTGCTTGTTTTTACTTATTTTTATTTTTTATTTTTCATCTTTATTTTTTATTTTTATTTTTCATCTTATATATATATTTGTTTTTATTTTTATTTTGATCGGTTTTTTAGTAACGTAGTAAAACTTTATCTATATCGCTTATTTTAATAGTTTTGTTTTGGTTTGGTTTGGGAAGATAATTAAAGCTATTTATTCAATTTTGGGGTTGATTGTTGTAGTTTAATTTGTTTATAACTTCATTCTCTATGTTTTTTTTTGTTTTTTTTCCGTAAAAAATACATATGTTCTGTTAAAATAAAAACATCGTGCTCCCTCTCTCTCTCTCTCTCTCTCTCTCTCTCTCTCTCTCTGTGGATCAGTTTTAATAATTAATATTACTATGATCCACCGGGAATATATACCAACGGATCGATTATCTGTACTATATATATACATACATATATATATATATATATATATATATATATATATATATATGACATAAATTTTAAAGAGCCAGGAACAACCTACCTAGGTTTCACCTAAACGGATCTTCAGGGTATGCTGGCTAAAGAGGAAATGAGGTGAAACAGTATTTATTGATAAAACCGTTAAAAACTAATTAGCATAAAACCACGTGACAGAAGAAGATAGAGAAAAAATACATTATTTTATTATATATTATGGTACATGTAATATTAATTTAATTCCTTGATTTTTAATTTTAAATTGCTATGTATAAAAAGACATAATGCATGAAATAAGAATTGTATTTTGGTTCAAAAATATATAAAATCATTTTAATCATACTAGAGATCCCATTAAAAAAGTAAAAATATCTGTTAAAATAATTTTTAAAAAAATCAAAAATTAATCCATTGTCAGGTATATACATATCACTAAGAATATTTCTTCGTAACTTAAATGTATATTTTTTGCTGGAAGTAAGTTTTCTAGCCGTTAATAAGACAGTTCTCCGAGACATGTATGAATACCATACATCCCCCAACATCTAAACAAATTTTTAACTTTTCAAATTTAGCGTAGACATTCCTTCTGATTAGTTAAAATTGACACACCCATAAGATCTAAAAATCTGGATTCCCCCCTCCATATTATCTCTTTAATAAGAAAACATATTGTTTTCTATTTGAAAATGTAAATCATTTTCACCAAAGTTACCGAACATTACCAGATGACGAGATAAAACCTTTTTGACTCAAAACATAGAAATTTCCGTGTCGCAATCTAAAATATTTTTAATAAAAATAGCATTAAAAAATATTATGCTCTACGTTGTATTGAGCACTTTTATTAGAAAGTAAATGCGGATTCTAAATCTGTTTATATATATATATATATATATATATATATATATATATATATATATATATATATATATATATATGTATAAACAGACCACTTTAAGGTTCCATGTAATAAATTATTTCACCAGAGCGCTTTTAGAGGACCGCGGATCATCAGACTTTACTTCCAAAGGTTGAAACGAAAAATGAAAAGAAATTTACATATTTTTGACGGGCAGTACTAAGCATATGTAAATTAACGAAGTGAGGAAGTGAGGGGGGAGAGAGACATGATTGAGTTAGATGTAAAATTTCTATTCTGTTAAATTTAAATTGTTTGAGGAAATCCAGACATTGACACATTAAAACGGTTAACTTAACAGAAGTTATATATTGATATGGAAGGAGAAAAAAGACATAAAGAGAAAAAGAGAGAAAGAAGTCATGAGAGAAAGTGTCATTAACTTTCTTTGGAATGAAAGGCCCGAAATAGACGCTGTTGTTTTGCTTTACTTTGAGAGTTCATAAATATTATAATGTTTGATATAAATTTGAATGTTTAAACAGTCTATAAGGAATTTAATTATATGTTTGTTAGCGGTTTAAGTTTTTAAAAAAAAAAAAAACAAACTTTATTACAAAAATTTTGGGGATTTATTATGAAATAGTCGATTAGAAAAATATTCATAGAATTTACATTAAAATACTAAAATTTTATTTTAAAATATAAGTTTACTTCTAGTTGTAATTGATTACTAAGGTGATATCTATATATATATATATATTATGAAATGGACAAAGTCCGACAATTATTTTAAGACATTTTTATGTTTAACACTCTTTTTAAGAATACAAATATTTAAGTAAATGCTCTGTCTATAATAAACAGTATTAAACAACATTTACCAGCCTGAATGTCCGAGAAATTTTCATACAAAATATTCGTCCTCCGACAGGACTCGAACCTGTGTCAGGCTATATGACGGTTCTGTATAGGATATAGGTTCGAAACCTGTCGGAGGACGAATATTTTGTATGAAAATTTTTCGGATATTCAGGCTGGTAAATGTTGTTGAATACTGTTTATTATAAACAGAGCATTTACTTAAATATTTGTATCTATAAAAAGAATGTTAAACATAAAAATGTCTTAATATATATATATATATATATATATATATATATATATATATATATATATAACCCTACGCAACATAAGAAGTGTTTGTATGAATGTGTGTATGTGTATGTGTACATATGTGTGTAGTAATTCCTTATAATAAGACAGTATGCATATATGGAGAGGGAATATACGTATGCGTACGCATGCTGACAAAAACACAAAAAAATGGAAATAGATCTAAGAACACAAATGGGGTCATTAAAAGATAAGAATATAGATATCTTTCTCGCCCTTTCTTGGACCAGTCTTAATTGTTTTATTACCGTTCACGCATAATTCTTTCATTGCCAGTTCAATAAAGACATTTGGATCACTAATACACACAAATGAGAATGAGAATGTCTAATATAGAGAATATTTAACATCGAAAAACATAAGAAAAATTAATTCTTTTTAATAATATGTAGAAATATCCACGCTTTTCCTGATGAAGGTCGCGTGACCGGAAACGTGTGTAGCAAAATTATGGAAAATAAAGCATAATATATATTTTTTAAAATTCCACATTACAAAAAAACCGTTTGCGGTTTCTCTCTCCTTTTTATTATATACACTTTTCTCTCGTTGGAACTACGATAACCTCTTCCATATATATATATATATATATAAATATAAAAGTGGACATGGATGTCAGCACTTAGAGGCGACAGTCTGTTTCATGCTAGTGCAATCGTCAGGCGACTAGTGCTGTTATTTTTCTCGGCTATTTATATAAGGGTCAGTGGTGCATTATGGGTAGTCTATTTTGGCGGTTACTTTTACCGGAAGTGGCTTATTTGTTTATTTATTTATGTCAAATTGTTTTGCTTGTTTTTTTATTTTTATTTTTATTTTTTATCTTATATATTTATTTATTTATTCTTTTATTTTGATCGGTGTTTTTGGTTAACGTAGTCAAAATTTGTTTATATAGCTTATTGTTGGTAGTCTATAATGGCCGTCATTACCGGAAATCGCTTGTTCGCTTATTTATTTGGGTCAAATTGTTTTGCTTGTTTTTATTTATTTTCATTTTTATTTTTTATCTTATATATTTGTTTATTTGTCATTGATTAAATCTGTTTGTTGAATTTGTGGTTTTTTCTGACTATTATTTAGGTGGGAACAGTTTTTAATTTATCTATTTAGGTTGGTTATCTTTATTTGTTTTTGTTTTGTTTTGTTTTTTAAACGGCTAGTTTATCGTAATCCGTTGTTAGTTTATTTATATATTTGGATGTATTTAGATCGATTTATTATACTTGTTGTTATTTATTTGTTACACTATATCTTTTTGGCTTTCGGTTTTTAAGTAATGTAGTATATTATCTTTTATTAATGTTTTTTTTTTTTTTTTTTTTTTTTATTATTATTATTTTTATTTGTATAACAGTTATAACTTTCGTCCGTTCTTTTGTTTTGATTTTGTTTCGTATATTCTAACAGGTGTGGTTTTATGATTTGTTTGGAGTAATTTATTTTGCTTATTTTATTGTTGTTTGTTTATATATTTATTTATTTTTCTATTTTAAGTTACGTAGTAAAAATTTGTTTTCATGTCTACATTTTGAGATTAGCTCGGATCTTTTATTTAATAATTTATTTTCATCTGGGAAGGTAATGATAGCTATTTTTTCCTCCAAGCAAAGTTTGCAGGTTTTTGATAGGTTGTTGTAGGCTGATGATTTTTTCCTTATTTTCCAAGATATTTTTGGTGTGGTGTGTGTTTTGCTTTTTATTTCCCAGATATACTTAGAAAGCATTGTGCTGTTCGCATATTTACTATTTGTGAAAGACAATTTGTGTACATAATTTCTTTGTTTCCATGGTCCTTCGGTTACTCCTATATATACTTTTTCTTCATTATCTGCTGATTTTGTCGTGGCTTGGTAGATTACGTTGTTTTGTAAACAATTACCGTTTAAGGGACATTCGTTTTTTATTCTGCAGTTGCACGTGGGTTTAATTTGTTCGTGTGGTTTGTTAATAATTTTTCTGTTGTGCTTTTTTATTATTTGTGCCATGTTCTCGGTGCAACTGTAGCTGATTTTTACTGTGTTTTTGTTGAATATTTTGTGTAGGGTGCTTGATTCCGGGAAGTGTTTGTGTAAAAGCTTGAAGAATATTTTTCCTATGTTTGTTTTTACGTTTTTACTGTACGGTGGGTTGAACCATATGATATTTCTTTTTCTGTTGGTCTTTTTTGTGTTCTGTGGTGAGTATGTGAGTGTTGCTGGGAATCCGCTATCTTTTAGGGCTGTTTCGTAGTCTTTCTTGGCCTTGTTAAATATAGATTCATCGGAAGAATTGTCGGAAAGCCTGCGGTTAATCGATTTAGGTATCTGTTTGATTATAGAAGGCGGGTGGTTGGAGTATATATGTATGTACTGTGGTTTATCATTCGGTTTTCTGTATGGTTTGTGTGTGCCTTTTCTTAGGTTGAAGGTGACATCTAGAAAATCTACTTCGTTTAGGTTAGTTTTTATATCTATCTCGAATCCGTTATTTTTGAAAATTTTAATTATTGCTTTTCTAGTTTTATCAGTCTTTTGTTTGTTGCAGTTTCTTAAGATTATGAGACCGTCATCTCTGTAGAGCCCTGTGTCATTTCTATCTATTATTTTGCTTAGTTCGTGTAGTAAGTAAATGCCTACGATTTCGCATGTCTCTGCACCGTCAAAGCTTCCCATTGTAGTGTCAAATATCCCATCTTTCTTTATCCATGCTTCTTCATGGTGAAATAATAATGATTTACGTGAGTGCTTAATGATGTCGATTTCGTTTGGTTTTATTATTATTTGTTCCTGAGCTAAGTTGATGGCCTTATCTAGTGTACGTTCTGTTATGGATGGGTAAAATTCTTTTATGTCTAATTGTAGGAAGTGGCAATTTTGTTTGTTATTTATGCTGTTGAACCAGTCAATGGTTGTTTTTGTGTTTTTCCACTGGTTTACTCCTAACTTCTTCCTAAGTTCAGAATTAATTCTTTCTAGTATTGTTTTACTTATTTTACCTAGTTCGCTTTTGGCTGGGTTTATGAGTCTGCATGCAGGGTTGGTTTTGAAATTTTCCTTGTGGTCTTTTAGTGTGATAAAGGCTTGCGTCTTGCTCATGCAACTTATTCGGTCATCTAGGTCTAATTTTTGAGCGATTGCTTTAGCTTCTTTATTTATATCGTGTTCTATTGTTTTGGGTGCCTTTTTGTATGTTTTGGTTATGTTGTTCTTTAGTAATTTATTGTGCGTAGGAGGGGTTAGTTTGTATAAATTTCTTGTTTTGTCGGCTGCGATAAATACATTTGTTGAACTGTTTATTTTAGCTATATCTTCTTTTAGCTTTTTTTGGAATGCGTCTTGTTGTTTATGGAATTTTATGTTTCTAACTAGGTCAGTTAAGTCCTTCTCGAAGTCATCTAATTCTTTTTGTTGCGGGGGACATTTTCTTGTTTTGAACCCGTATTTTTCCTTGAGTGTATTATTATTATTGTGAAGATCCTGGTTTAAAAAATGTGCTTTCCATCTCATTCTTTTTATGAAACTTTCTGTTTTTTCAAATAATTTTAGTTTATATATGTAAGGGGAAGGGGTGGGTATGTTTTTTAGTGAGTAGTCGAGGCTAAATTTTTCTATGTCCATGTTGTGTTATAAATGTAGCGAAAGTGCTCTACTGATAATCAGGAGCTGAATATGCAGAAATATAGTCTTAAAGTGTGCTATATTTATGGGGTAAAGTGCTCAATATCAGAGATAGAGCGTGTGTAAATATAAAAGTGGACATGGATGTCAGCACTTAGAGGCGACAGTCTGTTTCATGCTAGTGCAATCGTCAGGCGACTAGTGCTGTTATTTTTCTCGGCTATTTATATAAGGGTCAGTGGTGCATTATGGGTAGTCTATTTTGGCGGTTACTTTTACCGGAAGTGGCTTATTTGTTTATTTATTTATGTCAAATTGTTTTGCTTGTTTTTTTATTTTTATTTTTATTTTTTATCTTATATATTTATTTATTTATTCTTTTATTTTGATCGGTGTTTTTGGTTAACGTAGTCAAAATTTGTTTATATAGCTTATTGTTGGTAGTCTATAATGGCCGTCATTACCGGAAATCGCTTGTTCGCTTATTTATTTGGGTCAAATTGTTTTGCTTGTTTTTATTTATTTTCATTTTTATTTTTTATCTTATATATTTGTTTATTTGTCATTGATTAAATCTGTTTGTTGAATTTGTGGTTTTTTCTGACTATTATTTAGGTGGGAACAGTTTTTAATTTATCTATTTAGGTTGGTTATCTTTATTTGTTTTTGTTTTGTTTTGTTTTTTAAACGGCTAGTTTATCGTAATCCGTTGTTAGTTTATTTATATATTTGGATGTATTTAGATCGATTTATTATACTTGTTGTTATTTATTTGTTACACTATATCTTTTTGGCTTTCGGTTTTTAAGTAATGTAGTATATTATCTTTTATTAATGTTTTTTTTTTTTTTTTTTTTTTTTATTATTATTATTTTTATTTGTATAACAGTTATAACTTTCGTCCGTTCTTTTGTTTTGATTTTGTTTCGTATATTCTAACAGGTGTGGTTTTATGATTTGTTTGGAGTAATTTATTTTGCTTATTTTATTGTTGTTTGTTTATATATTTATTTATTTTTCTATTTTAAGTTACGTAGTAAAAATTTGTTTTCATGTCTACATTTTGAGATTAGCTCGGATCTTTTATTTAATAATTTATTTTCATCTGGGAAGGTAATGATAGCTATTTTTTCCTCCAAGCAAAGTTTGCAGGTTTTTGATAGGTTGTTGTAGGCTGATGATTTTTTCCTTATTTTCCAAGATATTTTTGGTGTGGTGTGTGTTTTGCTTTTTATTTCCCAGATATACTTAGAAAGCATTGTGCTGTTCGCATATTTACTATTTGTGAAAGACAATTTGTGTACATAATTTCTTTGTTTCCATGGTCCTTCGGTTACTCCTATATATACTTTTTCTTCATTATCTGCTGATTTTGTCGTGGCTTGGTAGATTACGTTGTTTTGTAAACAATTACCGTTTAAGGGACATTCGTTTTTTATTCTGCAGTTGCACGTGGGTTTAATTTGTTCGTGTGGTTTGTTAATAATTTTTCTGTTGTGCTTTTTTATTATTTGTGCCATGTTCTCGGTGCAACTGTAGCTGATTTTTACTGTGTTTTTGTTGAATATTTTGTGTAGGGTGCTTGATTCCGGGAAGTGTTTGTGTAAAAGCTTGAAGAATATTTTTCCTATGTTTGTTTTTACGTTTTTACTGTACGGTGGGTTGAACCATATGATATTTCCATATGATATTACAGTTGCACCGAGAACATGGCACAAATAATAAAAAAGCACAACAGAAAAATTATTAACAAACCACACGAACAAATTAAACCCACGTGCAACTGCAGAATAAAAAACGAATGTCCCTTAAACGGTAATTGTTTACAAAACAACGTAATCTACCAAGCCACGACAAAATCAGCAGATAATGAAGAAAAAGTATATATAGGAGTAACCGAAGGACCATGGAAACAAAGAAATTATGTACACAAATTGTCTTTCACAAATAGTAAATATGCGAACAGCACAATGCTTTCTAAGTATATCTGGGAAATAAAAAGCAAAACACACACCACACCAAAAATATCTTGGAAAATAAGGAAAAAATCATCAGCCTACAACAACCTATCAAAAACCTGCAAACTTTGCTTGGAGGAAAAAATAGCTATCATTACCTTCCCAGATGAAAATAAATTATTAAATAAAAGATCCGAGCTAATCTCAAAATGTAGACATGAAAACAAATTTTTACTACGTAACTTAAAATAGAAAAATAAATAAATATATAAACAAACAACAATAAAATAAGCAAAATAAATTACTCCAAACAAATCATAAAACCACACCTGTTAGAATATACGAAACAAAATCAAAACAAAAGAACGGACGAAAGTTATAACTGTTATACAAATAAAAATAATAATAATAAAAAAAAAAAAAAAAAAAAAAAACATTAATAAAAGATAATATACTACATTACTTAAAAACCGAAAGCCAAAAAGATATAGTGTAACAAATAAATAACAACAAGTATAATAAATCGATCTAAATACATCCAAATATATAAATAAACTAACAACGGATTACGATAAACTAGCCGTTTAAAAAACAAAACAAAACCAAAACAAATAAAGATAACCAACCTAAATAGATAAATTAAAAACTGTTCCCACCTAAATAATAGTCAGAAAAAACCACAAATTCAACAAACAGATTTAATCAATGACAAATAAACAAATATATAAGATAAAAAATAAAAATGAAAATAAATAAAAACAAGCAAAACAATTTGACCCAAATAAATAAGCGAACAAGCGATTTCCGGTAATGACGGCCATTATAGACTACCAACAATAAGCTATATAAACAAATTTTGACTACGTTAACCAAAAACACCGATCAAAATAAAAGAATAAATAAATAAATATATAAGATAAAAAATAAAAATAAAAATAAAAAAACAAGCAAAACAATTTGACATAAATAAATAAACAAATAAGCCACTTCCGGTAAAAGTAACCGCCAAAATAGACTACCCATAATGCACCACTGACCCTTATATAAATAGCCGAGAAAAATAACAGCACTAGTCGCCTGACGATTGCACTAGCATGAAACAGACTGTCGCCTCTAAGTGCTGACATCCATGTCCACTTTTATATTTACACACGCTCTATCTCTGATATTGAGCACTTTACCCCATAAATATAGCACACTTTAAGACTATATTTCTGCATATATATATATATATATATATATATATATATATATATATATATATATATATATATATTATAATATTTTTTAAAAATATGATTCCTTTGCTACGTAAGACTTCTCATGTTTCAAAAGCGGGAGCCAGAAACCCTCAATTCCGAAGCTGACTGATCTGTAGATAAAAATTAACTGTTCGACCACCTAACCAAAATGGCCGTTTCCATAGTAATTAATGTTGAAAACGACCATACTTATAAACACGCGCAAAACACAAGATAGCTTATTCCTAAATTTTCGCTTGAGGATGAAGCGGGACTCGATACCTGAATTCAACTTAATTCTGACGATTGCACTAGCATGAAACAGACTGTCGCCTCTAAGTGCTGACTTCTATGTTCACTTATATATATATATATATATATATATATATATATATATATATATATATATACTGTTTGAAACAGTAATTACGAAAGTGTTTAAACTGTAATATTTTAGGGGGAAATGTTCTTTTTATTGAAATTTTTCGCCTCCTAGTAAGGAACATACTAGTTTCCTTCTCTCCCTCTCCAGTCGAGAAAGGAACAGATGCTCAACCGCTGAAGTTTGTTTAATTTTTTGAGTCCTATTTCGTCCAAAACCGGGGTTACTAGTTGAATACAATTTTCGATTTCGGTAATCTTCATTCAAGGTTAGGAAAGGGGCAAATTGCGACAGCCGGAAGATGACCTTTGACAGATGACACGTCAGAATCCCCAGCTTGTATATAAATTTAAAAAAAGAAGAAAAATGTTTTACTTCCGGAAACAGAGGCGTTTACTTTATAAAGGATCTGAAATTGATTTATGCTCGGTGGGCGTATGTAAAACATGTTTAATGTAGTTTGAATGTAGAAATCCGACGTAGTAAGTAATTTGTTCAATGAAACAGCACCAATATCTAGTAGCAACTATTCAGGAATTCTTAAGGTCTTCCATATCAGAGGTTGGCAGTGGATATTCGGAGAGAGTAGGAAAGCGTAGTTCTTCAAGTCTGACAGGTTAGCCGTAGATATTCCGACAAGAAAAACAAAACAAAATGGCCGCCTTTATACGCATCGGATCGAATATTTCAAGTCTTCTGATTGGTTAACCTTTTCTTGGTAAACTATAAAATGAGTCAGCTCATTTTGGTTTGCTCACTAGTATACTTATGTACACAAAATAACTTAACAACATAAACATTTTTTTTTCTCAAAATTAATTTTTATTTGATTTGATGTTTGGCATACAAACACCTTAGGGAACATTTAATGTCGAAATTAATTTTCTTTTTTTTTTGGCAGGGGTTTCAAGTAATGAACATATGTTATTCTGCTTTCACAACTGAATACATGGTAAATGATACTCAGTTTTTATGCATATACATGTATGTGTGGACATAATTTCTAGAGGCGGTGATACGTGTGTTTTACGTTAAAGTTATATCTTGAAATGCAGTTTGATTTCTTTAAGGAATCATAAGATATTATATAGACTAAGGTCATGAAAAACTTAATTCATGTTTCTTTTTTGGTTGGTTGATTTTGTTTGGTGGCATATCAACCGCTATGGTTTACTTAATGTGGAAAATTAAATATTTTAAACACAATGTTATAGCTTCAATTAAATATACACTATCGATATTGTTGGTAATTTTACTAGAAATAACTATTGTTGGCATTTTTATGTAAAAATGTATTTTTATACCTTTTGTTTGGGGGTTAACTATTTTCTCATGGCTGAGACCCTATCAGGTGCTACGATCCCAGGTCAGAGTGAGCCCGGGAGGAACAGCAATTAAAATGTTGCTCAAAATGTCCAATCTCTCCAGCAGAGACCTTGCTGCTGGATATATATATACGCGTTATTATTTTATGTATACATTTATTTAAGTAAATGTTCTATTCTTTAATTAAACAGTATTAATTGCATTTACCGGCCTGAATGTTCGAGAAGATTTTTGCCAAAAATAATGCTTTCTCCGACTGAAATCGAACCTGCATCCTATGTGGAACTACCATTACTGCTGGCATGCTATAACCGTTCAACCAGTGTTGAGTGTGTTGATTTCTAAAAGATCCCCTTTGTGTTCATATAATCTTTTATTTAAATTCCTAGAGGTTTCTCTTATGTAAGCATTGTGTCAATTAAGACAGGTGATCGAGTGAATTTTGCCTTCAGATTTTAGCTAATTATTTCAATTTGCATTAATTAAGTCTTTTACTTTTAAGATCTCTATCACATCTACAACTGAAAACAATTTATCTAAGCTTAACATAGAATTTGTTGTAGCTACTTCTGAAAAACTATATATATATATATATATATATATATATATATATATATATATATATATATATATACTAAAGAATACATATGGAATTCCATAACCACTTTGCCAGCCCTGTACCAATGAGCACAAGTCACACTCAGACTGTCCAAACTGAATATATATACTTAAGAATACATATGGAATTCTATAACCACTTTGCCAGCCCTGTACCAATGAGCACAAGTCACAGTCAGACTGTCCAAACTGATAAGGACATACATTCCAGCCGTGTACAGAAAAACAGCCACCCACGTGTTTCCAGACATATACAGATGCACACATGCATACTCCCATGTGGTGTGTGTCGATTCGAATAAAAGTTAAACAAACAAATGCAGCGTGAAAGCCGAAAGATCCCAAAGTGGATCTGACTCCTGATTTCTCCCCTGCCCTTTCAAAACAGACTTTCCATTCAGAAAGTCCCCTTGGATCAAGGTGTTTTTCCTCGTCTCTGTTTATAAACAAAACATAGGGGAATGCCCGACAATTCATTGCTTTCTCAGAAAGGTTACTTCCGCGGCGCGTTGCTTAGTTTTAATCCAAGGAAAGGAATTTCCGGCTTATGTTCCAGCACAGTTCCACTTCATATATATATATATATATATATATATATATATATATATATATATATATACATATATATATATATATATATATATATATATATATATATATATATACATATATATATATATATATATATATATATATATATATATATATATATATATATAAATATATACATATATATATATATATACATATATATATATATATATATATATATATATATATATATATATATATATATATATATATATATACGGAGAGAGGTGGGTAACAGCAAAATTGTCCAAATCGTGTAATAGCATGGAATAATTGTCCATCCCCCAAAAATGTTTAATATCTAAAAAAGAGCACCACTAAACGAAATGTGTGTCTTTTTCCAGGTTTTCAGAGGAGACGTTTAGCCATCATGTCACCGTCGTAAGAATTACTGAAAAATCCTTTGAGTTATTCAACTAGAAAGAGAAAAGGTTAAAATCATTTTGTGTCAGACCCACTATGTCTTCCCAAATAGTGCCACGGTGAGAGGAAAAAGATAATTCAGGCCTTCAGTAATGGTATCTGCATTCATATTCGGCTCCCATCTTCAAAATCCATTCAAGAACCATTAAGAGAATGCTGACATTTTAAAAAGACAAAGCATGAGAGAGTAAAACTGAATCAGGAGGTCACAACAGGAAGAGGGATCATCATTTCAACTTAGAGCTAAATACATTCTTATTGTTCAAACGAAAGTGTTATAAAAAAAACCTCGGAGAATCCCAGTAAGATATATTTAATCATTTCTAAAATACAACGGTTCAAAGCTTAATCTAACAATAGGACAATATTGCAGTTACACGATTTGGACAATTTTGCTGTTACACTTGGCCGGTATGTATATATATATATATATTATTGTTATAAACGATATTTTTAGTGGGTACAGGTCTTTGAGTCACTATATCTGTTTTTATTTGACTAGCAAGCTTCGCCCGCTCGCTATCGCTTCGCAAAGTAAGATATATTCACTACTTGAAATCTCCGAAACAAAAATTTTAAATTTCATTCATAAATTGGCTTGTTATAGTTTTTTAAAATCAACACGCAAATTAGTTAAACCTGAAGAGTGATATCACCTAGACGTAGATAATATATGATACTGATTGAGCCTTTAGTCTATAAATGAATAATGTCTAGTATAATATATTAATATATATTTTTAACCTTGCATAATATGGCAACCCGGAATCTGAGCCCAAGGAAAATCGTTCCCTGCGCCTAACTTTCCTAGTGCTTTTAAATGACCTATGAATCATTGAAATCGGAACAGTGGGAGCGTAGGAGTTGCTTGAACACACACAACCACAAACACATACACTGTACTTTATATATAAGATTAAAAAGTATAATTAATAACAACCGGTTTAAACTATATTGTATCTTCGACTTGAAAGGAACCTAAATCACTTTTTACCACATGAAAATTACTTCCTAAACCAAAGTGTGCTTCTACAGGCCACGGAGCTAGACTGACGGGGTTAAGTCAGAAGAACTTGTTAAAGAAACGTGTTTTTTTCTTCCAAGGGGCATCTACGAATCTGTATCAGCTAGCTACAGTTTCGTACGCGAAAACGGAACAACAGATTAGTTAGAAAGAACCGGAAACTCAGTCCTAAACAGGAAACAAAAGATAAACCTCTACTCCTGTTCAAAATAACGGGGCGAAGTGTGAAACGGACGATAGGTGAACCTATCTAATTCAGTCTAATTTCAGAGATCAGACGGAAGCGTTAGAAGTATCGAGTTGAAGTAGACTTTAGAAGGAACCGGAATATATATATATATATATGTATATATATATATATATATATATATATATATATATATATATATATATATACATATATATATATATATATATATATATATATATATATATATATATATATTATTGACCATTGGAAAAAGGCTCATGAAATTAGAATGTTTCGAAAACACATCCGACTATGTGTCTCGCCGGTTAGGCTTCATCAGATCGAAGGCGGAAAATGTGTTGCGTTTGTATGCATTTTTATGTGTTTAAAATAATGAAATCTTATTATTTTATTCCCAGGCTGGAGTTTCTCGTGGCTAAAAAAGAGAAGGAAAATGAGAAACTTAAAAAAAAATTCGTTTAATATTTTATGTTCTTTGCTTTAAGTTCCTGAGTCGAAAGATATAATTGTTCAAAATGGGCAGAAAATGTTTTTCAAATAAATCGGAGGCATATATATATATATATATATATATATATATATATATATATATATATATATATATATATATATATATATGTACGTGTGTGTGTTATTGAAATTGGGGTGGATATGACTAGCGAAATTAGATCATAACATTTTTGTTTACTGATGGGAAATCTGATCTAGGGCAGGAGTTGTACCCATTTGGAATTGGGTCATTAGAAAGACAATCGAAATGCCCGAAATAATTTTTATCGGTTAAAATTATAAATAGAACGTAGTAAGCTATGAGGAAGTTTTGAATGCACATGATTTTAGTAAAATTGAAAGTAGCCAGAACCCGTGACAATCGTGTGCGAAGTGGTAGGCCCAAGGGTCGATTATGATCAGCCAGGTCTATCTATATATACGCGTAGTTATGCTGAAAAAAGTGGTAGTTTTTGGCTGGTCTGTCTTTGAGTGCAGTCAAGCTGGGTGGAGAGATGTCGGAGATTGAAAGTGAGCAGAGTTGAATTGAAGGCTCGAACAAGTACGAAAGTGACGTCAGGGATTGGAACAAAACGCCCGCTAACATGTGTTGTTGATATAAGAACGAAGAATCGAATTTCTCCTCCAACATCTAAGACTACTACTGCTACTATTATTACTACCACTGGGAACGGAAACGTCGAGCAAGCCAACCCTCTCCTTTAACGAAATTACACGAAGTATTTTCTTTTGTTTAGTTGATCATCGTTCATATACGAGAGACTGGAGATAATTCTTGAAGAGAGAAGAGAGAATTTGGCCCGAGCAAGACGCATTATTCTCTCCATCTTGCAGACGGAAGAGGCAGACGGAAGAGGCAGACGGAAGAGAGGGACAGTGGAGAGTCGAGTTGGAGACTCGAGGGGGAGATGAAGTGACGTCAGGGATTGGAACGAAGCGTCCGCTAACTACTATTGATATAAGTACCGCTGCTTCTGCTACCACGTAGATTACTACTACCGTTACTAATGCCGAGGCGGAACACAACTATAAACTTTAAGCCGCGCACAGAAATCTTTATATCTCCATCGCAAGAGTCGTATATCGTTCTGGGACGATTTCACAACAAGCTAATCACAACCCACTCTCTCTGTGTCTAGAATCCAGTGTATGAGTTTTTACGTCAATTACTTTTCTTTTCTGTAACCCGTTTCTTTTCTATACTATTCTTTTCTGCTATATAAAAAACATTAACAATTCAACCATTGAATAGTTGTTTGTCCGGCTTTCTGCAGATATATATATATGTTTTGGTGCATTCTAAATTTCTTAGCACAGATTCTCCAGCTGTGTCTACATCTTCAGTCGACCGTGAATGGATGAACATCACTTCTGCTTTCTGGATCAAACCAAACACAACATGGGCAGGAAGCAGGATTAAACCAGTGGACCGGTCGAATGATCTACGGATGCTCAGGGAACCTACGGCCACTTCCTTAAGTTCAGTTAAGACCGAGTAGACACCTCAACCCAGAGAGAAAGACGTCGGAGGTTGAGGGGAAAGTGTTAGATATATATATCTGTCGAGATCAAGTTTTGGATAAACTGCCCGAATTTCATATGTTTTGTGTGTCTGTTTTTGTATTTTCCTTCACTTTTGATCCGAAATAGAACATCATATTGTAGAAATGGAAAAATATAATAAAGAATTAAGTAAATAGATTTTTAATACTTTTTTTCTTCCAAAACGTACTTTGTATATACAGTGGAGGGAAACAAATATTCGTACACAGACAAATGTTGAATTTATTGTATTTAAAACTAATGAATAAACATACTTTTCATATAATCAACTGCAGATGTATAATAACTTAATATGCATGGAGAAAAATAGAATAAAAATTTGATTTAATAGACGTAAATCTCTTTTATCCATTTTAATTGGTGAAAAAAGTATTCGTACAATGCAAATTTCATATGTTAAAGCTTTTATATTGCTTAAATCAACGTTCTTCATCCGGGGTTCCCCAGAACCCTAAGCTTCCGCAGGTCTCCACCGATTCCGCGAGAACAGGTGAGATAAGCTTATGAACTTTAATGACACTTTGTGAACTAAGTATGTGTGTAGCAAAAGACAGGCACAGACTTCATATTTCACTTTATCAAATGGCTCTGAAAGTAGTATTTTCTTAGCCCAGTTATTGGATATAATTCGGACATTTTGCATTGATTTAGCTGATGTCTTTTCAACATTGCCAGTAAAGGATAAAAAATAAAAAACTGATGCAGCAATTATCTGTTTTCATTCTGTTTACATTTATATTCTAGATATATGATATTGGTTACTGATGTTTATTTTTTACGTTTGATTTTAGAATTTTTTTTATGTGAATGAAAACTTCCTGAAGAAGTATTATAAACAAACAGTATGAATTTTATTTAACATTACCGAAAGATTTGACAACGAAGTATTAATTTTTCCTTCAACCAGTTATTCAAAAATATATGATATTTACCACGTGAACTACAACAAGGTGTAATGGTTAGCAGTTGTTAGTGATGTTTAGCTTTTCCTGCTAGATCAGTTACGACCGAGTAGTGAGTTCGATCCACACTGAGAGTCCCAAGCTTCCGGCCTTGTACCACATCTAAGTTACGCTTAGAAAACCACTATTTGGTCGCTTCGATGTGTTGCAATGGTTAGCAAACTTGTCTCGTTAGAACGATTACAACTGAGTAGTGAGTTCGATCCACACTGGGTGCACTATACTTTAGGCTACGCTTAGAAAATTGCCATTTAGGCGCTTCGACTTGGTGTAATTGTTAGCAAGCTTGTTTCACTAAAACGATTAGAAGTGAGTAGTGAGTTTGATCTACATTGGGTGCCCCTAAGTTCGGCCTTGTGCCACATCTAGGCTACGCTTAGAAAATCTCCATTTGGGCTTGGTGTAATGGTTAGCAAGCTTGTTTCATTAAAACGATTAGAAGTGAGTAGTGACTACGATTCTCACTGGGTGAAGCAATTGTTCATCAAATGGCTCTGAAAGTAACATTTTCTTAGTCCATTTTTTGGTTCACAGGACATTTTGCCTTGATTTAGCTTATGTCTTTTCAACATTGCCAGTAAAGGATAAAAAAATAAAAAAAAGTCTGATGCACCAATTATCTGTTTTCATTCTGTTTACATATATATATATATATATATATATATATATATATATATATATATATATATATATATATATACATACATACATATATATATATATATATATATATATATATAGATACATACATACATATATATATATATATATATATATATATATATATATATATATATATATATATATATATATATATATATATATATATATATGATATTGCTTACTTATGTTTAATTTTTACGTTTGGATATCTTTGTGCGAATGAAAACTCCCTTATGAAGTATTATATAAAAACAGTATGGATTTTAGTTAGCATTACCGAAGAATTTGACAAAGAAGTTTTTCATTTTTCCTTAAACCAGTTATACAAAAATATATACTATGATATTTACCACATGAACTAAGATCAAAATAAAATGAGAAAGATATGGTATATAATTTTGTTTTTGCGCTGGAGTTCCTTGAGACATGTCATTTATTTTAAGGGTTACCAGGGGTAAAAAGGTTGAGAAACGCTGGTCTAGATTATTCAAGTGTAATATTCTAGAATGTTCGAATAATGCTATCAGTTGTTATTTTTAGGCTAAAAAATATAAACAGAACATTCTGTAAATGATATTCATGCAAGAGGTTTTCCATCAGTTGACAAATTCGCAAAAAAGAACTGATTGTTAAGCTCTGGAAAGAAGGTAAAAATTACAGGAAAATCGCAGACAACCTGAATATTCCAACTACTACAATTAGTTCATTTATTGCAAGGTATAAAAATTTAAAAATGTTGAAAACCAAAGAAGGACAGGTGCTTCATGAAAGATTTCTTTAAGATCTTCGAGGAAATTAACGCGTCAAATTAGACAAACTCTAATGGTTACTCGTCAAGAGTTGCAGGATGATTTGCTTTCATCAGGAATCTCTGTCACTAAACGGACAATAAGCAATGAACTTCATAGGAACAATCGAAAGTCACACTCCTCTCGGAAAACTCCACTGCTTTTTTAAAAGACACAGAGGTGCCAAGTTGAAATTCATTTGTGAACATAAGGATAAGGTAAAATCGTATAGGAAAGAGTATTTTAGACAGACGAAACCAAAATTGAGTTGTTTGGGCGTAATTCTAGAAATGATGTATGGAAGAAAGATGACAATACCTTCAGACAAAAGAACACAGTTCCAGACAGTGAAATGTGGTGGTGGCAGAATCATGGTTTGGGGAGATTTTTCTGAAAAAGGTACTGGCAACATATCAGTGATAAATGGTAGAATGAATGCCTCAGCATATCAAAATATTTTGGAAGCAAATTTAATGATTTTGTTTGAAAATCTTGAACTTCCTCCTGATTGGATCTTCCAACAAGATAATGAGCCTAAGCGTACTGCAAAATTTACAAAGAAATGGTTTGCTGAAAATAATGTAAATATCCTGAAATGGCCAAATCACTCCCCAGATTTAAACCCAATCGAAAATCTGTGGCGTTATTTGAAAATTCAAATCCAATCGAGAGATCAAACAAACATCCCGGATCTGAAGACCATGCGCGAAGAAGAATGGAACAAAATACCAACTAAAATTTGAAAATCCTTATTTGGGAACTACAAGAAGAGGTTGGTTGCTGTAGAAGTACATAATGGCTATTCAACAAAGTATTAAACGAAGTTTATGTATTTTTATGTACTGTACGAATACTTTGTCACCTATTAAAATGAATAAATGTTATTTATTTCTATTAAATCAAAAGTTTTTTCTGTTTTTCTATGCATATTATGTTTATTCATTTGTTGGAAATACAATAAATTAAACATTTGTCTGTGTATAAATGTTTCCCCCCACTCTATCTATCTATCTATCTATCTATCTATCTATCTCTCTCTCTCTCTCTCTCTCTCTATATATATATATATATATATATATATATATATATATATATATATATATATATATATGTAGGGTGTATCAAAAATATTTTTTACAAAGTTTGGGGCAGGTTCCTCACAGCAAAACAAGGACAAAAGTCCATATAAAAATATGTCTCCAAATCCTTCGTGTTTTAGTTATTAAATTCAAAGAAAGTTTACGTTAGATGGCGCTGTTTTGTCAAATAGACTGGGTTACATTTTTCATTCGTGTACATTTGTGGCTCGTCTCTCTTCAGAGTTTAGCGTGTGTAGTAGTGAGTTAACTGAGAAGTGTTCCGTTGAACAATGGCAGGACAGTCATATTGTGAGCAGGCAGATATGAATTTTTGCATACGGACGCGCGATTGGTTATGGGCATGAGGCTGCACGGCTGTATCAGATTGCATTTCCAGACTAAAGGCAACCGAGTCATGTCAACCTTTGCTGCTGCTTATCGATGCATTGCTGAGGGAGGATCTGTTGCACCACAAATTATCGATTGAGGAAGACAGAGATCTGCTCGAACGCCTAACCACGAAGAACATATTCGGAGGTGATCTAAGTATCAGCACATGTCAAGTGGCCCTAGCATGCCGTACCGCATGGAGGGTACTTCAAGAGAAGCTCCTGTATCAGTATCATTCGCAACGTATGTCTTTCGCCCTCTGATCTCTCACCACAGGTAAACCTTTGCCAATGTTTTATTACACAGACTGCCGATCCTTTTTTAGACTCTTCAATCTTTACGGATGAGGCAACATTTGAAGATGGATTGAATAAGATGGAATAGCAACTTTGCACAACTAACATTTATGCGCCGATCAGAATCCTAATGGTACATTACAGGCTAGACACCAGCGTCTGTTTACGATTAATGTTTGGGCTGGAATTGTAGGTGACTGTCTGGTAGATCTACATGTTCTCCCAACACGTCTTACAGGAGTTGTCTACAGGAATTTTATTTCGAACACACTTCCAAACCTGCTAGAGGATGTACTCCTGCTAATACTAAGACGAATATGCTTCATGCCTGATGGGGCTCCAGCACATTTTATTTATATCGTTGTGGATTCACTGGCTGACATCTAACATGAAAGATGGATAGGTAGAGGAGGACCGGTTCCATGGCCTGCATGTCCCCCAATCCCAATTCTTTGCAGTTTTATCTGTGTGGCCACCTAAAACAGTTTCTTTATACAGCGCCCATTCATAATGCAGAGACGATACATCAACGCGTCATGGGGACCTGCGAAACCATTCGACACCGTGTGAGAGTAATTGAAAGGTCCACCAGTCAATGATCCGACGGGAGCGTGCGTGTGTAATGGCAAGCGGAGGACATTTTAAACATTTGTTATGAACTGCTGTGTTGACGTACAACGATGGCGTTTATGCTTATATCGACATTTTACTTTGCATTGGTGTCAGGAACCCGTCCCCAAAGTTTATAAACTATTTGCGGATTGTATCTTGGATTGTACATTTATCTGCGTCTATCGTAAACTTTAAGTTGAAAAACGATGGATTTGCGGACATATGTTTATATGAACTTTTGTCTTTGTTTGGTGTTTATATAGGCACACACACACACACACACACACACACACACACACACACACACACACACAGAGGCAAATTAGATTTCATCGGACTGTTTTTGAAACCCGTCACAAAACCTTTTTTCCAATTTGTTATACTTTTTCTAAATTCTGTTTGTTGATATACAGAAATTTATATCGTTATATCATATATATATATATATATATATATATATATATATATATATATTACATGAATCATTCATACAAATAGCAGATAGTGAAGTTAATGATATAAATGTCGAGAATACATCTTCGCAAACAAATTTCTTAAGATACATTAACCCCTAACCTGTAGATGAATGTTATGATCCCTGTTTTTAATAAATTCCAGTTGCATAAGGTATTTTTATACAAGTACTTCACCTGTTCATACAGCCATCTTCGGGTATGGAAATGGATTTGTTTTTTACATCCAGGTAATAACAGGACAACGAAAGATTAGATGTGATCCGAAATGTTTTTTTTAGAAATGTGTTATTGTTAACGGTAAGAAATTTTGGAGCTTGCGGTCGCAACGCTGAGGTTAAATTTTTTAAAATTTACGAGTGTTCGTTTTTGTACTAATATGGTAATAGGAGATTTCTTTTGTATTAGTAGTTTTTTTCAGTCGATGTGGCATGAACTAGATTGTTCAATAAATAGAGGAATGTCGCAGTTATTATCCGAAAATTGCACGTCGGATCAGTTTTTTTTCATGTAATATAAATTGAACTGCACCAAACACTTGATATATATATATATATATATATATATATATATGCAAATATGTGAAATGTGTATGTATATATATATATATATATATATATATATATATATATATATAAATACAAATCTCTCTCTCTCTCTCTCTCTCTCTCTCTATATATATATATATATATATATATATATATATATAAATATATATATGCAATTTTTTATATATATTATTTATATATTATATAAGAGCGCGGTACTTATTGGAAAGTGCTCAATATCGGTGATAGAGCTAACATATTTAGTTGGATTGTTGTGAGTTTGCGACCCTGGGTTTCACACTTTTGCGATCGTCAAACCTACGGTCACAAACTCACATCAATCCAACTAAATATGTATACAAATGCATATATTCTGCATTTAGGCAGCAGTCCATCACTTATACATGTTTCATTAAAGACGACAGACAAGCGAATACGATTAAGATTTATTTATTTTATTTTGTGTTCGAACAAGTTTTTCTTTTCTGGACAGAGAGTGTAGAGAAACTGTCCAAATGACGGCCACAGTATGCTGACTCCTTTTGGAAAAATAAAATATCCCTATAATTGTAGATACATACACAACCCATACATCCAGTTAAAAAGTAAATCATCCGTTGTAATTGGAAAAATATAGCCTAAAGATCACGAAATTTGGACAGTTTCTACACAATCTGTGTCCAGAAAACACAAGAACGCAAGAAAAATTAAACAAAAAAACTTAATCGCGGTACCTTGTCTGTCGTCGTTAATGAAGCGTGTATAAATGCATATATATATATATATATATATATATATATATATATATATATATATGCATGTATGTAAGTATACCCGGGTTCGAATCTCACCATGGTCGATTTGTCAGGAAGAAGACTTCCTGATATTATAGGAATGGATAGATCGAGGTCGATCCCAGTGTGTGGCCCCTTTGAAAAGTGCTTGATAAAACATAGCACGGGTTGACACAAGCATCTTGAGGGAAACTGGGTAGAAGGAACCCTTGAGGGCCGTCGATATCTGTGCTAACACGAAGCCACAACTTATTATGGCCGAGTGCTTGGGCTTGTTCATCTTGTTCAAATTGTTGATCACGCTAGATAGAACGCTCTCTCCCAGAAACTGTAACTAAGGTTTGCTCAACATATTTGCAGTATAAACCACAAGTGAGCTCTGTGAGTGTTGAACAAACACAAATGTACCTGAGCGAGAGTTTGCAATACGCATTGGCTAGACACCCTAGTAGACGAGTATCCTCGAATACGAGTGGCCAGCTATATATACATATATATATATATATATATATATATATATATATATATATATATATATATATATGTTGAGGGGTCTCCCTTTTTTACACAAATGGACTCACCCATATACTGCTGCTAGTGGATACCCGAACAGTAGTAGAAGAGTAGAATAACGTAGCGGCAAGAGTCACAGTCACGAGCACTTAGACTCAGTAAGAAGTCATACAGCAATACGTCGTTACAAAAGACTATATATATATTTTCCTACTAACCCGCATTCCTGGAACTACTAACCTGTATTACCAGTTTGTATTATTACGTTAATACATTTACTTCCTATATTCATTCTTGGCGTTTGTTATTATTTGATACCGGATTTCATCTCGGAATCCACAACAATATATATACATATATATATATATATATTTGAAAATATTTTTGTAGGTACAAAATCTAATTGAAGCAATAAAAGTGTGAAGCTTAATATTACTAGACATAGTTAAAAACGAAAAAACCGGCTTCGTTCCCGCTCTTCAGACCTCCACGGGAGATTCAACTTAAATTTGCACATTTTCTAGTGTTTTAATTTAAGTTGGATCTCCGGTGGAGGCCTGAAGAGCGGTTGCTTCGCTTTTAAAATGTCTAGTAACATATATATATGTATATGTATATGTATATGTGTGTGTGTGTGTGTGTGTGTGTGTGTGTGTGTGTGTGTGTGTGTGTGTGTGTGTTTATGCAACTTTATATTTATCTGTCATACTTTCATAATAGTTTTTTTAAATTATTTTTTTATGGTGGGGAGCCTTCTTTGTGTACCTCGTTGGCATCACTTGGGAACAGGTAGACAGAATTCGTCTTTGGTCCCTCATTATTCTTTCCCTCTTTTGCTGTATTCTCTGTAATTGGAGTCTTTGATAGAAATAGGAAACACAAATAACTTGGTAAAAATGGCATGCCGGCGTCGAGAAACCAAAACCGGAAGTGAACTGAAAATCAGTGGGAAGGAAAAGGTTGAGCGAATCAAAATGGCGGTTTTTTTAAGTTCACAGGATAGTGACAATAAAAGGATTACGAGAAGATGTCTCCCTTTTGTTGATACGGGGATTTGTCATTGACAGAAAAATAATTGAATCGCCTTTTTACGCTTCTTTCATGTTGATATCAAAGTCCGCATAATGCATAGATTAAACCGAGATGTTGGTACAAACACTGAACTGGTAGTTTAATCAAACATATGTACTGCTATAAAACCGTGTGTATTTGTAGCTTTTTTATGTATTTATTGATAAACCTACTGTACTAAAAGCACAGAGATTTTCTTCAAGTGTAGAGAATTTGAACATTGAAAGTAGTACGGATTTTTGCCACAACCTTTACTGAACAGATCCTGTTAAGTGCGCATTTATCTATGATGATCCCTCTTTTCAAGTGTACAGTATATAGGAATGGCTGGTGTAAGATAATTTTCAAAAGCTAAGCAAAGTGATTGTCGTAATTGATTTTACATGTCAGTCCTTGTTGAGACATTTATTATCGAATTTTGTATGGAGCAGCTAATGAGGAATCTCAATACATGCATATATATATATACATACATACATACATACATATATATATATATATATATATATATATATATATATATATATATATGATCTGACGTGCTATACGATTTAGCTACAGAGGAATGGCTGGTTAGCAAAGTCCAAATTACTGTTTATAAACGTACAATCTTCGAATACTTTTCTCGATCGATCATATCTGACAACATATCATGACATGGATTAAGTCCGACAATTATTTAATATATTTTCGGTTTATACGTTATTTTAATAGATACAATTTATTTTAAGTAAATTCTCTGTTTTTAATTGAACAGTATTAATTACATTTACCGACCTAAATGTTCGAGACATTTCGTAGAAAATATGCGTCCTCCGACGGAACCGCCATTTGCTCTGACGTGCTATACGATTGAGCTACAGAGAAGCGTCTGGTTAGCAAAGTCCAAATTACTCTTTATAAACACACACTATTCGACTTTATCTAACTCCATTGCATATGTTGTCGTTGTTTACGTTAAGATACGTTTCGTGAGCAGAAATTATCGAGCGAGAAGAGAAAAACCGTTGAAGATTGTGTGTTTATAATCAGTAGTTTGCACTTTGTTAACCGGACACATCGCTGGAGATAAATTTCTAAACCTTTTCTCATTTCCGGCTTTTATATGTTAATATATCTTACAATATCTAAGTACTTTCTGTTGACACCACCTATTTCCAACAACTTTTTGATTTTTCTTACATATATATATATATATATATATATATATATATATATATATATATATATATATATATATATATATGGATATACAAATGTAAAATAACCAAGAATAAATAAAATTCAAGCGTTCAAAATATTATTTTAAGACAGGGCCCAATACAAGAGTAGAGCAATAAATATTTATTATACACTGCAAATTACTACCTGCTTATTAAACATCGAAACAAAATGTTATAATATATATAATATATAAAATATTAAATATATATATATATATATATATATATATATAATACATATATATATATATATATATATATATATATATATATATATATATATATATATATATATAATACATATACATATATATATATATATATATATATATATATATATATATATATATATATATATATATATCATGTATAACACCCGGAAAATAGATTCATATTACTGCACACCACTGCAAATAACACGATCTGAGGAAAAATAGAAATCGATTACACCCTATCACTCCAGTTTGTCTAAAACTGACCGTATCGTGAAAGAAAGGAAACGAAAGCGGCTGTTTCAATTAAATTGCACAAGAGGATATATATGAAATCCCGGCTAGTAGAAAAAATAAGTCCTGATAAAACCGGAATTTATAAACAAGGATCATACCATTCATTAACGGATTCGAAGTTGATTGTATTTTATTATTAAATATTGTTTGTGAGAGTGATTCTTGCCATATAATTAGCTTCAGTATTTGTTTTTCGTATGAATGATTTTCGTTACATAAATTGAATACGCACTACATAATTGATATATATATATATATATATATATATATATATATATATATATTTTTATGTGTGTGTGTGTGTGTGTGGAGAGAGAGAGAGAGAGAAAGAGAGCAGAGAGAGAGAGAGAGGCAGAATTACCTCCCATATATTTCTAACAGAGACCTCTACTCCAGTTCAAAATACAGGGGAAAAGTGTGAACCGGACTATAGGAGAACCTCTCTACTGTTGTTGTGGAAACAAATACATAATTAGTAACAATTAGTAACAGAGTTTAGGCAAGGATTTTAGAAGTATAGAGTTGATGTAGACTTTAGAAGGAACCGGAAACCCAATCCTAAACAAGAAAGAAGGGGTAGATTTATAAAAATAAAAATTTAATTTAGATATAAATATGAAAAATGATATCTACATTTTAAAACTGTTTCGCAACCATTGTAGAATACGCAATGTATATCCTCGCAAGGGAACATTTTGTAAATTGATTTTCCCAGTCCACTCAGAATGTCATGATTCAAGAATTGTCTATACAAAACGTGTCAGAATGTCTTCAACCCATGTCCGTGTCTTTTTTTGACCTGCAACAATACCAACTGCAAGGGTTATTGCTAACGCAGATGAGGAATCAAGCCAACTATAACCCATCCTTAGCCCCCCCAAATCCTTTCTATTGCAGACGACAAATCGAATGGGACAAGTTTAGGTAGAGTAAATGGAGAATAATAGAGTTATGGTCAGATTGGGGAGTGGGGAACAAAAAAAATGAGCAGTTGGTAATGGGTTACAGGGGTTCGTTTCGCAGCAATTCAGAGAACTGTCGTCATTGGAGCATTCTGAGAAGTCCGTGGCAACGTAATGAGAGTGACAGGTGGAGGGGCTGTTTTTAAGTGGGGAGAAAAAGAGGAACGAGACGAGAATGAGGACGAGGGAGAAGATATTTCCCTTAATCAGATATGTAATTCCGAACAACGCTAATGTTAAGCGGGCCATTGTCCGACCCCCCGGTCAGAGTCCGACCGGGGTGAATATCGGGAAAAGATAGCTGGACGCAAATGGTGGCAGGGGTCGGAGATGGGTTGGAAATAACAGGAAATAAATAGGTTAGATGTAGCTCAAGTTGAGGGTATAAAGATGAGAGATTTGTTTGTAGGGACAGTTGAAAAAGAGACAATGAGGGGCAAGTTATCGGTGATTACTAAAGGAAAGGTTCGGATAAAAACAGTTGTTTGTGGCCGGTCCGGATGTCTAAATAATTATATGAGCCCCCTCCCCCACCAGTGACAATGGCTCTCCACAACTTCCTCTCCCTTTTTAGTTTACAGTAATGTTTGTCATGCTACCATCTCTTGCACTCCCTGCTTACGGCCATATCAAGATGAAACACCAGTTCCCGTACGACCACCGAAGTTAAGCAACGTCGATCCTGGTCAGTACTTAGATGGTTGACCGCTTGGAAATACCAGGAGCTATAACCTTGAATGTGCGGGTGGTGTAATAGATAATGCCCAGGAATTGTTACTCGGAGAGCCCAGTTCCAATTCCCTTTGAGTTCGTTATATTCACTTACGCGCAAACACAATGGCTAAAGGTGTGAGTCCACCTCTTCTCCTCCAGCTATAGGTTAATTTTTAGGACTTGTGTCACCAAATCATCATTAACCTCAAATTATCTTATTATCTTCAATTATCTTAATATTATCTTATTGCTACATTGTAGCAAACCACCCACATTCTCTACGTGGTATTTACTTGTCCCCCACTAGGACGAGATGTGACACAAGGTCTTTTTTAAAGTGGGGACCCGAGTGCGTACACCGGGGCCAGGGACAAAAATTGGCCACAGCCCCCGAAACCGTCGGTTGTGCTGGCCTCAGTGCGAGCAGCGATCCCTCTCTCTGGTTCAATGAGAGGGTGTGGCCTCGGGCAGCTGTTTCCCAGGGCTGGGCAGCTCTTCGGTATTATTTTCCTCCTGTCCTTTGCCAGAGAATCCCCTGAGCGCACTCTGTCCAAAGACAGAGACGCAACTGAGAGATGATAAGCCATGCGATAGAAATCCATCCAAGAAGGGAATTTATACGCTATATATAATAATATGCTCCCCACCACTGGTGAAGCCAGTTGAACTGATAGTTCTCAATGTCTCTTGGGAATGTCTGTTTTGTTTTTCTTGTCAAAAAGTAAGTTAGGGTAAGTAGTGATAAGAATGGTAATAATGGTCAAGCTCAAGTCAGCTTTGAGCTGAGTTGGAACAACCAAAGTAAAGATTGTACTTACTTCATCGGTACAGGTTTGTGAAACACGCCCGAACGCTATTGCTTGGAAAGTGAAAGAGAGACAGACAGAGAGACAGACGGAGACAGAAACAGAGAGAAGAGGAGAGACTGTAAGAGAGATCGGTTTTGTACATTTCCGAAGTAAAGTAATAAAATTGATGAGTTTTCCGGTTCCTTTATTATCTAGCATCAATAGTTTGTATGCCTCTTCAGTATTATTTTCCTCAGTTGCCCATCTGTCCTTTGGCAGAGAAGCCCCTGGGCGTACTCTGTCCAAAGACAGAGACGCAACTGAGAGATGATAAACCATGCGATAGAAATCCCTCCAATGAAGAATTTTCATGCTACGTATTCTCTATTCTCTACGAATAACATCGGCGAGAAATATTCCACTCGAACTGCTTCTGCTCGCGAAACACTGCTCTGTGGAACCGACTTCCAAGAGGTTGTTTCTCCGATGACTATAATCTTAAACTGTTCAAGTCTAGAGTTAACTGTTATCTTCCCCTCCTATCCATATAAATTACCCCTTAACCTACTCTCTACCTCGAGTAGCCCCCAGGCCTTGTACAGGGCGGTCCTTACTGTAAAGAAAAAAAAAAAGAAAAATCTTACAATCAAAAAATATTTTCTGGCTTTAAATAACCTGCAAAAGGTTGTTAAGCCGTAAAATGTAACCAATCAAACTTCTTGTTTAGGTATCTATTTACGTGGATATTTTACGTAGGGTACTTGATTTTTCCCTTCTGTCTCTCTGGTCCTGTGAGTACCAAATTCATCAAGCCCTCTTTCCTCATAACGCATCTCAGAAATTTCAACTCTTACAATCTAAAAATATTTTCGGGCTTTAAATAACCTGAAGAAGGTTGATAAGCCGTTAAAAATAATCAATCAACCAATCCCACTTCCTGCTTAGCTATCTATTAGCGTGGTTATATTACGTAGGATACACAATGTTTCCCTTCTGTCCTTCTTGTCTTGTGAGTACCAAATTCGCCAAGCCCTCTTTTCTCATAACGCCTCTCAGAAATTTCAACTTTCTGATTATAATTGTATTCTCTTGTTTTCATTTCCCTTAAAATTTCCTCGTTGCTTACATGTTCCACCCATGATATTCTTAGCATTCTTCTTGGGAATCAACATCTTCCCCCTTTTGTTTTTCTTCATCCAGAAAAATATATCATGCTTCTCATCTTGTTGGGATCATTTCCATGGGATTTCTTAATTATTTACTAAGCTAATCAAAGACATACGCTCTATATTATAATCTACTACGTCTCTTCAAAACGTTGATGATCATGGATCTCCACAACTTCCTATGCTTTTTAGCTATCAGTAATGTTTGTTTCCCTACCATCTCCCCAGTCGCTGTTCTGTCACACAAGCTCATGATGTAGCTTACTCACGGTTTCTCTCTACTCCTGAGAGTGTTAAATTTCTTCTCCTTCCTCATTATAGTGATTTTCTAAGCGTCGGTTACATGTGGCACAAGGCCGAACGTGTGGGCCACCCAGTAAGGATCGAACTCACCTCCCAGTCTTAATTGATCTAGTGAAACAAACTTGCTAACCATACACCACGTCGAAGTGCTCAAAAGCTATTCTAAGCGTCGCTTAGATGTGGCACAAAGGCTGAAAGGGTGGGGCATCCAGTGAGGATAGAACTCACTACTCAGTTGTAATTGATCTAGCGAGACAAGCTTGTTAACCATTACACCACGTCGAAGTGTTCCTCCTTCCTCGTGATGCGTCACAGTAATTTCAGCTGTCTCTTTCTAAATCTAAGTAAACTGTCATGTTTGATGACATATAAAACACTCTTTATAGCAAGGGGTTCTCAACCGGGGTCTATATGGACCCAAGAGTTTCATGTAATATTACTTGGGCCCATTTTGGCGTTGTTTATTATAAATTATTTTTCTAGTGCACAGAAATGTTCCACAGAATTTAGTTTTTGAATACAAGTTTATTTTCAGTAAATTAGTTTTACTTCAAAATAAAGCATATAGATTTAGTATTTCTATAATACAATTCCGAAACTTACCAATTAGTAAAAACTAAAATAAACTTTTTTTTCATCAAAAAAACCGGACTTCTTCAGGTGAATATTGATCTACTTTTTGGTTCATAAATTTGGTGACGTGCTGGTTGTGAGTTCAATCCCTGGGTCGAGCAGTGTATACTTGGACTCAGTGGAAACGGGTGGGCAATAACTGAGCATGACTAAAAATAGGAACTAGACGATATCCCTAGACACGGGCAGTGGAATGGGAACAGTCTACACCCCCCCCCCAACACACACCCCCACACCCCAACCTCCATCGAGTTTGAAGTGTTTAGAAAGTTACCAAAGCGCCGTAGAATACCAGCAACTAGTCTAACACTATAATAATAATAATATGAAATGCAAGTGAGGAGTGGGGTCTGCTACGTTTTAGAACTTCTAGTAACATTTACTGGGAACAAGGCGCCTGTATGCGATTTGGAAACGAGTTGAAAAAATACGCATAAATAAAAAAAAAAGTGAAAGAATCGGTGTAAGAATATTTATGACAATTTTTTTATTGATTCGTATTTTTACAGTTTATCAACCCTTTGAAGTTTATTAAACGAAGAAAATATATTTGGATTGTAAGAATATTTTTTCATTTAGAAATAATAATGATTTTTATTGATTACTAATTAACCCATATTTGAGGGTAAAATATCTGGATTCATGCTTTTCCCAAGAGTGTTTGGGCGTAAATGAATATAAGGAGACCCCGATTAACATCTCCGAGCCATTATCCATTACATCTCCTCACATATCCAAACTTATATCAATCGGTATTCCCAAGCGGTCACCTATCTAGGTACTGATCGGGTTCAACGTTGGTTAACGAAGATGATCGTACATGAACCGGCGTTTCAATGTGATATGGCCGTGAGCCATTATCATTCTAATATTCTAAGAAAGATAATTTTTGTGCTGGTGAGACGGAAAAGTACTAGGAAGAGGAAAAAAAAGTCAAACAGTCATGTCCTGACCCCCAAAAGAAGATGTATTGAGCAAATTTTCATGGGAAAATTGGCTCGGGGGAGCTGTTGTAAAGAAATGCCCCACTCTCCCTATCGCCTAATGTGGACTAATTATATCAATTAGTTATATATAGTGTGCACAGGATATACCTGAGGCATGCTTCGTCAATTAGTTGGAGATTCGTCTCCAGCTAAGGTGGTCGAACTCTCTACCTTCGTGCGGAGAGGAACCCAGACGAGACTATGCCGAAGGGCAGAGTCTCTTCTGGCGTGGTAGACAGCTATCCTACGCAGTGTATATGGGCTCTACTGTAAATCTTTGCCCGAGCCTACGGGTTTGATTTTACTCCACATTAAAAAAGGCCTTGTGTCATATCCTGCCTCGTGGTGGTGGGGGGAGGGAAATATCCTTGCTTCGGGAATTTTTAGCCTGCTAACCGATTACCTGTATTTCTGTAGTGTATTCTCTTTTATAATAAACCTCTCTGTCTTTCATGTACGCGCGTGTTGCTGTTTCTTACACTCGAGTACCAGATTCTATGTCGTATCCATCCATATGGCGATGAATGTCGGACAGTTTATTTAAGGATGAAGGGAAAACTGGTGTCAGCAGGAATGTGGTTCTTCAGAACTATTATGGTCCAAGTTCCTTGTACCACGGTGATGGTCCAAGGTAGAACCAATGAAGAAATAACTCGAACACAGGTAGGGAATAACAAAGATATATTACAAACTGAAATATAATACAAAGAAGTAGAAGTATTAGTAATGACTATCAGATTTGGTTAGAGTGAACTATGTGTCTCGACAAGTATCACTATTCCAATGTTCTTACATTCTTATCTTGAGAGGCACTGTATTTATAATGTCCGGAATAGTCCATTATTATTATTCTTATGCGTAAGTTCCCATAACAAGAACGATACTGAGGACTCCATGGAGGGTAAGCAAAGAATGAATACTTTAATCGGAATCACCCCATGCAAGGCAGTAAAGCCACTAAGGCGCAAGAGGCTACAAGGTGTGGAAGAATTAAGAACAGAAACATTAATAATGAACGGGAAGATGAAAGAGTAATCACGAGGACAGTAGATATCGAGTGACATTGCATTTAAACGTTTACAAATTAAAGTTGTCTGGAAACCATAGACCCGGAAGGGAGTTCCACAATCGAGATGTGCGAGAAAAGAAAATGTTAACATAGGATTTACGCTTGCAGAAAGCCATCTCTTCTGTAAATTGATGAGATCTCGACGCCAGTCTAGCGCGGCGCTTAAATTTAAAAATGTTTAGCGAAGAGCTCATCCGAACCATTGCCATGAAATTACTTATACGCAAAATCAGGAAAAGTGAGCTGAAATTACTTGGACACATAACGAGGAGGGAGGGCTTGGAAAACTAAACCCTCACGAGGATATCCAGGGCAAAAGTGACAGGGGAAGGCACCCGACGTGTTTGTGTGAATGGATGTCGGAACGCGAGGCAGGGGCTTCGGTAAAGGTCGAAAAGCTGCTGTAACTGCCACACGAAATAGAAAGTTGTGTAGAGCCAAGATGACCTCTGATCTGTAGGGACGTGGAAGAAGGAGTCGTTGTAAATGTCTCAAGTTACATTCCTCTTTTTTCAATCTCGATTTTCCTAAATTATTCTCTCATTTTGAATCACCATTTAGCTTGTTTGTTTGTTTTTTTTTCAAAATTATACACATGATTTCTACATAGGATTGAAATTCTTTTCTATTTCTTCTGGCTAAAAGTCTTCCATTTAGATTTGAAATTCCTCCCTTGGGAGCAAAATGGCTCCTGTCTGGTAATCATTGCCTTTGAAGTAATGCGGGTGATTATCAGTAACTTTTCTTCGTGAAAGTTCAATTTGGGTTCTTTTATTAAATGAAGTTATTACATTTTACAGCCACGGTTTTTAATTTTCTTCGAGGATTAGTAATAGTTGATAGTCAGTCACATATGTTCCATGCATGATAGACACTTAGGCGATCATGTATCTTTCGATACATATCTGACGAGGCAGATATTTTTCCCGCAGTAGGTTATTTCTTTCTGCAGTAGACCATTTGCCATCCGAGGTTATAAAACCCGGTCTGTCCTGCTAGTTACCCATAGCTGGGGGAGAAGAAGAGAGTATTAGCAGGTAAATGAATGTTATGGATTCCACTGGAATTCGAACTCGACTCTCCGATTACTCAGTTCGAACCACTATCCATCAAGCAGTTGATTATTGTGAGAATTTCTTGCAAGGGATCCACAATACAGTTTCTTAATGTTGTAATTGCCTATACTCAGATGACAACGAGAGGAATATCTATCTATCTATCTATCTATCTATCTATCTATCTATCTATACATATATATATACACACATATATATATATATATATATATATATATATATATATATATATATATACATATATATATATATACATACATACGAGTGTCATTCAATAAATAAGGTGAAAGATGCTTATAGCAGAGCAAAAACAGAGGAGGGTCGAGTTGCCCCAGCAGTATCTTTCCCGCTATGAGAAGGATGGTGATGAGTTGCTGAAGAAGGTGGTCACATATGACGAGACATGGGTTTGGCACTATGAGCCTGAGTCCAAACGGCAGTCCATGGAGTGGAAGCACGTAGGTTCTCCAGTGAAGAAGAAGTTAAAGTCTCGGCGGTCCACGGGGAAGGTGATGCTCACCGTTTTTTGGGATATGCAAGGCCCAATTTCATTTCTTGAGAAAGGAAGCACTATGAACAGTGCCAACTACTGTGAACAGCTGAGGCAGGTCCATAAAGACATAAAGAACAAACGCAGGGGTCATCAGTCAGAAGGAGTCATCTTGCATCATGACAACGCAAGGCCTCACACAGCAGCCCAAACAGTGCAGACCATCAACGAGCTGGGCTGGGAACTGATCCCTCATCCCCCTTACAGCCCAGACCTTGCCGCTTCAGACTTTCACCTGTTTGGTCCCTTGAAAGCGTTCACGAGAGGCACGAAGTTTAAAAGTGACTATGAAGTCAAAAGTGTTGTGAGCGACTGGCTGAGACATCAGTCCAAAGATTTTTACGCTGAGGGAAAAGTGTGTGAGAGTGCTGGGAGACTACGTTGAAAAAAAGAAAAGAAAAGTAAGCTTCTATCTGTATTAGAAGTTCTTATACCGAAAAATTCACCTTATGTATTGAATGACACTCGTGTATATATATATATATATATATATATATATATATATATATATATATATATATATATATATATATCTGACTTACACTTCAGTCACAGATAGACGTCGATCCGGTTTAAACTTGAGTCAAAAGGTGAATATAGGTTTGGTTTAAACTTGAGTCAGACGCGGACACAGATCGGGATTTCCCTTGAGTCAAAAGGTAGACATGTGCAGTGGGCTATGATATGTCTTTAGCCACCCTTGATTACAGCAATTTTGGCTTCTTTAATAACGTCTCTTCTTTTTATTCAGACAATACCGTGTTAGTATCAAGCTACTCTCACCTATGCACGATAGTTGATTTATATTTTGCAATGAAAGTTCGCGGAAGTAAAGAAATTGGTGAATTTCAACGAGGGAAATAATAGGATGGCATCAGTCTGCCAAGTTAAATCGAGAAATTGCTTGGTTTATCCAGGTTAATTCATCAAACGGTTAATAATATTGTCAAGAAATTTAATGAAGAAGGCTATTGTCGTGTAGAACAACGTTCAGGAAGACCAAGCATCGCGTCTAAACGAACGAAAAGGGTGCTGAAGAGGGAAGTCATCAGAAACCGTCTTCAGAGCGTCAAAGATGTCGTCAAGAGCATGAAAATGTCACCATATATGGTAAGAAAAACTCTGAAAGAGCTGGGCTATCAAAGAAGAGTTGCAAGAAAGAAGCCCTTGATTTCAGAGGTTAACAGAAACAGGTGTATGTATTGGTCGAGAGATTTCGAGAGCAAAGATTATGAATTTTGGCAGTATGTAATCTGAAAGCAAATTCTGCCAATATTAGAATTTCTTGCAAGGGATCCAAAACACACACAGTTCCTTAATATTGTAATTGACTATACTCAGAAAACAATAAGAAGAATATACATATATATATATATATATATATATATATATATATATATATATATATATATATATATATATATATATATATTCACATATATATATATATATATATATATATAGGAATATATATATATATATATATATATATAGGAATATATATATATATATATATGGGAATATATATATATATATATATCTATATATATATATATTCATATATATATATATATATATATATATATATATATATATATATGGGAATATATATATATATATATATATATATATATATATATATATATATATATATATATATATATTAAGTGTGCTTCATATGTTGGGGAATATGCTGTTTATGTTATAGTGACTTCAGGGATAATCGAAACAGTCAAGAGGAATTTGATTTACAAACATGTTTTCTTCTTTCGACCAGGGGATCTAATCTTGTTATTGTAAACAAAGGATGAAGAATTTGCCAAATCGTGATTGTAATCATCCAGCCTGGTTGACTACAAGCTTAAAGTGTGAACAGAGACAAACATTAAGAACTTGCCAAAGAACTATAAAAATGGAGAGACATGAAAGTGGAGGAAATGCGTCATTATCTTTGGTTCAGTTCCAAGTGCCATAACACTGGAGATGCTTCGAAAAACCATTGCTAAAAGACAGGAGGAATCAGACACCAATATTTATGAAGATTAGCAATTCTTTAACCAGAAATGCAAATGGTATGTATATAAGTCAGAAAATAATCATTGCTAAAATAAATAGAAAGAAATATCAATTTTATCCATTATTTTATATTCAAGTAAGACATTATTCGGACCACGAGACAAGTTTTAGTGTATGCGACCTCCTTTAATCTGAAAAATGTTTCGGCTTTAAATAACTCCAAAAGGTTGATAAACCGTAAAAAAAAAACAAATAAATCTAAACCAGACTTGGTATTTGTTAAGAAAGTATTCTCATTCCAATTGCTATATCCGCTAGTCAATTTTTCCCGCCAGGATCCATCTTGCTCGTTTGCCATTCGCGTGTGCATTAAATATTGCTCCCACATTTTTCTGCTATATGTCTAGATATTCTTCATAAAATCCAAAAAAGGATCTGCAATGTTTTCGGCTCCGACCTGTCATCTCGGCTTTAACGTACCTTCCTCTTGCCTTTTCTATAAATGTTTTCATGGTCGTTGTATTGATGACTCTCCCTCTTTGGCACCACGATTTCATGAGATTTAAGCGTAGTACTAGAATTGGCAGCTCGGTCTACATCAGTTTACCGCTGAAATTGCTAAATATAACCGTAAGTTCTATTCTAATAGTTTCTTCTCTCGTACGTCTTGTCTGTGTAAATTTCTTGTAGTTCTTTGCTTTTCTGTCAACTACGATCTTTAAAAATTCAAATGCGACGTCTCGCTTCATCTTCTTAATTCCTATTCTTTTATAGTCCTTTCTCTTCAACAATGATTATGGAATCTGTAGACTTTTTTATGCACCAACCCTGACAAGCTCACAAAAAATAATACGAGGGTCATTCAATAAATAAAGTTAATTTTTCGGTATAAGGACTTCTAATACAGATAAAAGCTTACTCTTTTTTATCTTTGTTTTACTTCTTTTTCTCATGGATTTAATTTCTTTTGCAGATTAAAAAAAATCTTTGAGAGTTTTGGCGATTAACAAAGATGGCCGACCAAGAAGCATGCTCCAGGACTGAACAGCGGTCAGTTATCAAGTTTTTGATTGCTGAAGGGTGCAAACCAGTTGAAATTCATAGGAGAATGTCAACTGTGTATGGTGCCACATGTTTCAGCCAAAAAATGTCTACAAGTGGGCTAAATTGTTTAAAGAAGGACGGAGCAGTGTTGAGGATGAAGACAGGCCTGGGAGGCCTACAGAAGTCAGGTCTCCTGAGGTGATCGAATCAGTCAATGACCTCATTCAGTCTGACAGAATGGTGACAGTGGATGACATTGCAAGGACTTTGAGCTTATCTGTTGGGACAAACGCAGCGGTCATCACTCAGTTGAAGTCATCTTGCATCATGACAACGCAAGGCCTCACACAGCAGCCCAAACAGTGCAGACCATCAACGAGCTGGGCTGGGAACTGATCCCTCATCCCCCTTACAGCCCAGACCTTGCCCCTTCAGACTTTCACCTGTTTGGTCCCTTGAAAGCCTTCACGAGAGGCACGAAGTTTAAAAGTGACGATGAAGTCAAAAGTGTTGTGAGCGACTGGCTGAGACATCAGTCCAAAGATTTTTACGCTGAGGGAATACGGAAGCTTGTGCACAGATGGGAAAAGTGTGTAACAGTGCTGGGAGACTACGTTGAAAAAAAAGTAAGCTTCTATCTGTATTAGAAGTCCTTATACCGAAAAATTCACCTTATTTATTGAATGACCCTCGTACATATTCCATAATCATTGTTATATGTGATGTAGAAATTGAGGGTGTTTTAGTTTTATTTATTTCTGAAAATATAATTTTTAAATTATTATGTTGATGACGATAAGTCAGGGGTCATCAACCCTCGGCCATCACGAAAGATCATTTTTGCCGCCATGGGTTTTTCAGTAAATCACTAAATCATCCATAACTTTTGTATTATCCTCTCAAATTACACCAAAAATCTCAGACAATAACAATTAATATCGTATTTATTGTCTGTGAAAATTATAGAATATAAAACTACTTTGATAAAAACTTATATCTACTTTTCTGACAAAAACAATGGCGTTCTGAACATTTTGGCCGCAACAATATATATATATATATATATATATATATATATATATATATATATATATATGTGTGTATGTGAGTGTGTGCTTGACCTTTATGCAAAAAAATATTTTTGTCTATCATGAGATATTCTATTTACACAATGTACATTGTTCGGACATTTCCATCTTATAAAACTTGTTATCGTACAAAAGATTCGTCGCAAAAAAATCACGTAAAAACATTTCGAAAAACAATTGCAGGGATGAAAACTTTGGGAAACAAAATTTGAGGATTGCGGGTCCAGATCTGGCCCGGAATGTTTTTAATTCGTTCACGGAGTCGGCTTGATTCCAAAATGGTATAACATGTTGGGCTACGGTCTATGGGAGTAAATTTGGAAAAGTGTGACACACTGACATTCACATTTATTTATATGGAAGAAGGTAAAAACCTGTTTATCAAAGAATTATTATCACAGCAATCTCTGTCAGTATGCCTGATTTTTTACATTTGTTTTTCATTCTCTGGCTTCGTTAACCTTTTAATTAAAGCCGTAAGTGCTTCTCACGATGGAGACATCTATAATAAAAGTTAAAGTCAGTACATCAAATTGGTTTGAATTAAGAATTTCCCTTTTTTTTAAATAGGTTGTCATAGGTCCTCTTTCCAAACAGGTAATGCCGGGGGAAACGGGGTAATTTTTTCCTAGTCTCATGTACACGCGGGAATTCCACTTTGGACTCGGCTTCGTGCAAAATTTCTCCCCTACTGAAAATACGGATAAATACAGCCTACTCTGTTATTTAACCCTTAAGTGTGGGTGAGGCTAGAAGAGATGGATTCATGCCTTTCCCAAGAGCATTAGTGAAAAAGGAGACGCAGCAGACGCAATTTGGAACTGACCTCATTGAATTCATTTTTCCTGTCGATGATCGTTACGTTAAATGCACACCGAAACTTATCAGTGTGAAATAAAAACCAAAATTAGTGCAAGGCTCTCCTGCCTCCCCACAAATCTATCATACCCTAGAATTTATGATAAACCCCGAACCTGTGATACAGAGCCCCAGTCTATTACATCTCTATTTTCATAAGCTAGTATTCATATAAAATACAAATTTTATTGTAACCTAATTATGTACAATAATGAATCATATGCAATATAGGTGAACAATTGAAGTAAAAAAAGTTGAAAATAAATACCATGTATCTAAATACAACTTAGAGACATGTCAAAATAGATCATTCTATTTTCCTTTTCTTTTTATTCCTTTACTCCAAGGAATTTGATAATGCCACTAAGGCACAAGAGGTTACTGGGAGTGAAAGAGAATGAGTAAACTTTAAAACCGGAACCGGAAACAAGGGTTAAACCTCTGCTTCCTGTTCAATAGACAGGGGAGGAGACGGCTGCGCGTGCTCGGTCAATTTTTGATCCTAGCCCAGGTGTACGCGCTCGGGCTCCCCACATTAAACCGACCTTGTGTCACAACCTGATCTCGTAGGGGAGGCGGGGGTGAGTAAATAAAAATTTGTTGGCAGATCCACACGTCTCAAATATCTTTTTCGTCTCTGAGGAATTTGTCCAGCATTCACTGTCGGAAGATTTATTACATAGCAGTCTTTTTTTTTTTGTTGTTTCTAAAGACATTTTTTTTATATTTCTTAATACTTTACTTTTCTTTTGAGTAGCATATTTTGCTATTCTGATGCGCATTCAGATTTGAACATTTCGAAGGCTTTCGATAGGGTTTGGCATAAAGGTCTTCCGCACAAGCTGAAAAGTTACAATGTCTCTGGACAAATTTTTGAATTGATCCAGTCTTTCTCATCAAATCATGAAATGAAAATTATACGGAACGGTCATTCCTCTAGATCCTCCCGTACTAATGCAGGTGCTCCCCAGGGATCTGCCCTACTCTGTTTTTTTAATTTTTATTATCGAACTTGCTGATCGCATCAGCTCTCAACTTGCTATCTACACTGATGACAGCCATTTACTATGATAGTAAGTCTGGTCAGTTTGTTAAAGTCATATTAATAGCTGATGTCCAAAACGAACTTCGGTCTATTGTTAACTGGGGTAAAGAATGGCTCGTTAATTTTAACGACCCCAACACTAAACTGTTCTCTATTAAACACCTAAGAGACCGATTACTGCCTTCCATGGCTTATTCTAAAAGAAATTTGGTTCATTGTGTCGTTCTAGACAATTTCTCCCTACAGAATCTATCTTCGTCCATGCTTAGAATATTGCTGCCACACATAGTCTGTTATTCTTGCTATTTATCTGGACCCCCTTCATAAAATCCAAAGAAGAATCAGCAATATTATTGGTCCTGATCTGACGGCTCGGCTTCTGTCACTTTCCCCTCACCGTAAAGTTGCCTCTCTCTGCCTTTTCTATCAATACCCTCATGGTAATTGTTCGGATGAGCTCTTCGCAATGGTACCTAGACTTTATGAATTTAAGCGCAGTACTAGACTAGATCCTGCCACATTACTGCTGAGCTGGTTAGATGTAACCGTACATTCTATGCTAACAGTTTCTTTTCTCGCATTTCTTTGCTTGTGGAACTCCCTTACGGTTCAATGCTTTTCAGCCAACTTTAATCTCCAAAACTTTAAACGCAATGTCAATCGTTATCTACTGCCTTCCCGATTACTCTTTCCTCTTCTCGCTCATTATTAATGTTTCTTCATTAAAGTTGAGCGCAGTAGTAGACTGATAACGAGGTCACATCAATTTACAATTGAATTGGCAAAATGTAACCGTAAATGGTATGCTAGCAGTTTCCTTTCTCGCACTTCTCGTTTGTGGAACTCCCTTCCGGTCCCTTGCTTTCCAGTCAGATTTAATCTTCAAAAATGTAAATGCCGTGCCAATCGCTATAGGACTGATATTGCACAGCAGTCTAGCACTGTTTTCTTTGTTTCTAACGAAATTTTCTTATCTCTTAATTCTTTGCTTAGTTTCCGGAAGGCCTCTTTGCGCTACTCCGATGCTCCTTCGGATGTCTGTTTTATCATGTTCATGGCCTGTTACGACACTACGCAGATAGTGGAATGTCTGCTCGATTGTGATGCTTTCAATATTTGGCTGACATATCGGTCTGCATTGTTTGCTGGGACTACGTGAAACGAGTCAGATAAACCGCTATAACTAAATCTACCAAAAAAGAAAAAGAAGGGATCTATAATTATTTTCGCGTAAATGGCTGTAGCCTCAAATTAGAAAGCGACAATCGGCAAACAAGATTTAGAGCAAACAATAAAAACGATGAAGAAAGTTCTTGAAAAAGTAAAATGGCAGTAGCGGCTATTAATATTCTATATATTTTCACCCAGTAATTATTTTCTCGAGTCTTTTTTTTTTCCCCGGGACCGCTACCATTGGCATCAAACCAGTCGAGGCTCTGACTTTGCACACATACACACAGACACATACGCGCATATCTCATACCCTATCATGTTAATATTTAAATTAATTTGGGGCTAACGTAGAGCACACATATATTCGGTTTTTTTATGCACATTTCCTCAGTGCTCTAGAACCCTCCTCACCATTAAACTGATTTTATTAATAATTATTAATATTATCTCCACTTTTCCTAATTTGCCGTTAATCATTTACCAAGTTTTTGTTTTTTTTACACAACACCCTGAGATAAAGGAAGGTTTTTCTTTAAAATCTATTGCATATATTAAATTGAGAGAGTTTTACTGAATAAGTGAGTGTCATTAAGGACCATAGTCTTTTCATTTCATATGGTGACGAGTTTCTTGGAATTTTCTTAATGGATGCATCTATATTTTTTTAATCATAGTGCTCCTACTATTACTGGAACAGTGGACAAGTTTAAATGTCACATTCTTGCAATTACTATTTCCAGGCCCTTATATTTTGGAAGTTTGTCAAATTCTTCAGTTGAGGTGTGTTTTTTTTTAACAGACAGAATAGACATGTCTGTGTGATATCACTGTATTTCGAAAACTTTTATTATTAAAACTGGTCTATTGGGTTGTATAGTGTTGTCGGTATATATGACGAAGTTCCAGAGCACTGTAACAATTCCACCTTCAAGCATTGGTATTGGTCATACCATTTTTCTACATGGGGATGGTTTTAATGTTGTCATATCTTCCAATGTATTTTCATACCCTATCATGTTAATATTTAAATTCATTTGGGACTAACGTAGAGCACACATATTTTAAAGGGTCAATAGTTTCCTTAGTGTTTATTGTCATTATTATTATTGCTGTTCTTCTTCTTATTGTTGTTGTTATTGTTAAGTCTTCATGCCTGTAGTAACTGGTGACTTACATTGAAGATTAAGTGACAGTAATCCTTGACACCCTTCCAGCAGACATTTTATCAGTCTGTTTTTTATGCCATTGTCTCAATGGTTCCAACTCTCCTTCTATCATTATTATAATTATTATTATAATCATTATTATTACCATTATTATTATCATTATTATAATTATATATCATTATTATTATTTTGTTAATTTCCTCTAAAGATATGTATAATAGTATAACGCCCGATGTTTTGACAGAACATTTCATTTTTTTTCTAACCAACATATTACAAAATGAGAAAATATAGATAAAATTAAAAATATACAACTATATATATATATATATATATATATATATATATATATATATATATATATATATATATATATATATATATATACAGGGTGTCCATAAAGTTCGTATGCACTTTAAAAATTTATAACTTTATTTGTATTTGCGATAGAAATAATCTGTAAAAAATGTTATAAAGTTTAATGTACCTAGTTTTAAGTATAGCTAAAATAACTAATGTGATTTCAGGCATTACTACAAAACAGTTGGCAAATGTTTTCCGTGAACTGCAAAATCGTATTACGCTTTGTATTGCTAATGATGGAGGATATGTGGAAACTTAAATAAAATTTCAATAAAACCTTAAAAAATATAGATTTACTTCTTTCTAATCCTTTTTACAAATTATTTCTATAGCAAATACAAATAAAGTTATAAATTTTTTAAAGTCCACACGAACTTTATGGACACCCTGTATTTACACCTAGTATTATTTTCTCGAGTCTTTTTTTTTTTTTTTTACCCCGGAACCGCTACCATCGGCATCAAACCAGTCGAAGCTGACATTGGACACATACACACACACGCGCACATCTCTTTCGCTTTTGCGTTACTTGTTAAAGCTAATTATAAAATTCAAATAAATCAAGTAAAAATAAAAATGAATGAAAAACAAGGACAGCAAAACAGAAAGATTGATATGCAAGCAGGCTATTTTTAAGTCATAGCCCATCAGAACATATGGCTTCAAATCATAGCGTTTTAAAGTTTTCTCCTCTTTATTATCAGGCGTGCGGCCACATCACTTTGAAAAAAAAAACGGTTTCCTTACGATCACAGAAGTTAAGCAACGTCAAGCCTGGTCAGAAACAAGATGAGTGACCACTTGGCAATATCAGCTACGGATGTGAGAATGGTATGGCTTACGGCCACATCACGTTGAAACACTAGTTCCCGTACGATCAGAAAAGTTAAGCAAAGTCGAGCAGTAGCTAGATGGGTAACCGACTGAGAATACCTGGCACTGAAAGCTTGGATGCACGGGTGGTATGGTTTACGGACACATCACGTTGCAAAATTGGTTCCCGTGCGATCGAAGAAGTTAAGTAACGTCGAGCTTGGTCACTATCTAGGTGGGTGACCTCTTGGGAATACTAGGTATTGTAAGCTTGGATGTACGAGTGGTATGGCTTGCGGCCACTGTTGGAGTTTTTGGGTACCTTATGTACTAGTGAGCCAACCAAAATGAGCTGACTCATTTTATAGTTCACCAATAGAAGTTTTAACCAATCAGACGTGTATAAAGGCGGCCATGTTTTTTTTTCCGAATATTCACTGCCAACCTTTGATATCGAAGACTGAAGAATTACGGAACAGCTGCTGCTAGTGTTATTGGCGATATAGTCAGATTCATTAGAGTGTCTGACTCGTGAGTGTTAATCTTTAACGTTGTTTCATTGAACAGATTACGTACTGTGCTGGATTCTATATTCAAAGACTATGGTGAACATGATCAACAGCCACATCACGTTGAAACACCGGCGATAAAGTGTTCTTTAGAGCATATAAGGATGAGAAAGAAACGTGGGAAGACGGCATAATAGCAGCAAGAATCGCGAAGTTAAATCATATAGTAAAATGGAAAAGATTTGAGCAGAAAAGGCACCATAATCAGCTGAAAAAAATGTCCATTGATGAAAAACCTGAAACATTGAAAGAACCGATGAAAAATGCTATATGATGTTTTCGATGTGCCTGCACCACAACAAGTCGTGAAACCTACGAAATTCCAGAAAATGAATGCGTTCTGAAGAACTGGAAGTGGATCTGAGACGGAAACACTACAAAGTCAAGTGCATTGGCGAACTCTCCAGAAAGAGGAGGAGGAAGAGATACAAAATAAAATGTTTATAAAAAGTATTACTCTCAAAAGGGGGGATGTTGTGGGGTAAATAGTACACCCCCCGGTGACTATATGAACAAGTCTATAACTGAAAATAAAGAGCTCCAGGTCAGAGGCAAAAAAGGAGAAGCCGTTTGGAGTCAGTCTTCAGAGAGATTTTTACAAGCGTCACGGAAAGTTGCCGAAGTATTATTTGTATTATAAGCGCTACGAAGTGTGTTGAGTTTACCAGCAAATAATTGCAGGGAAATGTGTTATCCTGGTTGCCAGCCACATTTGGAAGTCGCTATGTCCGTACACAATACGGAGCTCGCGTACACACTGTCGATTTGACGCAGAACTGGTGCAAGAGATACTTCCATGAATTTTTGGACAAGTCAATTTAGCTACCATAAAGCCTTGACATTAATCCTACGAACATTGTGATATGGTCATTATAGTGAAGAGAAATGTTTCATTTTTCTTATACTGAAATATGTCAGACCTGAAAAAACATTTTATGGCATCTTGATACATGTTGAGCGAATGAAGAGTTGTATATCAGTTGAGAAGAGATCAAGGGCTTTGGTGAAAGCAAAATGTGGTCATTTTGAATTGCAAATATATCTAAAATAATTCCAATAAATATAACCTGTGAATTTTCATTGACCAAAACCTAAAATAAAGTACTGCTTGGGAAATCAGGCTCTCCTTTCCTTTGTTCTTGCGGTAAGGGGAGTAGGGTTAGGATTAGGGTTAGGGATAATTAACAATTAACAATTCTGAGCCATTATCCATTACACCATCTGCATATCCAAGCTTACAGCATCTGGTATTCTCAAGTGGTCACCCATCTAGGCTTGATGTTGGTTAACTTTGGTGATCATATGGGACAGGTGTTTCAATGTGAGATGGCGCTAAGTCAAGTGAAAGTGAATAGTAGAGTTTACCAGCAAATGTTGGAATGAGATGTGTTCTCCTGGTTGACATTTGGAAACTGCTATGTCTTCATTCAAGATGAAGCGCCTGCACACATGTCCACGCAGTGTTGCAAGAGACATTTGCATGAATTCAGAGGTGGTGGTGAAGAAATCATGAGAAGGGATTAAGAGGTACGATGAAAGCAAGGAGTGGTCATTTGGAATTACAAATATATGTAAAATATTGTCAACAAATATAACAATTAACTTGCATTAACCAAAACCTTAAAAGATCTTATTTTATAATAAAATGAACAAGAGGTAAATGTCTGTGCCGTCGGAGGTAGAAGTAGGTTTTCCCGGTCACTTTACATGATGTTGGTCTTCTTCAGTATGTTCTTGATGCAATCATTTTGTCTCAATTTCAGCTTAACATGCCATCTTCATATCACATCTCAAATTACTCCAGATGCCCCTTAAAACTTTGTTTCATACACAAGGCTGTTTGAAGTTCAGAAGCAAATTTTTCATTCTCTAATCAACAAATGGAAAATAAAGGAAAAAAAAAAGTGATTGACTTACATTCCTGCGTTCCATATTTAAGCAGTCCAGCAAGTTTAATATCTTCTTCTTGTTCTTTAACTAAAGAAATATTCAAAGAGGTTCGCTGTAATACATCAAGATCTGCTTCAGCAATGGCTTTCTGGGATTTTTTCTCATCCTGTGCGCACAAGCAGAAAAGACATAGAAAATGTTATCATTTTTCAATAGACCAAAAAGGAGAGTGTATAAAGAGACAAGAAAAATGCCAAAAAGGAGAAATAACAATGACATTATACATGTGTGCATGAACGAGTACACATACAAAATCAACCTTGCACCAATGAAAAGTGCATATATAAAAGAAAAGAATGAGAAATATAAACAGTCAATTGCTGAACCCGAAGAGTGGATGAATTGATTTCTGGAGGGTTGGTCTAAAAACTTTGCGGTCAGGATGCTGATTAACTAAGTGTGTGTGTGTATGTATATGGCTTGTATATCGCACTGTGCTATTCGTGCTTTTGAAATAATATCATAGTGTTGGAGAGCTGTGTTTCACGTATGTCGTTTTCAGGTGATAGAACCTCATATGTCATCATGGTACAATTTGAGCGAAGGCTTGGGGAAGAATCCATACACATCAGTTGAGAAGAGAGTAAGGCTTTGTTGAAAGCAAAGAGCAGGCATTTTGAATTGCAAATATATGTAAAATATTTGCAATAAACATAACAATTAACCCGTGAATGTTCATTAACCAAAACTTGAAACAGAGAGTACTGCTCAGCATCTTAAATCAGTCTCCCCCTTGTCAGGTGGGTTGGGGGGGGGGTACACAACTACAGAAGAAGACTTCCAGCAGTCCGGAAAGCGAGAAGCAGCCAGGCATTTATTGTAAGAGTTTCGGCTTCGGAAAGTAGTCCCAGTGAGCCGAGTTCAAATTCAGGATTCCACTGCTGCGGTCACATTTGCACGCGTTCCCTTGCAAAGGACGTGAGTCCGTCTTTGCTCCCCCCGCTACACACGCACTAGATATGGGTTAAATAACTGAGTACTCTGGTCTTTCTAGCCTTTGATGGTGATCAGTCTCAGAGAACGAAAATTCAAAACTAGTCGGATGGGAGGTAGGCTCCGTCAGGCTATCTTGCCCTGGACACACCCAACTGTTGCTACGGCTGCAGTACATGCTGCGTGTCTACAAGCTTAATGGGTTACGGGACATCTGATGTCGTGATGTAATGAAATGCCTTTTTTCTTTTTCTTTTTTTTGTAAATAACTAAAATCTCTGATCCTCCAGGTTATTCCATATCCTTTATCTACAAGTCTTATTTGCCATTTACCAAATTTTAAATGTCGAGGGATTTTTATTATCTGTCAATGCTATAAACCAAAATTATACTGGCTGATCTTATCTGTTTGGTTTACCCGGGAGCACTGCTCCACCCTCTAAACATTCCTGGAATCCATTACTTGTTAGAAACGCAGTTCTGCAACTTGGTGAGTCAGTCTGTCGAGACGAATCCCATACCCACCTCCGCCATGGTGGGTTTGATACCGGGTCGCAGTTAATGTGCAGCCGCAGACGCGTGGAAAAGCCGTTTGAAATGAGGGTGGAAATAGAAATTGTTCAGTATTCACCACACTTCACTTCACTTCCCTTTTTAGAGTTTCTCAAACATCAGAGCGTGAACTTGACCCATTGAACTTCAAGTGCAATGGGAGAATTTTCAACCGAGGAAGGCCCTCTGTAACTGGACATGGGCTAATTTCCGTATCGGAGCCCCAAAAGGCTGTGAAGTGATGAGTCATTCTACGGAGTGGGCATCGTGCCGAGTTTTCTTTTCGAATGTCAAAAAAAAGACGTCATAGCTCGTGACGTACCAACAGCTAATACTTCTACTAATTCTATGGGTCTTGCCTCTACAGAATGTTGGCGATCATGGCTTTCCACAACTTGCTTCGCTAAGACTCCCAACCAACGTTTCGCCATCCATTCACACAAGCTCGTTCGATAGGTGGCCCGGTATATTCCCCTGTCTCTTTTGTTCTCGATATGCCATGTGATGGTTCAGTTTTCCAATCCCTCCTTACTCGTGATGTGCCCAAGCTGATGCATAAAGGTGGAAGCTTTAAAGAAAATATGGGGCTTACGACCACATCACGCTCAAACACAGGTTTCCGTACGATCACCGAAGTTAAGCAACAGCGAACCTGGTCAGTAGCTTGACAGGTGACCACTAGGGAACACCAGGCGCTGTAAGCTTGGATGTACGGTTGGTGTAACGAATAATGATTTGGAATTGTTATTCAGAGATCTGAGTTCCAAATCCTGTCGAGTTAGTTGTATTCACTTAACGTATTTGACGGCATATAAGACGCACGGGTGTATAAGACGCACCAATTTCAACAGGGAAAACCAAGAAAAATTGAGTAATTAATAAAAATTAGTAAAATTATTAGTTAATGATACAGCCTAGGCTATATTTATGAGGTATTATTTTGGTTAAACAAGCCATGATTACAGTTAAAGGAAAAATAATGAGCAAAAAAAGAACACAAGCCTATAAAATCTTTATTATATCCAAAGGTAAGAAAACAAAATGAAAATCAAGCAATTATTATAACTGAGCAAAACAGTACAGTCACCATTAAAATTCACTAAACATTTTTCCTTTATATGATCTGTACAACCTGTGTCTTGTAAACGTCTTAGTGGAATAACTAGGATATCAAAATTCTGATTGTATTTATACCAATGCAACCGGAAGTTATCGCAAGAAAAACATTAATGAAACAAATATATTTTAAAAATATATAATTTGAATTTATTGCATATAAATTTAGTGAAACAAGTACTAATATTAAACGTGATGAAATTAATATAATGAATATTATCATTGTGCTTTTAATCTGTATAATAGCCTTTTACATAATCACAATAGGTATATAAAAGTTACTCTAAAGTCTAAGCTAATAGGAGTTACCAGGTAGCTAATTTCGGCCGACGATCGCGAATTTTAAAACTATATATGGCATATAAAACGCAGGGGAATTTTAAAAGATATTTTTAGTAAAAAAAAAAGTGCGTCTTATATCCCATCAAATATGATACATGCCAACACCCTTTGAAAAGGTATGAATCCACCTTCTCTCCCCACCAGCTATAGGTTAATTAGTAAGACTTCTATTAGAATCTAAAACTATTTTCTGTCTTTAAGTAACCCGCAAAGGGTTGATAAGCCGTAGAAAACGCATCAAACAATCAATTTAAATAAAATAAAATCTCACCATGGCTTGACATCATGGGCGATAATTTGTGAAGAGATTCCTACGTTTGTTGCAACTCTGCCGATTAAGTTCGAAACCCACAGAGCAGAAGCATCTTTTTCCATGGCAGCTGCAGGAGAAGGTTTGTCAGTCAGAAGAAGCTACGGTTTTAAGACGTTGCCGCTTTCCTGCTGATTGGAAACGTGGAATTAATTCTGGGGTGCACGTTGAGATTCTTTTCAAAAGAAAAGATTTCTTTTTTAAAACAAGAAGTGATTAAAATTTGTGCGTATGTTGTGTTGGAGTATTTTAGGCGATACACCTATGTGCTTCATTAATATTCCTTCTTATGTCGCTGAGCCTGTAAAGCGTGTAAACAAGCCAGTGTCGACCCGCAAATTACATGAAATATAACGATTTATACGCCTAGTCTTATAGCACAGGGAATGAAACTTTAAGGAAAAATCCGTAGATGCGATCAGTTCTCGCCAGCAAATACAGGTTGCTCCTCATTGGATGCAAAGACCTCTGAAATCTACTTGATCAGATATGTAGAAGAAGGAAACTCCAATAAAAAACCTACGGTTTAATGGACATGACTACGTTTAAAGACTACAGCAACTTAGTTCTTAGAACCGAACAGCCAGACAATTCACACGCATTATTTGGTTATGGCGGTGAAGGTTTGTGCAGAACCAACCACACTTTTCGAAAAATTGAATACACAGAACTAGTGCACATTTTGTGCCACAAATTTATCTCCTCATGATGTGACTTCAGAATTGTCATTCTATTAGACTGGTTGCCACTCAGGGCTATAGGACCCAGTCTGCCTCGCTATTTACCCATATGGAAAAGGTGATGCAACAATCCGAACACGCAGTGGAGTCTAGAAAGTTGCCTTTCAGAAAATAAGTACAGTATTAAGAAACAGGAAAATTTACTATCACATCCTCCTATATAGCAATGAATTCTGGACAATTTCATCACAGATAGAGACGAGATTTGAGGCAACAGAGACGTGTCGTTACAGGAGGATGCTGGGGATGCTAACACGTGAGCAACGAGGAAGCCTTAAGGAAAATAGAAACAAAAATTACACTTGTACTTAGAATCAGAAAGCGACAGTTAAAGTATCTAAGACGCAGCATATGGAAAAAAGGCTTGGAGAATAAAACTACACTGAAAAAAAGAGGGGAGCTAGAAACCTTTATAATGAACTCTTGTAAATGAATGTCATATCAGGGAGTGGGAGGGATAGTAAAAAGACAAACATTGCATAACTTTACAAACGATAGGAAGTTATGGAGAGCCATAATCTTCAAAGGAAACAGCACTAATAACCTGGAGGATCAGAGATTTTAGTTATCTACAAAAAAAGAGGAAAAATGTACATATACATCCAGTAATACATACCGTAATTCCCCATGTATAATACGCATTTTTTCTAAACAAAATAACAAGCAAAATTAGGGGTGCGAATTATGCATCAAAAATCTTTCAAAAAATTGCCGTTTCATAGGTCGATTTCACTTGTGAAGTGACTACTCACCACAAACATACGACAATTTGACACTAACATTCGGCGATTGCGACCCCATAAGGATGTCAAATACAATCATATGTACCTAACAATACTTAAAAATGTAAAATAAAATAAGAATTATCATAAAACTAAATTAGAATAATATTATTCTATGTTTAAAACCATTTTTTAAATAAAATTAGGAAACGCTAGCCGTAATGAAATTGGAGGCGTACAATTTATAAACAAGGAGTGCGTTCTATGCGTGAATAGAAGCATTTCCCACACTTTCGGCACAATTTTAGAGGTGCGTATTATTGATGAAGGCGTGTTATACATGTGGAATTACGGTAATTATTATATCCTTTCACTCATACGCATAAATAAATAATTCACACACAAAGAGAAAAAAGGAAAAAATCAAAAATATTAAAAAGATAAAAAAAGACATAAAAAAGAAAATAATTTTTAAAAAATCTCATAAACAAAAGAATCTTGATTTAAAACTATAGAACAAAGTTAGACACAAATGAAAGATCAAAGCAAAAAGGCGGGACGTATGAGAAACAATAAATATTCAAAGATCGGACTAAAAAGGCGATAATAAAAATGGCGGACGATAATGAGACGGCTCTAAACCGAAACTAGCAAAGCAATAGAAGAACAAGAGATAAAACTAAAACTAAAAGAAAATGAAAGAAAGTGGAAAAAAAGGAGTTTTTTTATTCAGTTTTGTACCGAAAGTAAGAATAAAGTGAACCTGAACAAAAGAAGGCAAACACAAAATCGGAACATAAAGAACGAAGCTATAATGAAAATGAACCGGGACGAAACTCAAGAAAACGGAAAGAAACCAAGAGGAAAAAAAAAGAAATAACAATTAAAGAATGAAGGAAAATAACGAAAAGAAAGAAAAAGAAAGAAAATAAAAAATAAATTAAATAAAGAAATAAAGAAAAGAAAAAGAAAAGAAAGAAAGATAAAGAAAGAAAATAAAAGAAAGAAAAGAAAGAAGAAAAGAAAAAAGGGAAAATAAAAAAAACAATGGAAGGTCGAAAGGAAAAGAAAGAAAAGAAAGAATGAATGAAATAAAAAAAGAAAAACAAAAGAAAGAAAATAAAAAAATAAATCAAGAAATAAAATAAAAGATAGAAGGAAAGAAAAGTAAAGAAAAGAAAAGAAAGAATATAAAAGAAAGAAAGAAGAAAAGAAAAAGAGAGAAATTAAAACAAACAAATGAAAGAAATAAAGAACGAAAGAAAAAAGAAAGATAAAATAAAGAAAGAAAATAAAAGAAGGAAATAAAAGAAAAATAAATCAAATAAACAATGAAAGAAAAAAGGAAACAAAAGAAAAGAAAAAATAATAAAATAGAGAAAATAAAAGAAAGAAAATAAAAGAAAGAAAGAAAAAAAAGAAAAAACAAACGAATGAAAGAAATAAAGAACGAAAGAAAAAAGAAAGATGAAACAAAGAAAGAAAATAAAAGAAGAAAACAAAAGAAAAAGAAATCAAATAAACAATGAAAGAAAGAAAGAAAGAACGAAAGAAAGGAAACAAAAGAAAAGAAATGAAAAATAATGAAATAGAGAAAATAAAAAATAAAATAAAAGAAAGAAAGAAGAAAAAACAAACGAATGAAAGAAATAAAGAACGAAAGAAAAAAGAAAGATGAAATAAAGAAAGAAAATAAAAGAAGAAAACAAAAGAAAAATAAATCAAATAAAGAAAGAAAGAAAGAAAGAAAAGAAAAGAAAGAAAAGAAAGAAAGAAAAGAAAAGAAAGACGTTAAACTGCCATCAAATTATCATTGGTATAAAGTCAGGGGTGTACTTTGTATCGGCTGCTAAAGAGCTTTTAAAAAGAATGTTACTAGAAGATTAAAGCAATAATCAGACTGGATTATTGAAAGAGAAGTGATTGTGAAAGGGAAGAGAAAAGGTTATCGGGAGAGCCGTACGGATTCGGGGCACAGCGGTGGCAGGGAGGAACATTAGGTGTTCGGGTTTTGTCTGATGACACCCAGATAATGGTTGACACCATCTGCTTGCTTCGAAGTAGACAGAACATAAAGTGGGGAGGTCATTTTTATCTTTTTATTTACAGATTTATTTGTAACATCCATTTTTTTTCGTTTCTTTTTTAGCAACGCGTTGGATATTACATGGCGTGAACAATTACTTCATGTTCTCTTGCGGTGTATACATCGATGTTCCAATATTGACGCATTCATATGTTAATGTATCAGGTGTCCCTACATGCATATATACATACATACGTTCATACATTATTTTCTTTTATGTACCGTGTCTCCTGAGAAGGCTATCGATAATGGTTCTCCGCAACTTCCTTGTGGCTCTAAGCTATGCTCGACAATTTACCAGCACGTTTCGTCACCGCTCTTTTATCCATTTACGCAAAAGTATTGTGCATCTTGCTTGTTGTTTCCCTTCAAACTCACTTTTGTTCAACATGTTCTGCAAATACTACATAGATAATACACAGAGACATTTTTTTCATGTGCCACATGCCTTCAGGATATGAGTGATCGTAGCTCTCGACAACTTCCTGTCACTTGCAGTTCTAACGAATATTTAACCCCGATCTTTTAAACAAGAGTAGAGGTTTATTCGTTATTTTCTGCTTAAGATTCAACTTCCGGTTCCATCTCAAATCTACTTCAAATCTATACTTCTGACGTCTCCGCCTAAAATTCTAAACTTTTATTTGCTATTTATTTAATTCTTTATCCTCAATAAGAGTAGATAGGTTTGTCTATCGTTCTGCTAGGACTCCTCCCCGATCTTTTAAGCGGGAGCAGAGTTTTATTTGTTGCTTCCTGCTTAAGATTCAACTTCCGGTTCTATTTCAAATCTACTTTAAATCTATACTTCTAACGTCTCAGCCTAAACGTCTGAACTTTTATTTGCTATTTACTTAATTCTTTGCCATCAACAGGAGTAGATAGGTTTGTCTATCGTCCGGTTCAGACTTCTCCCTGATCTTTCGAGTGGGAGTAGAGGCTTATCCCTTGTTTCCTGTTTAGGATTCGGTTTCTGGAGTCTTCTAAAGTTTTTTCATCTCTTCCAGTTCCGGTGGCCCATTGCCTGTTGGTGGCATTATCACCTTGCTTGGGCTGCCTCCTTTGTACAAGGGTAAATCACTGTATATATATATATATATATATATATATATATATATATATATATATATATATATATATGTATATATATATATATATATATATATATATATATATATATATATATATATATATATATATATATATATATAAGTGGGGTTTAAATACCATAATGAGAAGCCACGTATACTTTCTTAATATGTATATATAGAAAAAACAACTAAAAAGTTGTAAATTAGAAAAAAATGTTTTTTATGAAAGTATTTATCTATATTTTTTTTCATTTTTTATATATATGTAATTTGATATTTCAAATCGACCTCGATCTTTCTTCAGAAATTTCTGAATTTACAACTTTTTAGTTGGTTTATATATATATATATATATATATATATATATATATATATTTTGAACGATAAAAATTATTTATAAAATTAATTAAAATCTTCAGACATACTGGGTTGTAGATTAATATTCTTATGTTTTTATTATTATTATTTCATTTATATTTTCATATATATATATATATATATATATATATATATATATATATATATATTAAACTGCTGGTAATAGTCGGTTGGAAAAAAAAACTCGGATAGCACAACTTGTAAGTCTTTTAATCAAATTGTTACCCGAGGAAAAAAATTGGAAAGAAAAAGGAAAAACTAGAAACATCCAAACAAGGTGAAATAAATCGTTCAGTGCCTTAAGTTTCTAGTCCAAAGGAAAAACAAAACAAAAGAGTAATAAAGCTAAATCGTAGAACAGAGATAAATGGAATAAATCCTAAAGACCCAGGAACAACCTACCTAGGTTTCACCTAAACGAATTTTCAGGGTAAGTTGGCTAAAGAGGAAATGACATGAAACAGGATTTATTGATAAAATCACTAAAAACTAAAAAAAATAATTAGCACAAAACCTCGTGACAGAAGACAGAGAAAAAAAAAAAAAGACGTCAATTCCAGGCTCTTTAGGATTCATTCTCTCTCTCTCTCTCTCTCTCTCTCTCTCTATATATATATATATATATATATATATATATATATATATATATCACTGTCATTCACAGACAGACTGTTTCGGTGTATCACAGCTCTTCAGTGTGGTTAGATGTCAGGTTGCCTTTAGCTAGGATCGAAAGCCGACTGAATTGACGTCAGTCGGAAATTCTACCACTAAGCAGGGCAAGGATGAAGGTGAACTTTAGCGTATTTATTTTTAAATACACAGTGACCGACAGGACTCAATTCGCTTTACCAAAGCGTCTTACTATATCAGACTTAATAGTCACTATTTACAAACCCACACTTCCGTCCCCCAGGGAGCTGAAATTAATTTTTCAGGAGCCTATATTATTATTCTCATCCACAGACATACTGTTTCGCTGTATCACAGCTCTTCAGTGTGGCTAGACGTCCGGTTGCCTTTAGCTAGGATCGAAACCCGACTGAATTAGCGTCAGTCGGAAATCCTACCACTAAACCGTCGGTGAAGGTGAATTTCAGTGTATTTATTTTTAGATAAACACTCTCTCTCTCACTCTCTCTCTTTCTCTCTCTCTCTCTCTCTACATATATATATATATATATATATATATATACTCGTCTCGAAAAACCTTCGGTTTCTTGATTTGCCAATAATCAAATCAATATCGAAGGAAAAAAAGGTTTAAAAAAAAGAAAGAGCCAGGAACATGAACGTCTGTCCAAAGTAATCGTACAGATACAGGTTCAAAGCTCAAAGAAAAAAACCCGACACCAGTAAACAACTAACTAAATACGAGCTCAATACAACAGTAGAGCAGACCTAGTTAAACCTTGAGAGCCAGACAAACCTACCAAGGTTTCACCTAAGCGAATCGTCAGGGAATATATATATATATATATATATATATATATATATACATATATATATATATATATATATAGCACACAGTAAGTTCTGCCGGTAATAATAAAACTGTGATCGATGTAAAATAACAGAAGAAAAAAATAATCGTAAATATACATTTGTTTCTCCTCATCCGTAGCAATCGTCAGTAGATATTTTATACTGGTATGTCTAGTGTACCATTTACTTATGAAGGACGTTTGTCGAGGCGGAGAAGGGATTAACCTCCACAATAGTAACAACAATAACAATAACAGGGTTCTCTCTTCATCCAGCTTACCCATTTCCGTTTTCTATTTTCCTAAAAAAATTGTTTTTAGAGAAAGATTTTATAAACTTAAACCGAAAGTAGTAGTGGCTGCTTGGTCAATGAATGCAAAATGGTTCCTTGTAAAGAAAAGGTGTAGTTTCGCCCAACACCGCAAATTGCTACAAAAGCGAAACATTAACCTGAAATCTCGAGTCATGTTCTTAAATAGCCTCGTCAGATCGACACTTTCATATGGATGTCATGCGTGGCGCCAAAAACCGTTCTAAACTGTCAGCTGTATACAACCGCTTTCTATAACAATTTAAGTATAGGAGAAAAAGAAATTGAACACAAAATCTGAAATTGAATATAGAATAGGCGATGCCAGAGGTAGTTTTGCCCAACACTGCAAATTGCTACAAAGCCAAAACATCAACCTGAAATCTCGAGTCATGTTCTTAAATAGCCTCGTCAGATCGAAACTTTCATATGGATGTCATGCATGGCGCCAAAAACTGTTCAGAAATATCTAAACTGTCAGCTGTATACGACCACTTCCAAAATTAACGGTCAAAAAAGGCTTCGAACGAATAAAGTCTGTACGACTTGGGAAAGAATATCCATCTTTGAACATTGTCGACTAGTGTTACAGAGTCACAAAGAACTGTACCAAATAACAGAAACCACGTCGCTTGAGGACTACCAACAGCAGCAACAACTAAAATGGATAGCACATGTAACCCAAACAGAGAATAATGGCATAATCAAGACGTTGACATTCAAGTAGAATGTTCAGAAAGAAACCCCATCAGCACTGGAAACAGTGATACTGGACTTGAAAAACCGGTTTCCCCCAAAAAATTGTTTTAAGTGAAAGATTTTATAAGTTTCAACCAAAAGCAGTAGTGGCTGCTTGGTCAATGAATGCCAAATGTTTCCTTGTAAAGAAAGGGTGTAGTTTGGTCCAACACCGCAAATTTCTACAAAACCAAAACATTAACCTGAAGACTCGTCGTTTTCTTAAATAGTATCGTCAGAATGAGACTTTCATATGGGTGACATGCGTGGCGCTAAAACACCGCTCAGAAATATCTAAACTCTCAGCTGTAAACAACCATTTTCTGAGATTAATGGTTAAAAATGAATGATTTAGTGATACAAGTCCTACTATTTGACTCATGGCTGCGGGAGAGAATAGGTATTTGCATGTAAGTGAATGTAACGAAGTCGATTGTAATTCGAACTCGGCTCCTTGATTTCTCCTTCCAAGCCGCTATCCATTACACTACCCTCACATCCAGAAGGAACACAGGAAGGCCCTGGATCCTGGCCAAGCCGTCGGCGTTTCTTGACCCACCTGCCAGCGTGTTTTCCGGTGTTATCAACTGTTTTGTCTCTGTTTTCAAAATGGCTGATTAGCGTTCATCTCTATCGCCCTTAGTAAACACTTCAAAATCCTCGGCGTATGGGTCACAGTTATAACAATTTTACTATAGAAGATGAAGGAATTTGACATAGAGTAGGATGCGCTTGGGGCAGTTTCACCCAACAACGCAAGTTGCGACAAGACCAAAACATTTACCTGAGAATTCGAGTTAGGTTCTGAAACAGCCTCGCCAAATCGAGGCTTTCTTATGGGTGGTGATTTTCTAAGCGCAGCTTAGATGTGACACAAGTTCAAAAGTGTGGTACACCCAGAGTGAGGATCGAACTCACTACTCAGTAGTAATCTTTCTATCGATACAAGCTTGCTAATTATTGCGCCACGTCGAGGTGCCCAACCTTCATATGGATGCCATTTAAACCCGCTCAGAAATATCTAAACTGTTAGGTACTTACAACCGCTTCTGATCATCAATGATTAAAAATGGCTTAACCAAGTAAAACAAGTGAAGCCTATAGATTCTGGCGAATACCAGCCTTCTAAGAACATTGTGGATTGGCACTATATAATTACAAAGAACTGATGCCAGAAATCAAATCACTAGAGGGTTTCAAATGCAGCAACAGTTAAAATGGATATCAACAGTAATTCGAAGACAACATAACGGCTTAAGATTTTGACGTTTCACACTACTTCAAAATAAAGGTTAGTAAGTAAGCTCCCAATGAGTAATTGAAAGAGCGATAACAGTTAGTGAACTTGAAAAACGTATCTTCCTGAGGATTTGTTTCAACCGGCAGCAGCGCCGGCTGCTCGGTCCAATGACTAGAAAACGTTTCCTTATATGAAAACGGCTAATATTAAAATTACCATTACTTATTCGCTTTAATTACAACTAAGGATGAATGGAAATATGGCCGCGAGGAAAACCAAGGCATTTCCCTGATTCCTTAATAACAGTGGTACTATGTTTATATATATACAGGTTGTAACAACTAAATTGTCCATATCGTGAAACAGTATAATTATCCACCCTACAAAAGGTTTAATATCTAAAAAAAAATTAAACAAATTGAGTTTCGTATTTCCAGGCTTTTAGATAAGACATTTAGATTGACACCATTTTTCGTAAGAATCACTGAAAAACACTTTGAGTTATTCAGCTAATAAAAAGAAGAGGTTAAAATCATTTTGTATCAGACCCACTTTCTTCTCAAATGAGCTATAGCGTGAGGAAAAAGGCCTTCAGTAATGGTATCCGCATTTCAACTCTGGCTTCCATCTTCAAAATCCATTCAAGAACCATCAAGAGAACGGTGAATAAGTTTTAAAGAAGAGGGAATAGTATCGAGGAAAACTGCATCAGGAGGTCACAACTGGAAGATTTCAATTTAGAGATAAAGAGATCAATTAGAAAAGATCCAACTCTCTTCATAAGACGTTTGGCACGTGAGAGGAGTTTCACCTATGACAGTCCAAATAGCAGTGAAAAAAAAGACTTAAAAAGGAAATCGTACGTGAAAGATGTTAAGAAACTTGTTACTCCAGGACAGAAAGTTAGACGGTTAGAGAGGGCGAAGATAATCTTGAATAAGTTGGAAAATGATCCTGGAATAATATATATATATATATATATATATATATATATATATATATATATATATATGAACTTTATTTTACTTCTTCCTGAGCTTCCGATCAAAGGTTATGATTAATTAATGATGGCCCTGTGATTTTCGTTTATGATCGATTCCATCACGATTCTTCTGTTAAGCTTAGAGAGTAATAAGGGGAATAATTCAATTTTTGCTCAAAGTAAAGTTCAATAGTGTTATAAATGCCCCGGAGAATTCCAGTAAAGTATCTTTAATCCTTTCTAAACTAAAACGGTTCAGAACTTAATCTAACAATTGGACAATTTTGCTGTTACTTGATTTGGAAAATTTTGCTGTTACACCCGAAATATATATATATATATATATATATATATATATATATATATATATGTGTGTGTGTGTGTGTGTGTGTGTGTGTGTGTGTGTGTTCGATTTAACCACAACCAAAAATGCAAGCAATTCAGCGACAGAATGAAATGATCTCTCTCTTAGTAATGTGCGTCTGCGTGCGTATACGCGTATGTATCTCTGTGTGTATTTGCGTATCCGTGTGTGTTTAATTCTAGGCATGCCCTTCGGAATAACTTATTCCCCTTAACTACAACCGAGCAAGCAGGAATGAAGTGAAACACTATCTCTGCTGTTTGCATAACAATGGCAATGTGCTCACGCGTGTACCTGTGCTCGTGTATGTGTTTGTATGGTTGTTCTTGTATTTGTGTGTACAGATACGTTAATGTGTGCATGCGTGGGAGAGAAAGACAACGAAAGAGAGAATGAATGATCAATTCAAGGCATGTTCTTCGGAATCACTTTCTTCGCTGTAACAGCAACCAATCTAAAACATGCAAAGAAGGTTGCGACATAAATGGAGATCTCTCTCTGATGTCTATATAACAGTGGCAATGTAAGCAGAGAAAAGTTATTCTCCTAGGATTCACAATGTCGAAGAGTGGGGAGCAAAGATGCCACCCTGGAGCTTCTGTTTTGACATTTTCAGAATTAAGAAACAAATTCACCAGCATGCCACTTAGTGCCATTTTGTATTACTTTGTATCGTTTTCCTCCAGTCTATTTATTCACGGTTTACCATTTACTGTACAACGACCAGTCACCCCCATCTTCGCTCGTCATTTCCTTACCACAACCCCTGTCTGCCATTCCCACTCCCGCCTTCGCACGATCTTATCCACCCGCCTCGCTGAGTTGGTTCTCTTCAATTCACGTGCACCAAGACTTTTATTTCGTGGCGGGAAAACATCTGGAAGTCGCAGACGCAAGGTTTCGAAAATGTCATTCGGCGTTTACGTTATTTTAAGCATGTCCGTTGTTGGCGTCATCTTATAGCATCTCTGTTCATCACTCGAGAAAGCTGAGGCCGACTAAACATTGGATATTGCATTTCACTATTTGATTCACTCTTACTAAAACATACCAAGTCTCCGGGTTACGAACGTCCGACTTAAGAACATCCGATTTGCAGACACTCTTTGTTATGGCGTTCGAGAAGTAATTACGTATTTCACCGCTATGAATTATGGGAGCTACTTAACTGGTTCGCTCATAAAAAAAGGCAGGTTTGGTTTATTTGGTTTATTTGGTTTTACGGCATATCAACCTTAATAGGTTATTTAATGCCGACAACATTTTTAGGAGATATTCGTATGAATAGAATATGTATTCTTTGGTTTAGATTGGTTTGGTTTATTTTGTTTTATGGCATATCAACCTCAATTGGTTATTTAATGCCGACAACATTTTAAGGAGATATTCGTATGAATAGAATATGTAGTCTTTGGTTTAGATTGGTTTGGTTTATTTTGTTTTACAGCATATCAACCTCAATGAATTATTTAAGGCCGACAAAAAAATTTTTCTTAATGGTAATATTTTGTTTTGTCAAAAATTTGTTTTTGGTAATATGTTTCCTTCAAAATTGTATTTCTGATAATTTTTTTTCAAAAAAGTATTACTGTATTTAGTTAACTATTTGCCCATAGCTGGGACCCTAACAGGTGCTACCACCCCGGGTCAAGGTGAACCTGGGAACACCAGCATTTAAGAGGTGGTTCCACGCTCCTCAAAAGCTCCTGATCAAAGGCCTTACTGCTGGATGTAAAAAAAGAAGAAAGCTAAAAAATAAAAAAATAGTGAATTTATCATTTTATAAAGGGGGTCTCGTTAATAATATTGTGGGATATGTCACTACCTACACCTTCATTGTGACGCACGCGCGACATTTTCACCCCTTCCTCTCACGTTCGGTCAGTCATAGTAGTAAACCGTCGTCTTAGCCGAGGATGAGGAAGAATTTATTTTTCGCGCGCTTTTGCGTGACGTCACGGCAAATTTGGCGTTTCAAAATTAGTCGCCCCAGGTCGCTCGACCTGACCGGGCCGGCTCACTTTCCTCTCGCCGGTGAACCCATAGATACTGGCAGAGAATTTTATTCGGCAAAAACCTTGCCTAGACCTCATGGTTCGTCTCGGTATCTTAATACAGACAACACAGTTATCACCTTCATGACAGAAGCTAACGTCTACCGAGATCTCAATCCCAGGAACTTCCAACCTGATGAACGAGCATTTTTCACATTCTTCGAACGCATACTCTCAGAACCTGTCACTTTAAAAAGAACTACATACACTCACAATCATAAACTCTCGCAGTGAGTATTTTTCCTTGCCGTATGTTACCTTGCATTACAACTGACTTTCTGAACATTTATTCTCGAAGAACTCCTTCCCGCCATAGTCATCTTTGATTTGAATTTTGGCGCGTGATCTAATTTCATTCACTACAACATTTCCCAGTACATTTACTGAAGGTCTTCACAGAAGACAATTTACTAATCTACTTGAATTCTCATTCAACTACATTTCCAGTACATTTACTGAAGGTCTTCACGGAAGACACTACTTGTTAAACTCTAAATAAAATCTATGTTTGTTCTTAACATTTTGTTGTTTTGCCTGTCTACTTCTTTTCACTTTGTACGGTGGAAAGAGCACGTCTTTATATTTTCTTTATTCTTACTTTGATTGTGGATTCGGTAGTGGTGTGTGGTGTCTGGCACAAGGCCATTCCGTAAACCAGCGCTGCAACCCTATCGTGGGTCCGCAACAATATAAATACACTCGCAAATCGATCCCTGACTTCATAAAAAAAGGTAATCTGTAATTTGTTTTTATTTACAATTATCACACTGTGCTGGGTGCTACATCCGGCAGCATGACCTCTAACCCTGAAATTTTGAGGAGTATGGAACTACCTCTTAATTGCTGTTGTTCCCAGGTCCACCCTGATCTCGGCTGCTAGGACCTGTTAGAGTTCGACCCATGGAAAAATACTGAACACGGGGGTAAAAAAAAATCTGTGAAAGTATAAAAATAGATGTACATAGTAAAAATATCAGCAATAAAAAAATGAAAAAAAAAAGAAAATTACTTAATAATAATAATAATAAGGATAATAATAAAGGGATCCCTGGAAGTCCATGCCTCAAAGAGATACAAACAATTGTTCTGGCTAGTACAGCCCACACTTTACGAAGGGCTTTATCTATGTAATTTTTTTTTTTCAGTGGAAAGTGTCATGATGCCATTTCTAACCATAGGTCCCTGGGCGGGACCCGGAAAGAAATGTGTAAACGCCAGATATCAAAGGAAATAAAAATAATAATAATAATAATAATACCCAATCTCCCACAAAAATTAAATTTCGGCATTAAATAACCCATAAGACGTTGATGTGCCGTTTAACAAACAAAACAAACAAATACAATTGTCACAGGCTTAGGGCCATATCATGTTGAAACACCGGTTTCCATAACTACCACCGAAGTTAAGCAACGTCGATCCTTGTCAGTACCTAGATGGGTAGCCGTTTAGAAATGTCAGGTACTGTGAACTTCAATGTGCGACTGGTGTAATAGATAATGGCCTCTATAAAAAAAAAAGTACAACTGAAATATTAATCACTATTAAATTGTATATTTACGAGAATAATTTTAAATTTACATCCTAAATCCTGATGCAATTAAAACATGCAGTACAATATTTATCATTTAGGTATTATAAAGATATAAATATGAAAAAAATTATTTGTTCATAAATTTATAAACATTTACTAAATTATTAAAATATGTGGATCAACTACTGTAGAATCCCTTATATCCGGAATCCCTCATATCCGAAATCCCTCATATCCGGAATCCCTCATATCCGGACTTTGTAACCAATTCCTCATATCCGGAATCCCTCATATCCGGACTTTGTAACCAATTCCTCATATCCGGAATCCCTCATATCCGGAATCCCTCATATCCGGACTTTGTAAACAATTCCTCATATCCGGAATCCCTCATATCCAGAATCCCTCATATCCGGAGTCCCACATATCCGGAATCCCTCATATCCGGACTTTGTAAGCAATTCCTCATATCCGGAATCCCTCATATCCAGAATCCCTCATATCCGGAATCCCTCATATCCGGAATCCCTCATATCCCGACTTTGTAACCAATTCCTCATATCCGGAAGACCTTCTTAGTCCGGTTGTCAGGGATTCTACTGTATAAGAAAATCCTTATTCTTTACCATTTTATAAAGTTCGAAGCAAATGGCCTTTACCCGATGTTTTGCCAACCATTCCAATAAACAATATAATAAATATTGTTTATATTTTAACAATTCTCAAGAACAAAAAATATTTTCAAATTCACTTTCATCATGTATTTAGGTTTTATTACAATTCTAATCATAGATTTTTTAATAGAATAATCATTACCGAAGGAGTGAAGGTATTAAAATAATATCGGTGTCATGGGAAAAACTGTCCTCATGACATTTCGATTTCTTTTGGTCCAAATTTGCCATAAGAGAAGAGTGTGTGTACATGTATGTGTATATATCTCAGTGAGGGAAACAAAACGTCACTTACTTCAAGCCGAGCACGCCGCCATGTTTCTGACCAAACATAAACTGTGTGTGCGTTTGCTTCCTTTTGCTTGCTGGTGAACCGGAAGTTATCTGGGAGTGGGCTATAAATTGCCAAGGAGTGTCGCAGTGTGTAGTTATAAAGATGGAAAAAATTGTAGCTAACGAAAGGTGCACAAGTCGATACCCGATCAGTATCGGCTGGGTTACCGTGGAGAGGGCGGGTATGATGTTGAAAGACAGGAAACCACTAATGAACCTCGGCTAGAAATATCACTGATGATGAGTACTAAATCATCCAATAGATGTAATTTACGAAATAGGTATTATTAAAATTCTAATCATCGCTTATTAAAAAGAACCAACATTACCGAGGGAGGGAAGGTACTTAAAATAATAGCGGTGACATGAGAAAAAACCGTTCTTTTGACATTTCGATTTCTTTTTCGGGAACGATGGTCCAAATTTGTCATAATAGGAGGGCCGGGTTCTAATTCCAGCTGGGTTCTTTATATTCACTTAAGCGCAAATAATCTTTGGAAAGGCATGAATCCACCTCTTCTTTTATATCCACATCATTTCTTGTTCGTTTATTAAATTCTGATTAGGTATGAATCCACCTATTCTCCTCATCTCCACCTATGGGTTAATTAGTAAGACTTTTATCAGTAAATCATTATTGTTTAAAAACAAAAAATTTTACAATCTAAAAAGTATTTTCTGGCTTTAAATAACCTACAAACGGCTGATGAGCCGTAAAAAAACGAATCAATCAATCTCACTTCCTGTTTTGACATCCATTTACACAATCTTGTTACGTAGGTTAATCGATGTTTCCTTTCTGCCCCTCTTGACTTCAGCATGTCCTGTGAGTATCGAATTCTCCAAGCACTCTTTCCTCATAAGTCATCTCTGAAATTTTAACTGTCTTCAAAATATTAATTATTTGCCCCACAAAATTTCTTGTAATCTAAAAATATTTTATGGCTTTTAATAACCTGCAAATCGGTTGATACGCCGTGGAAAATAAATGAATCAAGTGTCACATTTGAATCAGTGCTTCCATCATTGATAACTGCGGATTATTGATGATATTTTCCCAGTTCGACATGGTGCGCAGTTATCGATAATATAACCTCAGTTTCAAACTTGACAACTGTAAATAAAAACAGATAACTCTTTATGAAGTCAGGGATTGATTTTGAAATTGTATTTATAACATGAAAATGAATGGCTTCTAAAATGATTTTTAAAAAAATCAATATTTTTCGATTCTGACAAATTTCGTGGTTAGAGGATTTTGTCCAGCAATGAACATAAAATGAAAACGAAAATATAACCTGGATGTCATTTAATGCCTAATAAATGAAAGTGAGTAAATGTCATTGTTGAATTCTTTCTCATACTTTCTCATATATATATATATATATATATATATATATATATATATATATATATATATAGTTAAATTCCCAGATCAATTTTGTGACCAAGAAAGATTGGTATAAAATGACAATTGGAAAAATCTTAGATTTTGCCGACGCGTTTCGTCTTCCGACTTTTTCAAGGCAAAAATGAAATCAAAATATCTCTGTTGCTATACTATAACAACAGAGATATTTCGATTTCGTTTTTGCCGTGAAAAAGTCGGAAGACGAAACGCATCAGCAAAATCTAAGACTTTTCCAATTGTCATTTTATACCATATATATATATATGTGTGTGTGTATATATATATATATATATATATATATATATATATATATATATATATATACTTGTATTTTTAATATTATTGTAATCATTTTTTTTAATATTAATGTAATTATTATGTATTATTTTATTTTAATTTGATTAATTATTTATGTATTTATTTATTCTAAATAAAAGAAAGTTTTGATTTAAGCGTCTTCTTTGAATTCTAAAAAGAAGTTTTATGCTCTTGTATGTTGGCTTGGGAAATAGGCATTTTTTGGAAAGGAGATATAATGCCATACTATTAAGTGGGGGGATTTCTGCTGCACCCCGCATATATATATATATATATATATATATATATATATATATATATATATATATATATATATATATATATATATATAATGCATGTATATATATATATATATATATATATATATATGTAATTAAGAAAAATTTCAAATTAGATGTGAATTTTTCAGCTGTAAAATTCAAATCTAATTTGAATTTTTCTTAATTATATATATATATATATATATATATATATATATATATATATATATATATATAGGTTTTACTTTGAATATATATATATATATATATATATATATATGTATGTATGTATATAAGTAATTGATTTGGGGATTTAGGCTAATTTTATAATAATTCGTCGATCTCATTATCCTCAACAGAATACAGAAAGCACTGGAGGGCCGTTTCGTCCTATCTAGGACTCATCAGCAAATCAATTACATGTATATCTTACTAGATCCAGCTAAGCTCTGTGATAGAGCGGCTAAGCGTCAAAATAGTAGTCGTGACTCTTGGGGCACAGGTTCCGAGGTTATTCGGAGACTGTGGATAACTCTGTATACTTGGATGTGTATCGGTGAACAGAACTGAGTGAGTAGCTGCGCTATATCGAGTCTAGTTTATGTCTTCTTCGCCACCGAGTCCCGTGGTACAGTTGGTATGACGTTCGCGTTGTATCGAAGCGATCCGGGTTTGATTCACGGTCGTGGATGCGCACAGCTGATGAGTCCCAGATAGTACGAAACAGCCGTCCCGTGCTTTCTGCATTCTGTTGAGGATAATGAGCTCGACGAATTATTATTATATATATATATATATAAGATTTTACTTTGAATTTTTCCTTAATCATTTTGCTCACCATTATTTGTTTGTCTACTAGGAGTTTTAACTGGACATTCATTTTTAGGAACTCCTCAGGATTATCCACATAACTAAAGGATTCATATATATATATATATATATATATATATATATATATATATATATATATATATATATGCGTGTGTGTGTGTGTGTGTGTTTCAAAAATATTTTTACAAAACTGTTTTCATTGTAATATCGCAAATTTGAACCATCGTTCCCGCAAAAGAAATCGAAATGTCAAGAGGACGGTTTTTCCCTTGACACCGCTATTATTTTAAGTACCTTTCCTTCCTCGGTAATGTTTATTCTTTTAATAAGCGATGATTAGGATTGTAATAAAACCTAAATTTATTATGAAATTAAATTTTAAAATTTTCTATGTTCTTGAGAATTGTCACTATTTATTTTACTATTTATTGGAATTGTTTACAAAACTTCGATTGAAGGCCACTTGCTTGGAATTTCATAAAATGGTAACGAACTAGAATTTTCTGATAGTTGGTTCACATATTTTAATAATTTCGTCAATTTTTATAAATTTATGAACAAATAATGGTTTTCATATTTATTTCTTTATAAATTGCTAAATGATAAAAATTGTATTGCCTTAGTTTTAATTGTTTCAGGTTTTAGGATGTTGTTAATCTAAAATTATTCTCGTAAATATACAATTTAATAAATAAATAGTGATTAATATTTCTGTTGAAAATCCTTAAGAACAGAATAAATTCACTTTCATCATATGTTTAGGTTTTATTACAATTCAAATCGTCGCTTTTTAAAACAACAAACATTACCCTGGGTGGGATGGTAGTTAAAATAATGGCGGTGATAATCGAAAAACCGTCCATCTGAGACTACGTTTTTAGTTTTTTTGTATTTTTTTAGGAATGAAACTCCAACTTTGCCAGAAAGAATTTATGAATTTTAACC
>OZ038511.1:42983224-43033224 GCA_964036315.1 Acanthosepion esculentum | reverse complement strand
AAATTCAATCAGTTAAATTACTCGACACAGAACATCTGCAGCCTAATTACACATTATATATATATATATATATATATATATATATATATATATATATATATATATATATATATATATATATATATGCACATCTCATTAAAAACGACTGACAAGGTGCTTTTATTTAGTTTTTTATACAATTTCTCATGCGAGCTATTAATACAATAAAATAGGTGTTATTAAGAATTTCCTCACGCGTGCGCACGAGAACTCATCCTCTCGCACGCTTTTCTTTAATGAATTAAAACTATAAAGCAAACGCTGATTAATAACGGATTTCCTAATCAATTGTTGGATTTCCACATTAGGCGTTTCTTGTCTAAGGTAACTAATAGCAACCTATGTCACATCGGGGTGGTTTCCTGTGGAGCCCTCCCCTTGGTTAGGTTAGACAAGCTTTAGTGTACCTAGTTAATGTGAGTAAATGTTGTTCCTGGCATGTTCCCGGCTTTCTCTTTTGTTATGATCCAAGTCGAGATTCCCAACCTCCCCATTTTGTTAACCTTACTTTTTCATCTCGACTGGGTCAGATTTCAAATTTCCCATGTCCGTTTATATTTTCTCCTTTCCCACTCCCTTAGCGAGAGGGCTTCTTGATTTTGTCCAACGGGCAGAATACAGCGGCGTCTCTGTTTTGAGGGTTGGACGGGCCCTACTAACATCTGTTATGTTTAATTTGAATTACGTTAATATTTTAGTTGATTATTGGGTTCATCTCCCTTCCCTCTCATTTTTTCACCACAGAAAGTATTTATCATCAAAATTTTTATGGCTCGGGGCGCGTTTTGTAGATCCCCTCTTGTGAGGAAGCGCTATTTTGGTGTATGGTGGATCGAATGTTGACCGACGAGTTCTTTTGGTGAATGTAGAAATTGTAATGTATGAAAGGGTCGCGAATCTGGTTAGGTAGGTATAAGATAGTTAGTGATGACCAGCCTCTAACCCTCCCCTTCCTCGGCCTTCTGCCACAATTTTGTATTCTTACAAAATAAATCTTGGTAACTAATAGCAACGGCGAGAATAGAAACATAAACAATAATATTAATATTTTTTATAAAAATCAGATGAACGAAAATTATAAACAGGATGAAAGCAGAATTAAGAACATTATAAAAAAAAAAGCATAACACCAGTTGACAATAGCAAAAAAATTAGATTAACTATTTATTATAAAAAAATTAAAACCTCTAATCTTATAGTTAAAAATAACAATTCACCTCCTAGAACAAAGTTAAATAGAGCAAATATTATTTACAAATTCAAATGCCCATTAAGGAATTGTATTCCTCAAGAATCAACTTTCGTAAATAATTATATAGGCCACACTACAACATGTTTAACACGCAGACTAACTCTATACCTTTCTGACAATAGCTCAATTAGATCTCATTTAAATATTCATGGAGACCTACCGGACACTATTCGGAACATACTTGTCGACAACACTAATATAATAGCATCATCCACATGCAAAATAATGGAAGCCTTATTGATAAAAACAAACAAACCAACAATTAATAATATTAACTTTGAACATGGACATATCTTGACCGTGTTTTGAAACAAAAAATGAAACATTTTATAAAACATACATATAACAAACTATTTCTAATTCTAACAGTTAAAATATAATCCTTGAAAATGGCTAAATGTATAGCCGAAAGCGCTCGGATAAAAAGAACATTCGGACAGTTTTTATATAATTTATCATCCGAAAAGAAAAACATTATTAGATCGCACGAGAAATTGTATAAAAAACTAAATAAAAGCTCCTTGTCAGTAGTTTTTAATGAAATGTGCATGAAAGAACGATTGCTGCCTAAATACACAAATATATATATATATATATATATATATATATATATGTTTGCGTCAGTCCGAACTTCTCCCACTAAGCCGTCAGCGTACGGTACGGGATGAAGGTGAATTTTAGCGTGTTTATTTTTAGATTCGGATAAACACACAGTGACTGACAGTGACTCAATTCTGTCGAAGAGTCGTATATATATATATATATATATATATATATATATATATATATATATATATATATATATATATATATATATATGAGCTGTCATACTGCGAAACAGTTTGTCTGAGGATAACAATATATACGTACTGGAAAAACTTAAATTCAGTTGTGCATTCTTGGAAGGATAAGTGCAAATTTGTAAACAATGACTATTACTACGAATATTGCAAAGCTCTTCCCCTTCCCCCTCCCCCGAATCGTGACATCATTGGCGTATAAAAATTCGTCTTTCTTTCAGCCGTGCGCCGATGGCGTATGGGGAAAATATCCAACTGTTGCTGAATCAGTTGACTTTCGACTCTGGCTTGAAGCAATCGGATGTCTATGCACACTGATGGGCTGTGATACAGAGGAGCAGTATCTCTGTGGAAGACAATATATATACATTTTACAGCAAAAAAAAAATTATCTCAACATAGAGGATAGTCTATTTCAAGCCATTCTAAGGGGCTGATGACAGCCGCGTACAGAACGGCTTGAAATAGAATTGAATTTAAGCATGCTACTAGATTGGCAGGTAGGTCCCACCCATTTTTGAAATAGCTAAATGCAACCACCACTTCTACTCCAACAGTTTCTTTTCTTTCCTCTGGAACTTCTTTCCGTTTCCTTGTTTCCCTGATAACTACAATCTTCAAAAATTTGCCATCTTCTATCTTCTTGAATCCTATTCATCTTTTGTCCTTTCCTAGATCCTCCCTATACTCAGTCTTTTCTCACTTTCACTTCCTGTAATCCCTTGCATGGGAGGCACGGTGGAGTAATGGACTGAAGAATCGGAGAGCCGAGTTCAAATTCCAGTTGAATCCATTACATTCACTTACATGCTAATACCCTTGGGAAAAGTATGAATCCTCGTCTTCTCCCCCCGGTTATGGGTAAATAATAGGACAGACTGGGTTCTATAGCCTTGGGTGGCAATTGGTCTACAACAGAAAGAAATGGCAACCTACTGCAGGAAAAATCCGCTTCGTCAACCATGCATTTAAAGATACATGGTCGCCTAAGCGTGTATCACGCATGGCACATGGGGTAAATTAATTGAAAAAATAATTTTCAATTTACCAAAAAATATATCTCAATTTGAAGTTGTTTATTCCAATTTGAAGTTGTTTATTCTTATTTTGAAGTTGATTGTTTTTAGGTTTTTGACATTTTCTCAATTTGAAGTTGATTAATCCATTTTGAAGTTGATTGTTCCAGTTTGAAGTTGATTAATTTTTTTTACTTGAAAATAAGTCCATTTTGAAGTTGATTATTATCATTTTGAAGTTGAAAAGGTATAGTTCCATCTTTGCAAGGTGAACCCATAATTATGGCTTTGTATCATTAAGCTTAGTAAATAAGTATTAATGATATTCATTATGGAATGATTATGAAATTCAGTCTATCATTTCTTAAATATATTCATGCATTAATATAAAGGCATTTCTTAAATATAACGAGGAAGGCCATTTATCATAATAAATCTATTTGATGTCATAATAAAAAGATAGAGGGAAAAAAATCAATTAAGAAGTCTCCCAGTTCTATGCAAAATGAAATTCAAAGAAACCATATACCTACAACAAAAAAATAAAAATCTCTATCTATAAAAGGCAGGATGTGAGTGTAACGAATGGACGGCCGCATCTAAACATAAAAACAATGTTCAGCTTTATTAGACATTATAAAATACTCTTTAAATTTCGTTCATTTTAACAAAAAGTTAAAATTCTTGCAGAACTTATGGGATGACCTAATAATTAGTAGTGCGCTGTATCTACCAGAAAGTCATAGTTCGTTCTATTATGTATGAAAGGAATGTGAATGAACAGAAATACTTTAGATGTAGACGTCTCTTCTACTCCAATAGCTTCATGTCTCGCACATCTCGCCTATGGAACTCCCTTCCCTATTACTGTTTCCCTGACAAATACAATCCCCAACGGTTTAAGTGTAGCGTCAATCGACATCTCCAGTTGCCTTGATCTATCCACTTCCCTTCTCCACATCCTTTCATTTTTCATTCCTATCTGCTCTCGCTCCAAATCTTCTGTAACCCCCTTTGCCTTGATCGACCCACTGTCTTTCTCTTTCTCCACATCCTCTCCTTTGCCACTCCTGTCTGCTCTTCCTCCAACCCTTCTTTAACCCCTTGCGTGATAGTGGCCTCCAGCCTTGCTTGGGGTGATACGATTAAAAAAAAAAAATTTTATCAGGATATAAAGTATTGTCGTTAAATTCACTTTAAACAGCAATTGATTACAAAACAATGTAATATATCAAGCCATTGTAAAATCGGCAGATAACGGAGAAAATATATATAGGAGTAACTGAAGGACCCTAGAAACAAAGAAATTACACACACAAAACATCATTTAGAAATAGTAAATACGCAAACAGCACAATGCTTTCTAAACGTATGTGGAAAAGGTTTACTTATGACGCGTTTCGTCTTTCAGGATTTAATCGGACTAAATTTGTTATGTTTGGTATAAATACTGATGCGCAAGTCAGAGTGGTGCTAGTAATTTTAGAATGATTTCGAATATTTTAGATTTTTTTTTATCTATCGGAATTCGTTTAGAATCATTTTCTTTCTCTTCTCATCATTTTTGTAAGTAGGTATCCCACACTATGATAATAGACGATCTAAAATGGTGTAAGAGCCGGGTGCAAATTTACTGTAGATGACCTTGCGATCAAAGCACTCTCTAGACATTTACATCGTAGTGAATTGGTCTCTCATTTGATCAGATTAACATTTGTATTAGAGGATAGGATAGAAATGACGTCACACGACTTCCTACTCATGCGTTTCCTCTATGGTCACATGGTCTACTTTAAGTCAATAATGGGATCTCCTGTGTTTGCTCACTGGTGATCTATGTTCAAACTCCAAGTGTCGGTAGCGACACTTTATTCCTATGTAACAACTTGGTGCAATATTCATACCTGTTGTGGTGTCCTCCCTTCTAAAGGAGAGAAGGCCTTGGGGGAACAGTCGAATAGATAGTTCAAACTGTCAAACTCTCTGCCTCGGCAGAGAGGAACGCGGACGAAGGGAAAAGTTTCGTCCGGGGGGGTGGACAGACCATGAACCCGTTTATACGGGTTCGAAGGGAATATTTTTTGGCCGAGCCTACGGGCTCGGAGAACCGACAATAAACCGACCTTGTGCCACATGCACCCTCGTGGTGGGGCTGTTAAATATTAACAGTCGAATAGATTGTTCATTACTGTCGAACTCTCTGTCTTGAGCAGAGAGGAACCCGGACGAGGCTTTGCCGAAGGTCAGAGTTTTGTCCGGGGAGGTAGACAGACCCTGAACCCGTTTATACGGGTTCTAAGGGATTATTTTTGGCCGCGCCTACGGGCTCGGAGAACCACGTAAACTCGGCCTTGCGTCACATACATCCCTTGTGGGGGGATTAAATATTAACAGTCGAATAGATTGAACGCTGGGTCAACCGACGCACCCTCACTAGTGGTGTAATAGTCTTCTGTTATACTTACTGTTTAATATATGATATGTCTGTAACACTTGTTTTGTTATTTCTTTAACCATTTTACTTGGTCACAACAATACCAAACAAATATCTGACGAAGAAAATGAAGGTAAAGCTAGTTGATAGCAAATGCCATCATACGCGTCTTCACTCAGAGAATTTGAATTCTTTTGGCCGATCCAGGTTTTTGATTTATTTAACTGCTATTAACAACTGTTAGGTTGCAGTTAACTGTGGACACGTTCGAATTGTCTACTTCCGCATTATACGTGAATAAATTATTGACCGCCTCTTATCGAAATTGTTTCTACTGGAATTAGCCATTAGTCTTCAACGAAGCCCCCAAATATGGCTGCGATATTAGCGCTGTAAATGTCAGAAAAACAGGGCCGGGAGATTACATCGTCTTGTTCCTCTCAACGTAATCGGTCTCAACGTAATCTGCTCTGTCATCACCGGTCGTGCGCTTCTAAACACGAGATCTCAAGATCGAGCAATGAGAAAAAGAGAAAAAAAAATTTTTTTTCTTATCGTAGAGAAGCTATTGATGTATCCAGAATAAAAAGAAAACGTGAGGAAAATAAAAAAAAATGTTTTGAGTCATTTCGATTCAAGGCACAAAAATATGCAATCTAATATTATCTACAGATTTTATCAAACGAAGCTTTTTCACCCCGCGCGTGGCACCGCCATATTTGCTGTTACTGCATTCGCATGCACTAAGCATTAAAATCATTTTGAATTTTTATGAGATGAATGCTTACCAGTCATTATTCTTTTTTGCCTAGTATTTCTTTCATCTGCATTTTAGTTGCTTTGCATCCAGTCGTATCTTATTATAATTCTGCACGTTCCTTCCTTCCTTAGTTTGCACTTAAGTTACGCCTCATAAATAATGAACTATTCTGCTTTTTATAACGAGAGAGCCCAGAAAACACATATAAGGGACACTGTTTTAAAGAAAGACAAAAGGAAAGAAATAAGGAAACGTCATACCAATACCTCATATATATTGCACTGTTCCGTCTTGAGGAAAGACAGAAAAGACATATCCGAGACGCTGATTTCAGTGAGAAAAAAAAAAAAAAATAAAGAGCCTTACCAGTACCTAATAAATAATGAACTCTTCTGTTTTGATCGCGAGGAAAAACATATCGGAGACGCTGTTTGATTTTAGTGAGAAATATATAATGGACTATTACCGTTTTGGTCTTGAGGAATGAAGGAAAAGACATATCAGAGACGTTGTTTGATTTCATTGACAAAAGAAAGAAAGAAAAAAAGAAAGAAACGCGTTGCCACTGTTTCGATCGTGAGGAAAGATGGAAAAGATATATCGGAGATGCTGTTTGATTTTTGTAAGGAAAAAGAAAGAAAGAAAGAAAGAAAGAAAGAAACGCCTTGCCACTGTTTCGTTTCGATCGTGAGGAAAGATGGAAAATATATATCGGAGATGCTGTTTGATTTTTGTAAGGAAAAAGAAAGAAAGAAAGAAAGAAAGAAAGAAACGCCCTGTCAATACCCCATTAATAATGAACTGTTTCGTTTTGATCGCGAGGAAAAACCGAAAAGATATAACGGAAGGGGCTGTTTAATTTCACTGAAAAGAACAACCACCCCCCCCCAAAAACAAAAAGAAACTCCCTACAAATACCTCATAAAGTATGGACTGATCTGGTTTGATCGCGAAGAAAGACGGAAAAGACATATAAGAGACATTGTTTGATTTCAGTATGTTAAACAAAGTAAGAAAACAAAATTCAAACAGGAGAGGCGCGAAATATTCCGTTTCTACTAGTTAGTCTAAATATTATTTTAGATTGTATTATTAAAGGCAAGAAGGACAGAGGAAAACATTGTAACAGTATAATCTACCTAACGAACTCTGTCCCGCGTATGACAATAAACTACATCCGCGTCCTGGCTAAGACGATAAACTACATCCACGTCCTGGGTAAGATGATAAACTACATCCGACAGCAAGGCTTCTGATCAGGCGGTTTTGAGAAGCGTGAAACCACCTCTTAATTGCTGGTATTCCCAGGTCCACCCTCACTCGGGGTGGTAGCACATGTCCCGATCCCAGCTATGAGCAAATAGTTAACCCCCCAAAAGGGGTCAAAACACTATGAAAGTATAAAAATAGGTTTTAATACCAGCAATACATTTTTGGAAAGTTATTACCAGAAATACATTTTTGAAAAAATATCTAACCAGCAATACATTTTTGACGAAAAAATATTACCAGCAATACATCTTTGTAAATAATTATCACCAACAAAACATTATTACCAGTAATACATTTTTTAAAAGAAATATATTACCAGCAATACATTTTTAGAATTTAATAAAATTAACGTTGTATGTGTATCGATGATTTTTACGATACAAGAATTATATTATCAATGTGCTTGTTCATCCATTCGTTAGTTTGCCCGATCTTTACGGCCTGCCAATACCTCATAAATAATGGACTATTCCGCGTTTTGATCGCGTGGAAAGATATGTGGAAAAGACATTACATAGTTTCAGTGAGAAAAGCAAAGAAAGAAGGGAAGACAGAAAGGGAGAGAGAGAGGGGGGTAATCAAATTATAAGAACAGTTACGACACTTTGATCTCAGCCAAAGGACCAAGAAGGTATGCTGTCAGCGATAAAATCGCCATTTTTCAGAAGCACAGTATCGAATGACGAAAACCGAGTAAGGTAATAGGCAAAAAACAACACAAAAAACAAAACAGGTCCAATAAATAAAATAACATCGTCTGGTGAATTATTTATTAATTATTATTAAGGAAAAATGTTCGTAAGACGGAGATTAGACGGGATGAAAGGGAAGATTGAAGTTTTTAACGTCTCCTGCCAATACCTCATAAATTATGGACTAATCCGTTTTGATTGCGTAGAAAAACAAGATAGATGTATGAAAGTATAGCGAAGAAAACTGCGAATTACCTCGTCAAACCAGGCGACAGCGTATCGCGTGTATCCTTCGACGGAAACCGTGTCGAAAAAGAAAGTTACTTGCCGAAAAAAAGGGTACGTATTCTGCATGATATGCTGAAGTCGGTATATTCAAATTAGAAACAAGTCAGTCGCTGGAGTCTCCATAAAAGTATTTTGATATGCTAATATTGTGCGTCCTCTCTCAGTTGTCGACGAATGAAAAAAATATGCTCGATCGATAAAAGGAGTTGATGTTCTCGAATATGGGAGGAAAAAAAAGACAAAATCCGTGTATTTAGCTACCACAGCAGTTGAATTATTTTTCTGACTGGTTACGTGCATTGGGATTTGTGACATAGTGCATGCAAATCTAGATTTCGGCATTTTCTTTCTGTTCCTGATCTTCGAGTTTGAACTTACAGTAATTCTTCGTTGTGGAAGTAATCTGCGACAAATATTTTCCTTTGCTATCCAAGAACTCTTACAGAAAGAAAGAAACAAAATGGAGAAAGAAAGAAAGAAAGAGGACAGATTCAAAGTGTTTGAAAGCCCACTATTTACATTATTCTGACTATTGTCCTCATCTTAGTCACCATATTTATTACAATGTTTCGGCCGTTGTACGTTCCGTCCTTCTTCAGGTGGTTGGAATGTCGAATTTAACCCTTTATTTCGCTCATTGGAGTAGACTGTTCTAGTTCCACGTGCCATGTCTAATGAATGTCAGTTATCAGTTATCTATGTGCCACGTGTCCCTCAAGGACACATGACACAGTGCATAAATGCGTTAGTTAGATCCAGGGAAAGGACCCAAAGAGTCTGAGTTCAATACCTGGTTAAGTCGGTAGAGAACTTGGAGAGAGGAATTAAGAGGAGATAACTGATAACTGACATTCATTAGACATGGCACGTAGAATTAGAACAGTCTACCCCAGTGAGCGAAATAAAGGGTTAAGTTCGACTTGCCAACCACCTGAAGAAGGCCGGAGCGTACAACGGCCGAAAGGTTGTAATACATATGGCGACAAAGATGAGGACAATAGTCCGAAAAATGTAAATAGTGTACATAATACCTTATCTCAGAAATATAGACAGATGTTTGAAGGTCTGTTTCACTGAAATGAAAAAGTTGTTAATTCCAAATCTGTTCATTTGTACCCACTTACTTCTTAAAATAACGACCAGTATTCCTATTTATGGTTATTGCAATATTTTGTTAAAGCCGCTAAGCTCAAATATTTAACGGTGAGATAGGGAGATTTCTATGGATATTTTATTGTCATAGAACACGCTATGAGCTTATTCAATCATTAACTTAAGAATTAAGATTCAACAGAAAATTCAAAGAGGAAAACCGTGAAATTTTCACGGATCTTACTAGTTTTTATTATTATGCATCTAGTTTTAACGAATTCTCTATCACCCAGGCGCCTACTGAGTTCTTTAGTTCTCCCTGGGCTTCTTTTGCCTTTGTGTTTTCCAAGATGATGTTCGTAAATGCTGGCGTTGCTGCTGTAGTCTTCTTCTATACGTCGTCTTCCTTCAGGGTGTTGGCGATCAAGGCTCTCCACATTTTCCGGTCATATGTAGCTCCTAATAAATTTGATCTCTTTGTTATCTCTCCTAAATCAATCTTCAGATTTCTTCTTTTATGTATCGTGTCTCTTCAGGGTGTTGGCGATCAAGGCTCTCCACATTTTCCGGTCATATGTAGCTCCTAATAAATTTGATCTCTTTGTTATCTCTCCTAAATCAATCTTCAGATTTCTTCTTTTATGTATCGTGTCTCTTCAGGGTGTTGGCGATCATGGCTCTCCACATTTTCCGGTCATATGTAGCTCCTACTAAATTTCATCTCTTTGTTATCTCCCTTAAATCAATCTTCAGATTTCCTCTTTTATGTATCGTGTCCCTTCAGGGTGTTGGCGATCATGGCTCTCCATTTTTCCCGGTCATATTTAGCTCCTAATAAATTTTATCTCTTTGTTATCTCTCCAAAATCAATCTTCAGATTTCCTCTTTTATGTATCGTGTCCCTTCAGGGTGTTGGCGATCATGGCTCTCCACTTTTCCCGGTCATATTTAGCTCCTAATAAATTTTATCTCTTTGTTATCTCTCCAAAATCAATCTTCAGATTTCCTCTTTTATGTATCGTGTCCCTTCAGGGTGTTGGCGATCATGGCTCTCCCCACTTCCCGGTCATATGTAGCTCCTAATAAATTTCATCTCTTTGTTATCTTTCCTAAATCAATCTTCAGATTTCTTCTTTTATGTATCGTGTCCCTTCAGTCTGTTGGCGATCATGGATCTCCACATTTTCCGGTCATATATAGCTCCTAATAAAATTTGTCTCTTTGTTACCCCTCTTAAATAAATCTTCAGCAGATTTCTTTTTCTGTGCCCCATGTCTTTTCAGAATGTTGCGATCATGGCTCTCCATATTTTCCTGTTCTTTGTAGCTATTAATATATTTTGTCTTTTTGTTATCCCTCCTATGTGAATCTTAAACAGATTTCGTCTTCTCTATCCCGTGACCCTTCAGGGTGTTGGTGATCATGGATCTCCACATTTTCCTGTTCGTATGTAGCTCCTAATAATTTTTTTTTTTGTTATTTCTACTAAATGAATCTTGAATAGATTTCTTCTCTGTACCATGTTCCTTTAGCATGTTCGTGATCATGTCTCTCCACATTTTCCTATTCTTTGTAGTTCTTAATAAATTTTGTCTTTTTGCTATCTCTCCTAAATGAATCCTCAACAGATATTTCTCAAGCCCGTGTCCCTTCAGGATGTTGGCGACCATGGTTCTCCACATTTTCCTTTTCTTTGTAGTTCTTAATAAATTTTGTCTTATTGTTATCCATCCTAAATGAATCTTTAGCAGATTTCTTCTTCTATGTCCCGTCTCCATTCAGGATGTTGGCGATCATGGCTCTCCACATTTTCCTGTTCTTTGTAGTTCTTAACAAAATTTGTCTTTTTCTTATCTCTCCTAAATGAATTTTCAGCAGATTTCTTCTTCTATGTCCCGTCTCCATTCAGGATGTTGACGATCATGGCTCTCCACATTTTCCTGTTCTTTGTAGTTCTTAACAAATTTTATCTTTTTCTTATCTCTCCTAAATGAATCTTCAGCAGTTTTATTCTTCTATGTCCCGTGTCCCTTCTGGATGTTGGCGATTATGGTTCTCCACATTTTCCTGCCCTTTTTATATCTTGATAAATTTTGTCTTTTTTATCTCTCCTAAATGAATCTTCAGTAGATTTCTTCTATATTCCATGTTCACGATGTTGGCGATCATGGCTCTCCACAATTTCCTGTCCTTTGTAACTCTTAATAAATCTTCTATTTTTGTTATATCGCTTAAACATTGCTCTGCCATCCATTTACTAAAGCTTGCTAGGTAGGTTATGAGTTATTTTTCTTTGTCCCACGTACACTTTATCTGCTCTGTGAGTATCAAATTCTCTAAGCCCTCTTTCCTCATTATGTGCCCTAGAAATTTCAAATGTCTCTTCCTGATATTAAGCATAAGTGTTCTTTTTCTTTACATTTTCTCTAGAACAGGCATGGACAACATTTTCTGACTAGTGGGGTCTGCATAAGATTTGACTCGGCATAAAACGGGCCACACTAAGAAAAAAAATTAAAAGTAATTTTTATTTGAGAATGAAGCAGAAATTTTCACTACAAAAGATCATACGTATACCAATCTGCCCTAAAAATAGGAGAAAAGATTGTATCTTTTACTTGGAGAAAATATTTTTTCACAATTTAAAAGTTGAAAGATTTCTTATAATATTATCACTGATGACACTGTGATGAACACATTTAGTTGTGTGTAATGTGTTTTTAATTTATTCATTTGAAAATAAGTTTTAAAATATCTTTTTAAAATAAAAAAATGTATTTATTTTCCATAGAAAAAAAAGTAATTTGAACATTTCTCGTTTCAAAAGCTAAATATTTTTACACGTATGATCTTTCTTAATGAAAATCGTCAATGGTTCCAGATGTTGAAAACGTTACTTTCAATTAAAAATTCATGAAAAGTCGAACTTAATCATTGTTATGTGTGTGGCTCAGTCGAACTCTGCCTACAACGCAACAGGCATTAATATGGTTGGTTATTTGGACATTTAATAGTTATTTACCCTTGACACCAGCATCTCTCAACATTTTGGCGTCAGAGACTATGTGAATGAACAAGTGGGAATGACATAAAACGCAAAATTTTAATAAACGTTATTTTCATCATTAATTTAGGCGTGCTATCCAGAAGGCACTTGTGACCCGGGGGCCGCAGTTTCCTTATGACTGCTCTAGATCTTCGGGGTTTCTAATATGTTTGGTCCATTGTTTTCTCAGCATCCATCTGTAGAACCATATTTCTGCTGCTTCACGTTTCTTCATTTGTCAGGAGATTATCCAGTGTTCATTGCCAAATAGGAAAACTGATATTAAATAACGGTACAGTATTCTTTTATTTGTTTCTTACGAAATTTTTCTGTTTCTTAATACTTCGCTTAGCTTTTGGAAGGCATCTTTCGCTATCCCAATGCTGCTTCGGATTTCAGGGTCACATTTGTCGCCCACTGCTAAAACACTTCCCAGATAGTTACATTTTTGTACTCGCTGGATTTTGATATCTCCAGTTTCTAATTTGTATCTAAGGCCCTTCCTTTTTGCAAACAACCCTGTATTGCGTCTTTTTGCAATTGATAGTTAGTCATTTCTTCTCGCTTTCTTTAACTACCTTTTATAGTAGCTCTTTGTTGTGGTCGGATCCACCTAATTTGCATAGCGGAGTACCGACGATATAAATATGGTTGGTACCGGAAGACAGGGACGCGAATCAAGAGATCCAACTAGAGACTCTGCCCGACTGCGACTTAGTCAACACATTCTCCAGGAACGGTCTTCCCAGAAATATACAAAAGACTATATGTAAATATTGTGTACACTTTCTTGTTTCAATACATTTTATTCTAACTACATTTTGTGTTTGCATTATTATTCCATGCATTAGTCAAGTTTCAACACTCTTATAGTTCTCATACGGTGTCTGCTATCAACACCGTGTCATCTGCATATCTTATGTCGTTAAGATTGCGGCTGCCAATAAATAAACTTCTAATTTCCTAAGTAGCACTTTTAATTCTCTCAGAATTGCCTCACTGTATAGGTTGAATAAGTCCGGTGAGAAGTCACACCCTTGTCTTACACCCCTTTCTAATTTTTTTATTTACCAAATTCATTTTTTTTATCCGTATGCTGGCGGTTTTGTTACTTCGGAATTATTCTAATATCCTTCGAGAATATGTTACGGTTACCTAGCGGTTCTAACAGTTCTTTGTGGCTTCAATCAGTCAGTTTTACCCGCGGTAGGTTGCCATTTCTTTCCGCGGTAGAGCAGTTGCCATCCAAGGCGATAGAACCCGGTATGTCCTACTATTTACCCATAGCTGGGAAGGGAGGGAGAAGAAGAGGATTCAAACCTTTCCCAAGGGTATTAGCACGTAAGTGAACATAATGGATTTGAACTCGGCTCTCCGATTCTTCAGTCCGAGCCGCTATCCATTACTCCACTTCATTAAATACTTTTGAATAATCAATAAAACACTGACACACATCATTGTATTGTTTTTTTTTTTCGAATATCATGCCGAGCATAAATATTGCATTCCTTGTTCCAGTGTCTTTAACGAACCCGTACTGTTCTTGTCCTATTTCAAGTCAGATTCCGCGGCGCGCCTTTTTCATCCGAATTCGGATGATGATTTTGATCCTAAAAACCATCCTCCGAAATGTTTATATATTTCGATCGTTATTTCTCAACAAAATTCAGGATATAAAATAAATATCTGCAAATAAACTGGAATATCACCCAGAATACACACGTTTTCTGCTCGGGACCTCTTCCTTCTGGATACTTCAGTTGTGAAAATCGTACCCACAATAGAATGGTAGGCAAACATTTCATTTGTAAAGCGTGTTTTCGGGGCATACCTTTTTTACCATTTCACCTTAACCAAGGGAATAAAGCCACAAGGACGCAATGGGTTACAAATGAGTGTTAGAGAATACGAGAAAAACTACTATTAAGGAGAGAAGACAATAATAGATTATTCAGAAAGTAGAAGCCGAAGGAGAACTCCACCATCAAGACGTGCGGTAGAAGAAACTGTTGGCATAGAACTTACGGTTACATCTAACCATTTTAACGGTAAATTGATGAGACCTTGCCGCCAATCTAGTACTGCGCTTAAATTCATAAAGTCTAGGTACCATAGCCGAAAATTCACTAGAACAATTACCATGAAAGTATTTATGGAAAAGGCGCATGGTAACTACGTTACGGCGGTGAGAAAGAGATTGAACCAAAGATGTCAGCTCAGGGCCAATAATATTGCAGATTCTTCTTTGGATTTTATCAAGAATCTCTGAATATATAGCAGGAGCACCAGACCAGATATGGCAGCAATATTCAAAGCAAGGACGAATGATAGACTTATAAATATATAAGATAAATTCTGGAGAGAGAAAATTGTCTTGCACGAGACAGTGAACAAAATTTCTTAGCTTGCAGACTTAGTAATTAATTCAATACACTTTTACTACTTCATATCAGCTGAAAACGTTAGTCCGAGAAGGTGAATTGAGTCGATCTCTTGGAGGTTCGCATCAGCTATGCCAATGGAAAGTAAAAAGGGTGATTGAATTGAAGGTTAAATGTGATGTGAGAAGCTATCAGAAGGCTTCCAGACATTTGGGGAGATTGGCGCAGAATGTTGGTTTTGACATTCAAGCTGAAATCTCACGCTTGGCGGTCGTCGTTTTGCAAGGTTTATTTTCTTTTGCAGGCAAATACAAACTTACATCATTGTGAGACAGAGTTCTTAGCTTGCGGTATATTGGCTCATACACACACACACGCGCGCACACAAACACATATATATTTGTTTGTATATATATATATATATATATATATATATATATATACATATATATATATATATATATATATATATATATATATACAAATGTAAAAGAACGAACCTCAAACTTTCTCAACCTATATTTCCTTTTCTTGGCCTCTTCCCTCTTATTTCTCTCTCTCTCTCTCTCTCTCTCTCTCTCTCTCGCTGTTACTAATCACTTAGCTTCCTTTCTTTCTCGACGTGTAAATTCTTTTTTACCTTTTATGGGACACTTTCCAACGACAGAAGTGGAAGATATGCTTCGTTAACTGCATTTCGGAATAAAATATTTTAATAGCATCGTGATTTCCCACCTGCTGAAACGTTAAAAAATTCTTTAACGTTAAAACTGGATGTACAGTTTTGTAGTGGGTATTTGCATGTTCTAATATAACACTGCAATATATATATATATATATATATATATATATATATATATATATATATATATATATTGTGTATATTTAGGCAGCAATTTTTCAATGATAGTCTGTTTTTGTTGCATGAAAAATTTCAAAGCAACGACAAACTCGTGTATGCGAGACGCGGAAGCGAAAATGGCATCGCATCTCGTGACGTCACACATGACCACGCGAGAGTGAAAACGAGAAGTATTAAGTACGGGAAGCCGTTGGTATAAACCAATAGCTTCTGTTATCAATTATAGGTATTTAAGAATATTTGTGGAGATTTCGTAGTTTATTTTGTTCAGCTTAGGTGTATATAGCTTCAAGAATTTTTTAGTTTTTGTTTATTGTTTTCATGTTTAAGTATAGTTGTTTTTTCAACGAGGATTTTCCGGAATTGTGTACGCAGCCAGGCATGTTGTTTTAAATGTCTAAAAATCTTAGAGTTATCATTCATTCAGACTATTATTATTGTTTCGTTCGTGTATTGTTTGATATATTGAAATGTAATTGTCATCTTTGATAATGGCTTATGTAAGCCGAAAGCTTAGATAAGATTAAAACATGTATCAATATGGTGATTTCCTTTCGTCTTTCAATGATAATGTTATTATGCTTATAAGACAATATGAAAGGAACTTACATAAAATAAATAGATAAAACTTGTCTTTATTATTTAATGAAACATGCATCAATATATATATATATATATATATATATATATATATATATATATATATATATATATATATATATATTGGATATATTTTGGCAGCATGTTTTCATTAAGACATGTCTCATTAAATAATTCAGAAATTTTTTTTTTGTCTTAGCAAATGAATGCTGTAGGATTGTCCTTACCCTTGGTACTGGATTTTTGATATTATGCTATCCAAGCACCTGGCTTCAAAGATTGACCTATTCTTAAGAATGCCGGTGCTAATGGCGTGTTAAGAAGATGACACTTTTCATGGGATTTAAGAAATATATTTATTAATCTTAAGCCTACTACTATACTAAAGCTTCAAACAGATTCACCATTACGCCAGGAAATGCGGATTTTGTTTTGTAAATGTCACTCATTGTGGTATGCCTTGAAGCTGCAATGTGAGAAGGTATCTGAAATCTTCCCGACTAGACCTGCAACAATTTTACCATTACGACAAGAAATAAGGTTCTTGTACGATCACTGAAGTTAAGCAATGTCGAACCTGGTCAGTACTTAAATGGGTGATCTCTTAGGAATATCAGGTGCTGTAGGATTGTATGTTCAGATGGTGTAATTGATATTGAAAACCGGTGAGTCGACTTCCAATTTCAGTCGCGTTCGTTATATTCACTGACGCGCAAATACCCTTAGGAAAGGCGTGAATCCACTTCTTCCCCCCAGTTATGGTTTAAATAGTAGCACTTGTATAAGTAAACTATTAATATTCTCCAAAAATTCTTGAAATCTAAAAAAAAATATCTTGCCGTAATTCCCCATGTATAATACGCATTTTTTTTCGAAAAAAAAATAAGCAAAATCAGGGGTTCGTATTATGCACTGCTACAAAAAAAAACTTTTAAAAATTGCCATAAAATAAGATAAGAATTATCATTAAAATAATTATGATAATAATATTCAATGTTTAAAACTATTTTTGTAAATAAGAGTAGAAAACGCTGGCCGTAATGAAACTGGAGAGGTACAATTTATAGGGTTTGTTTAACAAACAAGGGGTGCGTATTATGCGTGAGTAGAAGCATTTTCCCAGAGTTTTAGCATAATGTTACGTGTGCGTATTATGGATGAAGACATATACATATTTTGGGACGTTAACGAATATCACTCGCACTAATAGTACTTGCTCGATAATACTCGTTATAATAGTGTTATGGTCCAAGTTCCTTGTACCACGGTGATGGTCCAAGGTAGAACCAATGAAGAATAACTCGAACACAGGTATGGAATAACACAGATATATTACAAACAGAAATATGTACAAAGAAGTAGAAGTGTTAGTAATGACTATCAGATTTGGTTAGAGTGAACTATGTTGTCTCGACAAGTATCACTATTCCAATGTTCTTACAGTAATCGTCTCTCGACTCTGTCACTTTCACTGTGACTCTCGACTCTGACTGACTGCTGCTCCCTCTTGAGGCGCAGTATTTATGATGTCCGGAATAGTCCATTATTATTATGGGTAAGTTCCCATAACAAATAGTAACCCGTATAGTGATCCGAATTGAGAAATAGTATAATGAATAGCGGTCCGTATAGTAATGGAGGATAGGGTAGAAATGGCGATCCAAATAGTAATAGAATAGGGACCAATAAGACGTCACGCGACTTCCTACTTATGCGTTTCCTCTATGGTCATGTAGTCTGCTTAATTCAATAATGGGATCGCCCGGCGATCTATTTTTAAACTCTAGTGTCGGCAGGGACACTTTATTCCTATATAACAACATGGGGAATTGCGGTATGTCTTTAAACAACTTTCAAAACCTTGATAAGCCGTAAAAGACAATTCAGTAAAGACCGTGGAAGCAGGGATCAATTCCAAAGCTTCACTTAATTCAAAAATAATTACAAAATCTAGCGAAAATAGGAATGTCCACATCAGGCAGTCAATTTTTACGACAAATGAATTTCGGAGTGAATCTGTTCAGAATCTTTATCGATAGATTTTGGCGATAAAAGAGTTCATTTATTATTATTGTTGTTGTTGTTGTTGTTATTATTATTATTATTATTATTATTATTATTATTGAATATGGATTTTATACGACAAATATATTGAATTATCCGAAATCCTCACTTTTTTGTTATCGTGTCTGAGTCATTAGGTTTAATTTTACTCAGACCAACTCTTTCTCTCTCTCCCTTTCTCTCTCTCGCTCTCTCTCCCTTTCCCTATCTTTCTCGCTCTCTCTCTCTTTCCGTTTCTCTCTCTCTCTTTCTCTCTTTCTCTCTCTCCCTTTCTCTCTCTCGCTCTCTCTCTCTTTCTCGCTCTCTCTCTTTCCCTTTCTCTCTCTCGCTCTCTCCCTTTCTCTCTCTTTCTCGCTCTCTCTTTCTCGCTCTCTCTTTTTCCCTTTCTCTCTCTCGCTCTCTTTCTCTTTCTCTCTCTCCCTTTCTCTCTCTCGCTCTCTCTCTCTTTCTCGCTCTCTCTCTCTCACTTTCTCTCTCTCGCTCTCTTTCTCTTTCTCTCTCTCCCTTTTTCTCTCTCTCTTTCGCTATCCCCAGCTGTGTGTTAATTAGTCGGCATTGTATCAATCAATCAACATTATGTCAAAATATTGTTAAAATCTAAAGATATTTTATGGCTTTAAATAACCTGCGAAAAGTTGAAAGGCCGTAAAAAGAAAAGTCCACCAATCCAGGAAATAATTCCAGTCCTACGGGAAAAAGGTGACAATTCATGAGACATCAGAATTATACATGAAACTATTTTGAATCAGGAATCAATACCAAAGTTTCACGTTAGTCAAAATAATGACAAAATTTTGCGAAAAGAGGACTGTCCTCGTCAGGCAGTTACTCTTTAGTACTTATAATAAATGAATTTAAGGGAAAGCCTGCTCAGACTTTAAAAAAATGTATCTGTACAAAAGAGTGCATTATTATTATTATTATTATTATTATTTTATTTCCTTTGATATCTGGCGTTTACACATTTCTTTCCGGGTCCCGCCCAGGGACCTAAGGTTAGAAATGGCATCATGATACTTTCCAATGAAAAAAAAAAAAAAAAAAAAAAAAAAAATTACATAGATAAAGCCCTTCGTAAAGTGTGGGCTGTACTTGTCAGAACAATTTTTTGTATCTCTTTGAGGCATGGACTTCCAGGGATCCCTTCAATCAGCCTACTGGAATCTTTTCCAACCAGTCCAAGGGCTCCAACTACAACAGGAATTGTTGATGTTCCCATGTGCCACATTTTTGAGATTTCGATTTCAAGGTCCTTGTATTTTGACAGTTTTTCGAATATCTTCAAAGACACATTGCAGTCTGCAGGGACTGCCATATCAATAAGGAGGCACTTATTTTGTTTGTGGTCTTTAATAACAATGTCTGGGCGGTTGGCTTTGATTGTTCTGTCAGATTGTTATTATTATTATTATTATTATTATTATTATTATTATTATTATTATTATTTTATTTCCTTTGGTTTCTGGTGTGTACACATTTCTTTCCGGATCCAACGCAGAGACTTAAGGTTAGAAATGGCATCGTGACATTTTCTAATGACCTCCCCCACCTAAAAAAAGTTTACATAATTAAAGCCCTTCGTAAGGTGTAGGCTGTACTCGTGAGAACAATTTTTTGTATTTTTTAAAGCATGGCCTTCCAGGAATCCCTTCAGGTAGTCTACTGGAATCTTTTACAACCAATCCTAGGGCTCCAACTACAACAGGGATTGTTGATGTTCCCATGGGCCACATTTTTGAGATTTAAATTTCATTATTATCATTATTATTATTATTGTTGTTGTTGTTGTTATTGTTCGCATTTCATAGTAAAAATCATTTCCAACGCTTTTTTTATAGTAAAAATCATTTCCAATGCATTTTATAGTAAAAATCATTCCCCATGCATTGTATAGTAAAAATCCTTTCCTGTGCATTTTAAAGTAAAAATCATTTCCAATGCATTTTCATAGTAATAATCATTTCTAATTCATTTTATAGTAAGAATTATTTCCAGTGCATTTTAAAGTAAAAATATTTTCCAATACATTATTCTAGTAAAAATCATTGCCAACACTTTTTATAGTAAAATCATTTCCGGTGCATTTTCATAGTAAAAATCATTTGAAATGGTAAAAATGATGTATGGGATATAGAATCTCAACAAAGATGATAATGTACGAGGCAAAGAGACACACTACAGACAAATATACTAGTTAATGAGTATTGGGGCACTTCGATATGGTGTAATGGTTAACAAGCTTATCTTGTTAGATCAGTTACGACTGAGTATTGAGTTCGATCCAAAATTCAGCTACACACTTTTGCACTGTTGATCATCCCCTAATGTAGCAAACATGGCCTTGGGGGATAAACCCTTCTTCTGCGGGTAATTAAAAACGCTGCGATGTCAAATTTGGTTTATTTTCAAGAGAAACCGCTACTTTTGATGAAGTTTTCTTTGAACAGTCGGATGTAAGTTTACCTGGGAAGAAACAATGCAGTTATGTAATATTTCCCAGCTCGAGTATCTCTCCTTCATAGTCAGCCTATGGGGACTTTTCAGCGCACCCTTGAACAATCAGAAAGAGACAGTTGGGATTTCTGGGACACTTAATAAGAAAAGAGGGGCTGGGGAATCTAACACTCACAAGATATATCGAAGGAAAGGATGAAAAATAACTTACAAATAGGTTTGTGCGAGTGGATCACAGAGCGGAAGCAAAGTGGGATGGTAGAGAGGCAAAGGTTGCGTAGATCTGCAAGGGACAGAAAGTAGTGGAGAGACATGATCGCCTACGTCTTGAAGCAGCCTACCTAATTAATTTGTGTGAATAGATGGCAGAGCGGGAAGGAGTGAAGATTGTAAAGAGTCAAATGTTGCTTAGAGTAGCAAGAGGCAGGAAGTGGTGGAGAGCCGTGATCGCGCAATTCTTGAAGTCGCCTAATTTGTATGAATTGATAGCAGAGCTGGAACAAGAGGGGGCTGTAAAGAGTCAAATGTCGGTTAGATCTGCAAGAGAAAGAAAGTGATGGAGAGCTGTGACCTCCTACAACATGAAGTATCCTGCCTAACTAATTTGTGTAAATAAACAGCAGAGTAGAAAAAAGAGGGGTAGGAAATATTCAAAAGTTGTTTAGAGCTGCAAGGGACAGGAAGTTGTGGAGAGCCATGAACGCTCACATCATGAAGTATCACATTTAACTAATTTGTGTGACTTGATGGCAGAGCGGGATCAAAAAAGTATAGTAAAGAGTTAATGTTGTGTAGAGCTGCAAGGGACAGGAAGTGGTGGAGAACCGTGATTGCCTGCATCATCAAGTATCCTATGTAACTAATGTGTGAATGGATTGCAAAGCGGGAACAAAGTGAAATAGAGAGTCAAATGTTACTTAGAGCTGCAAGGTGCAGGAAGTGGTGGAGAGCCATGATCGACCACATCTTGAATTAGCCTACCTAATTAATTTGTATGAATGGATGGCAGAGCGGGAAGAAAGGGGCATAGGAAAGAGTCAAATGTGGCTTAGAACTGCAAGGGACAGGAAGCTGCGGAGAGCCATGATCGACCACATCTTGAAGTCACCTACATCATTTATGTGAATGGACGGCAGAGCAGAAAGAAAAAGTTATGGTAAAGAGTCAAATGTTGTTTTGAGTTGTAAGGGGAAGGAAGTGGTGGAGAGCCATGATCGCCTACACCTAGAAATAGCCTATGTAACTAATTTGTTTGAATGGATGGCAGAGAGGGAACCAAGGGGAATATGAAGAGTCCAATGTTGCAAGGAACAGGAAGTGGTGGAGAGCCGTGTTCATAAAAATCTTGAACGGGGATATGAAGCATCAAATCAAATATATATGTTATTGTTGTTTAGACGCCAGCTGTAGCACCCTGCCGTAGGTCGATAGGAGCGTAATCGAAATTGCCCCAGTAGGGAAGATGCCAAAAAGACCAGGCCTCGTATGTACGCTTTGATGTTATGAATCGCCGCCCGCTTCGTTCAATATTTATTCTAATCTCGAGATACCGCCACGGGAGAATCAAAGAATAATAAAAATCATAGACAGGGCCAAATATATGTCGAGATTGCGTCCCCTCCCCCACTCTTCCTTTTTTTTTTTTTTTTTTTTTTTTTTTTTTGAGGAGGCGGAGGGAGTTTTTGTGCGTGTTCTTTATGGATGTCGTGCATGGCGTCAAACCCGTCCAGGAATATCGAAACTCTCAGCTATGTACAACTGCTTCCTCACATCATTGGTTAAAAATGGCTTTGAGTGAATGAAGATTGCTTGTCTTGGCGAAAGCTTACCAACTGGCGCTACAAAATCACAAACAAAGAACGGTATCAAACATGATCGCTTGTGGACTTCCATCGGCAGCAACATGTAACTCGAAGAGAAAACAATGACGTAAACCAGATGTTGACGATAAACTACATCCGGCGGCAAGGCTTTTGATCGGGAGACTTGTGACCTTCCATACTATAACTTTTCCTCCCGTAAGATGTCAGTGCGTGATGAAATCACGCACATGTCACTTGTTGATCAACACCGCTGTTAAGACCGGCTTTCTCTCATTTTAAAGTACATTTTTTTCAGCGCAGAAAGTAAGTAATGTTTGTTTCAAAATATATTAAATAAACTTTATAATTTCTAATTTTCTTAAATTAATTTTAAAAAAAAATCATAATTGATTTTTAAAAGAATTATAAACGGAGACTTTCACTTTTGTAAACAAAAGTTTTAAAAAATGGCTGAGGATTTTCTGTCAATTTTGCTGATAAAAAAAATACAAGATTTTTAACGAAAATTTTGGACGTGCTAGAAATTATTAAAAAACGTAAAAAAATAATAAAAAATACTTTGATCTTTCCTCTTGATAATAACATAAACATTTAGCGATAAAAATTATTTTCATCAAGTCTAAGACCGTTATTATCCTGCTATGCTCATTTTCCTGCGGTCTCATGCCGGTACCTATTTTAATTAGTAGATAACATTAAAATAGCAGATTTTACAAACACAGTAATGTATTTATCGATCTAATGCAAACCTGCACAATAAAATGTATGAAGAGCTACATTTATCGCAATAAATTAGTCGCTGTCTACTGACTTCAGTCAAATGCTAAGGTCATTGTAATATTAGCTGTTTCCCTATAAGGAAACATTTAGCGTTCACTTACCGAGCTGCCAGGAATGCTTCCGGAAGAAATTTATAAAATCATTCTATTAAAACAATTTTCCAGGAAAACAGGTTTCTCAAGTTCAGTAGCTGTTGTTGCTTTTTTTCCAGTATTAATTGGGGTTTCCTTCCTAACCTTTTGTTTGAAGTAGTGTCGAACGTCAACATCTTGTTTATGTCATTATTTTCTCTTCGAGTTACAAGTGCTATCCATTTTAGCTGTTACGACTGCTGGTAGTCCTCAAGTGATGTGGTTTCTGTTATTTGGTACAGTGCTCTGTGATTCTGTAGCTCTAGAAACCCACTGTACAGGGCCGGATTTAGATAAAGAGAGGCCCTAGGCTATTCCACATGTGAGGCCCCTCCAAATACCCCATTCTCACGAGTAGAGGGAAATGGAAGTGTTAAATTGATTTAAGTAAAGCTGAAAATGATGTCTTTTCTTTTTCATGTGCCGAGTCTTTTCAGGACGTAGGCGATCATGGCCCTCCACTTCGCCCTATCCCTTGTGGCTCTCGACAGGTTTTGTGTTTCTGGTTTCTGCCACCCTACACCAGACCATGCCCCGCCATGCACCTGTCCAAGCCTGCCACATATGTCGTATGCTGCTTTCCACTGTCTCTTTTTCCCTCTATTCGTCCTGTGAGTATCAGATTCTCCAGGCCCTTCTTTCTCATCAAGTGTCCCAGAAATTTCATCTGCCTCTTCCTCATGTTAAGCATAAACTTCATCTTTGTTTGCATCCTCTCCAAGACCTCATCGTTGCACACATGCTCGGTCCATGATATCCTCAGCGTCTCCGCCGACTCGAGTCTCTTCTTCATTGTTAAGGATGCCATCCAACATCCGCTGCCGTATAGGAGGACAGATGTCACGTAGCAGCTCAGTACTCTTTTCTTTGTCACCATAGAAATCCTCCTGTTTCGCAGTACTTTGCCCAAGCTTCTGGAATGCGCCCTTAGCCATTCTAATCCGTCTATGACGGGTGTTTAAAATGACTGAGGCCTATTTAGAGTCCACAATGCGTTATTATGACATGTTTAAGAAAGGCCTATGACAGTGTCAAAAATATTATATACCTTGGCTAGAGGTCACCTAGATTTTGAGGCCCGATTCCTCAGCTGACTCAGCCTATAGGTAAATCCGGCATTGTGAGAAACAGAAAAAATTACTGAGGCCTATTTAGAGTCCACAATGCTTTATGATGGCATGTTTAAGAAAGGCCTATGACAGTGTCAAAAGTATTATATACCTTGGCTAGAGGTCACCTAGATTTTGAGGCCCGATTCCTCAGCTGACTCAGCCTATAGGTAAATCCGGCATTGTGAGAAACAGAAAAAATTACTGAGGCCTATTTAGAGTCCACAATGCTTTATGATGGCATGTTTAAGAAAGGCCTATGACAGTGTCAAAAGTATTATATACCTTGGCTAGAGGTCACCTAGATTTTGAGGCCCGATTCCTCAGCTGACTCAGCCTATAGGTAAATCCGGCATTGTGAGAAACAGAAAAAATTACTGAGGCCTATTTAGAGTCCACAATGCTCTATGATGGCATGTTTAAGAAAGGCCTATTATACACCTTGGCTAGAGGTCTCTTAGATTTTGAAGCTCGATTCCTCAGCCGACTCAGCTTATAGGTAAATCCGGCACTGTGAGAAACAGAAACGATTTATTCTAAAGAAATAAAAAAGAGTGTTGGATTGCTGTGTGATATCCTTCCTCTTATATGGCAGTGAATGTTGGACAATCTCCTCAGGATAATGAGAAATAAAAAAGGCAGCAAAAATGTAGTTCTACAGAATGATAAGCAAGGTGCTGAGAAGCTAGGCCCGGATTTAGATGCACAGATGCCCTAATCTATTCCACTTGTGAGGCCCCTCCAAATCCCCTTTTCTCGCCAGTAGAGGAAAATGGAAGAATGTTAAATTAAACAATTTAAATAAATCCGAAGATGATGATGAGTATTTGAAATTACAGAAGTTATGCGTTATGACAACATGTGTAAGAAAGGCCTATGACAGTGTCAAAAATATTATACACCGTGGCTAGAGGTCACCTAGATTTTGAGGCCCGGTTCCTCAGCCGACTCAGCCTATAGGTAAATCCAGCATTGTGAGAAACAGAAAAAAATAATTATAAACAAAGATAAAAAGAAGAGTACTGGATTGCTATGTGATATCCATCCTCTTATATGGCCGTGAATGTTGGACAATCACCTGTCGCAGTTAGCTCCTCCTCAGTTCTTTAATCCTTCAACAGGGGTCTCTCTCTCCTCTGGCTATAAATACTGGCTGACCCTTCTCTCTCTCTGTCTTTTTCGACTTAGGCCTCGGGCCGCTACCTCGCGGTAAAATCTTTCTTTTTCCACTTACACCAATTTGTGACCTCTCACAGACACAGCGTTTCCCAAATTCTGGGAACGCGCTAAGAACAATACACGTACGTACGAACACTTACAACACACACACATAATTTCTCCATACAAACTCTATGTAACAGTCCATGTCTTTGTTTAACTTGTTTTGTTATTAATATATATTTGTTTACCCATATATATATCGGTCTTATTTGTTTTCTTTGTCTTCTTTGGACTTAATTAAAGTCTGTTTCTGTTCAATAATAGTAGTAAACACTATACTTTTTTTTACTTATAATTAAATAAAATAACATGTAGCTGGACCGGCCAGCAGGAAATTTTAACCTTCTGATATCTCTTCACATCTTCACCCGCACGGTCTGCTACACACCCAACGGATGATGAGAAATACGACAGGCAGCAAAAATGAAGATCTACAGAAAGATAAGCAAGGTGCTGAGAAGCTAGGGATGGATTTAGATGAAGAAAGGCCCTCGGCTATTCCACATCGGAGGCCCCTTCAAATCCCCCACTATCACGAGTAGAGGAAAATGGAAGAGTTAAATTAAACAATTTGAGTAAAGCCGAGAATGATGACGGGTATTTAAAATGACTGAAAGTTTGTTTAGAGTCTACGGCGCGTTATTATATCATGTGTAAGAAAGGCATATGACAGTGTGAAAAATATTATACATCTTGTCTGGAGGCCCTCTAGATTTTGAAGCCATAGGCTTCAGCCTGCTACGTCTATAGGTAAATATGGTACTGTTTCTGTTCAATAATAGTAGTAAACACTATACATTTTTTTTTACTTATAATTAAATAAAATAACAATATGTATTAATGTTTCAGTCTATTATAATCTAAATACAAGTTTCGTAAAGAGGAATTTTAAGAAAGTAAGGAGGTGAACCACCCAAGACACTAACTACACATTGGAGAGGTTGATAATAGGGGGATGGCAAATGTTACACCGAAGTCCGAACATACACTGGACTAGCGAAAGAAGCATTCCAAATGCTAAACAAGAAACGGAAAAAATGGTTTGAAACAAAGAAAAGAAGGCAGTATTCGTATGCGATATACCTCCTCTTATATGCCAGTGAATGCTGGACAATCTCCCCATGGATGAGTAAAAAAAACTAGAGGAAGCAGAAATGTGGCTGTACAGAAGGATACTGAGAATTCCATAGACAGAGAAGCAACATGGAAGTCCTAAAGAATACAGAAACAGAAAGAACATTTATAGTCAGAATCAGGAAAAGACAACTAAAATTCCTTAGGCACATAATGGGGAAAGAGGGTTTTGAAAATTTACCCTCACGGGTCATACTGAGGGCAAGAGAAATAGGGGAAATCAGTGAGCGACTTAACTGACAAGCTTCTTTCTTTCTCTTTCTTCAGGGCCTTCCTTCTACATGCTCTTCAACACTCTTTCTTTCTTTCTTTCTTCCTTACTTTCTTTCTTTCTTTCTTTCTTTCTTTCTTTCTTTCTTTCTTTAGAGCCTGCTTTTACATGCCCTTCAACACACTTTCTTTCCTTCTTTCTTTCCTTTATGCCTTCCTTCTACATGCCCTTTATCCCACTTTCTTTCCTTCCTTCCTTCTTTCTTTCTTTCTTTCTTTCTGTAGTGGCCCCCTTCTACAAATCTTTCTTTCGTATCTTACCCACTAAATCTTTCTTTCTTTCTTTCTTTCTTTCTTTCTTTCTTTCTTTCTTTCTTTCTTTCTTTGTTTCTGAACTCTCTTCTACATGCACTTTAACACTCTCCTTTTCCTGCTTTCTTCTTTCTTTCTTTCTTTCTTTCTTTCGGCAGTGGCACCCTTCTACTAATCTTTCTTTCGTATCTTACCCATTAAATCTTTCTTTCTTTGTTTCTTTCTTTCTTTCTGATCTCTCTTCTACATGCACTTTAACACTCTCCTTTTCCTGCTTTCTTCTTTCTTTCTTTCTTTCTTTCTTTCTTTCGGCAGTGGCACCCTTCTACTAATCTTTCTTTCGTATCTTACCCATTAAATCTTTCTTTCTTTGTTTCTTTCTTTCTTTCTGATCTCTCTTCTACATGCACTTTAACATTCTCCTTTTCCTGCTTTCTTTCTTTCTTTCTTTCGGCAGTGGCCCCCTTCTACGAATCTTTCTTTCGTATCTTACCCATTAAATCTTTCTTTCTTTCTTTCTTTCTTTCTTTCTTTCTTTCTTTCTGATCTCTCTTCTACATGCACTTTAACACTCTCCTTTTCCTGCTTTCTTCTTTCTTTCTTTCTTTCTTTCTTTCTTTCTTTCGGCAGTGGCCCCCTTCTACTAATCTTTCTTTCGTATCTTACCCATTAAATCTTTCTTTCTTTCTTTCTTTCTTTCTTTCTGATCTCTCTTCTACATGCACTTTAACACTCTCCTTTTCCTGCTTCCTTCCTTCTTTCTTTCTTTCTTTCTTTCTTTTGGCAGTGGCCCCCTTCTACTAATCTTTCTTTCGTATCTTACCCATTAAATCTTTCTTTCTATCTTTCTTACTTTCTTTCTTTCTTTCTTTCTTTCTTTCTTTCTTTCTTTCTGATCTCTCTTCTACATGCACTTTAACACTCTCCTTTTCCTGCTTTCTTCTTTCTTTCTTTCTTTCTTTCTTTCTTTCTTACTTTCGGCAGTGGCCCCCTTCTACTAATCTTTCTTTCGCATCTTACCCATTAAATCTTTCTTTCTTTCTTTCTTTCTTTCTTTCTGATCTCTCTTCTACATGCACTTTAACACTCTCCTTTTCCTGCTTTCTTCTTTCTTTCTTTCTTTCTTTCTTTCGGTAGTAGCCCCCTTCTACTAATCTTTCTTTCGTATCTTACCCATTAAATCTTTCTTTCTTTCTTTCTTTCTTTCTTTCTTTCTTTCTTTCTGATCTCTCTTCTGCATGCACTTTAACACTCTCCTTTTCCTGCTTTCTTCTTTCTTTCTTCCTTTCTTTCTTTCGGCAGTGGCCCCCTTCTACTAATCTTTCTTTCGTATCTTACCCATTAAATCTTACTTACTTTCTTTCTTTCTTTCTCTCTTTCTTTCTTTCTTTCTGATCTCTCTTCTACATGCACTTTAACACTCTCCTTTTCCTGCTTTCTTCTTTCTTTCTTTCTTTCTTTCTTTCGGCAGTGGCCCCCTTCTACTAATCTTTCTTTCGTATCTTACCCATTAAATCTTTCTTTCTTTCTTTCTTTCTTTCTTTATTTCTTTCTTTCTTTCTTTCTTTCTGATCTCTCTTCTACATGCACTTTAACACTCTCCTTTTCCTGCTTTCTTCTTTCTTTCTTTCTTTCTTTCGGCAGTGGCCCCCTTCTACTAATCTTTCTTTCGTGTCTTACCCATTAAATCTTTCTTTCTTTCTTTCTTTCTTTCTTTCTGATCTCTCTTCTACATGCACTTTAACACTCTCCTTTTCCTGCTTTCTTCTTTCTTTCTTTCTTTCTTTCGGCAGTGGCCCCCTTCTACTAATCTTTCTTTCGTGTCTTACCCATTAAATCTTTCTTTCTTTCTTTCTTTCTTTCTTTCTGATCTCTCTTCTACATGTACTTTAACACTCTCCTTTTCCTGCTTTCTTCTTTCTTTCTTTCTTTCTTTCTTTTTTTCTTTCTTTCTTTCTTTCGGCAGTGGCCCCCTTCTACTAATCTTTCTTTCGTATCTTACCCATTAAATCTTTCTTTCTTTCTTTCTTTCTTTCTGATCTCTCTTCTACATGCACTTTAACACTCTCCTTTTCCTGCTTTCTTCTTTCTTTCTTTCTTTCTTTCTTTCTTTCTGCAGTGCCTCCCTTCTACTAATCTGTATTTCTTTCGTATCATACCCATCTCTTTCTTTCTTTCTTTCTTTCGTTCGTTCTAAAATAATATAATGATATTTCCTCCCTTTCTTACTCTCAAATACTCCTTTCTCCTGGTCGTTTTCGTTTCTTTCTTCCTCTCTACCTCTCTCTCTATTCTCGCCTTTCCCTTCTTTTGACTGTTTTCTCTCCCATCCCAATATATCTTTATGCTTCAGTCTCTCTCAGGCCTTTCCCCAAAGGCAATTAATTCTCCGCTACGAGTTTCCCCCGTACGAGCAAATTATTTTATGTTGTGTTCAAAATTGTTACGGAAAAATCTTTACAGATTTGCCATACTCCCAGGCCGGTCTCTCATTGTTATTTCTCGTGTCGTCCTTGTCAGTCGGGAAACCAAGACGGCTTCGCACAAAAGCCCGTCTGTTTCACATCAGTTCTTCTTTTCGCCTTCGTCACCCCGACAGACTGGTAGATATGAACTCTTCGTGCGGAAAATAGGGCTTGGACTTAACTAAACGGATGGGTGTGGTGAAAGTATGCAGATAAGCAACTGTATAAAAACATTTATTTCTTAGCATAATCAATTCACACTTTGTCTATCTGCTTCTCTCTCTCTCTCTCTCTCTCTTTCTTACTCTCTCTGTCTTTACACACACACACACACATACATATATATATTTGTTGAAAGAGATAGATAGATAGATAGATAGATAGATAGATAGATAGATAGATAGATAGATAGATAATGAACAAACATAGATAGATAGATAGATAGATAGATAGAGAGAGAGAGAGAGATAGTGGGCAGAGTGAGATGGATAGGCACGGATAGCTAATGAACAAATGGAGATAGATAGATATGGGTGATCTCAAAAATATACCGTATATACTTGCGTATTATGAGTTTTTGAAAACCTAATTTTGAAGCTAATTTTAAGGGGGTTACATACACGAGATATAAAATTAGCGTACGTACTGCTGGACCTGTCTACGCCGTTGACCAAACTATAGATCCATTTAATGTAGGTAAATTAGCTTCAAAAATTACGTCTTCGAAGGTCGCACGATACGCCTGTATGCACGGTATATATAAAATTATACCAGTATTGATATATTAATACTAGTAATAATATTAAATTAACTGAATGAGATAGATAGATAGATAGATAGATAGATAGATAGATAGATAGATAGATAGATAGATAGATAGATAGATACGAACAAACCCAATTAGATAGATAGATAGTTAGATAGATAGATAGATAGATAGATAGTTCTGTAATTTATCAATTTAAACGTCAGCGCGGAGCAGATCCCGTAGGTAGCAATACTTATCTACGAGAGAAAAGAATTGACCGACCTGTGTCAGCGTGCATTGACAAAAGTTGACATGAAAATTTGCATAAATCTTCCAGGTCTGCAATCTCGAAACACCTCGTTAAAGCCTGGCATTGTACATCATTCTTCCGTGAGGGTACGTTTTCAGTGTTGAGTGGATGGAAGTTCAGCTCGCGCGAGCCTGAGGCAATTTATATTAAATCGAGGCAGCCGTCATTAAATAAACGAAAGTAATGGCCATTAGGGCTCAATGGGAACTGTTTATCTATTTATTAGTATAACAATATATATATATCTATATATATCTATCTATATATATATATATATATATATATATATATATATATATATATATATATATATATATATATATATATCCTTACTCTGTCCTGGACATTGAGTTCTACCTGGATCATATCCTCTTGGAATTATTTTTATACATATATCTATGTGTATATATAATTGCATATGTATGTGTATATTTACCACTAATATTGTCTATATATATCTATATATATCTATATATATATATATATATATATATATATATATATATATATCTATATATATATATATATATATATATATATATATATATATATATGTATATATATGATAGAAATTGTTAGGAAATTGTTTCATTGCTTGATCCGGCTTCTAATGAGGGGCTTGGTGATAGTAGTCGTGGCTCCCGGGGGCACAGTCCTATGGTTACAGAGAACTTCAGTTGAGTTCCACCACGGAATATGTGAGCGAGCGGCGCTATATTGAGTCTGATTTGCTATCTCTTCGTCACCGAGGCCCGTTGAACATTTCGTATGACGTTTGCTTGATAACCTAACTGTCCGGGTTTCAATTCTCGGTAGTGGATACGCACTGCTGATGTGTCCCAAATATAGGACGAAACAGTCGTCCAGTGCTTTCTGCATTCTGTTGAGTTTTCTTTCAGACTCAATGAATTACTTAATCATATATATATATATATATATATATATATATATATATATATATATATATATATATATATATATATTTCATTAAAAACGACAGAAAAGGTACTACGAGCTTTTTATTTAGCACAAATATATTAACCGCATCCACCTGCAAAATAAAAGATTAAAAATAATGGAGGCTTTAATAATAAAAAAGTAAAAGCCAACCCTTAGCAATATTAACTACGAACAAAGCCACAATGTGCTAACCGTATTCGGAAATTAAAAACATCTCTACTACACACTAAGACATACACATAATGCACACACTCAATTAAGCTGAAAAATCGAATCATCCTTGATAATGGCTAAATGTATAGCCGAAAGCGCTCGGAACTATAAAACATTTGGACAGTTCTTACACACCCTTTGTCCTGTAAAGAAAGCTCTTGTTCGAACACAAGAAAAATTAAATAAAAAGCTCAATCGTAGTAGCTTGTCTGTCGTTTTTAATGAAACATGCATAAACGAAGGATTGATGCCTAAATATACAAATATGTATATCTATATATATATATGTATATATATACATACATATATATATATATATATATATATATATATATATATATATACATATATATATATATATATATATATATATATATATATATAAATAATGACGACCCTGACGATCTGCCTAAGTGAAACCTTGGTAGGTTTGTCTGGCTCATTAGGTTTGACTATATATATATATATATATATATATATATATATATATATATATATGCTGGGTGCAACTGCAAAATTTTACAAATCGTGCTACAGCATAATTGTTCATCCCACAAAATCTTTAATATCTAAAGATACACTAAACTAATTTCTTTTTTCCAGGTTTTCATATAAGTCGTTTAGCCATTTTGACACCATTTGCCGTAAGAATCACTGACAAACCCTCCGAGTTATTCAGCTAAAAAGAGAGCAGGTTAAAATTGTTTTCTTTCAGATCCACTATGTCTCCTAACTAAGCAATGGTGAGAGGAAAAAGATCATTCAGTCCATCAGTAATGGTGCCAACATTCATACTCTGACTCCCATCTTCAAAGTCCATTCAAGAAGCATCAAGAGAACGGTGAATAAGTTTTAAAAAGAGAGAACAATAGAGACGAAAACTGGATAAGGAGGTCACTACTACAGGAGAGATCATCATTTCATCCTAGAGACAAAGAGACCAATTAGAAAAGATCCAACTTAATCCGTAATAGGGTTGACACGTGAGAGAGAAGTTTCATCCATGACAATCCAAAGTGCAGTGAAAAAAGACTTGAAAGCGAAATATGTGAAGCACCTTGTTACTCAATCAAGAAGGACAAAAGGTTAGAAGAAGATCCTGGTTTGGTTTGGTTTGGTTGGTTTGTTTTACGGCATATCAACTTCAATGTGTCATTTAATGCCGACAACATGTTTTTCCTGGTAATATTTTTGTTTTGTCAAAAATCTATTTCAGGTAATTTTTTTTTTCCTCAAAAATGTACAGCTGGCAATATTATTTTAAAAAAGTTATTGCTAAATAAAGGGTTCAGTTCGACATTCCAACCAACTGAAGAAGTCCGGAACGTACAACGGCTGAAACGTTGTGATAAACATGGCAACAAAGATGAGGACAATAGTCCGAATAATGTAAATAGTGCGTTATCTTCATTCAAGGCATTGAGGATATAACAGTTAGATGAGATTATACGTTAGGCTATAGATTAAATTTGGTCGGCTTTATACGTGAGTCTATAGGTCAATATGGTTTTAGTTTGTATTTTCGTACTTGAGTTTGCAGGTAAACATTTGTTTTGGTTTGTTTTACGGCATATCAACCTCAATGGGTCATTTAATGCCGACAACATTTTTTTCCTGGTAATATTTTTGTTATGTCAAAAATCTACTTCTGGTAAATTTTTTTCCTCAAAAATGTACAGCTGGCAATATTATTTTAAAAAAGGTATTACTGGCAATATTTTTTTTTTCAAAAACATATTGCTGGTACTAGTTTTTCTTCTTCAAAAATTTACTTCTGGTAATAATTTTTTTACAAAGTATTTCTGGTATTAAAACCTAGTTTTACACTTTCATAATGCTTTATACCTCATTTCGGGGTTAACCATTTGCCCACAGCTGGGACCCCAACAGGTGCCACCACCCCGGGTCAAGGTGGACCCGGGAACACCAGCAACCAAGACGTGGTTCTACGCTCCTCAAAGCTTCCCGATCAGAGGTCACGCTGCTAGACGCAGCTTATCGTCTTACCCTGGACGCGGATGTAGTATATCGTCATACCCAGGACGAAAAAAGATCCTGGAATAATATATATATATCAGACCTTCATGAGCTTCCGATCCTTAGCTATGATTAATTAATAATGAACATGTGATTTTCGTTTATGATCGATTTCATCACAATTCTTTGGAGAGTAATTATACATTCTTTGGAGAGTAATTATACATTCTTTGGAGAGTAATTATACATTCTTTGGAGAGTAATTATACATTCTTTGGAGAGTAATTATACATTCTTATTGCTCAAAGTAGAGTTAAAATAGTGTTATAAAAATCTCTGAGAATTCCTTTTATATTAGAACAAAAAAACAACAACATTCTCCGAAGGAACGAATCCCACTTCTTTGTTTTTTTCTTGTTTCGTTGAAAAAGGACACAGGCGTGTCAGAAAATTCCGACTTAACAATCTTTCTCTTCGTGCTTCAATTTAGTCTACTAGCCTACTAATATTTAATAAATATCATCAATCTCATTACCAATTTTGTTATAATTTTGTATTTTTATTCCTCAAATTTCATTAACCGAACTATTAAATACGAGGGTCATTCAATGAATAAGGTGAATTTTTCGTTATAAGGACTTCTAATACAGATAGAAGCTTAATCTTTTTTATTTTTTTTGTTTTACATTTTTTCACATGGAGATAATTTCTTTTGCAGATTAAAAAAAACTTTGAGAGTTTTGGCGATTAACAAAGATGCCCGACCAAGAAGCATGCTCCAGGATTGAACAGCCGTCACTTATCAAGTTTTTGGTTACTGAAGGGTGCAAACCAGTTGAAATTCATGGGAGAATGCCAACTGTGTATGGTGCCACATGTTTCAGCTAAAAAATGTCTACAAGTGGGCTAAATTGTTTAAAGATGGACGGAGCAGTGTTGAGGATGAAGACAGGCCTGGGAGGCCTACAGAAGTGAGGTCTCCTGAGGTGATCGAATCAGTCAATGACCTCATTCAATCTGACAGAAGGGTGACAGTGGATGACATTACAAGGACTTTGAGCTTATCTGTTGGGACAAACGCAGGGGTCATCAGTCAGGAGGAGTCATCTTGCATCATGACAACGCAAGGCCTCACACAGCAACCCAAACGGTGCAGACCATCAACGAGCTGGGCTGGGAACTGCTCCCTCATCCCCCTTACAGCCCAGACCTTGCCCCTTCAGACTTTCACCTGTTTGGTCCCTTGAAAGCGTTCACGAGAGGCACGAATTTTAAAAGTGACGATGAAGTCAAAAGTGTTGTGAGCGATTGGCTGAGACATCAGTCCAAAGATTTTTACGCTGAGGGAATACGGAAGCTTGTGCACAGATGGGAAAAGTGTGTGACAGTGCTGGGAGACTACGTTGAAAAAAAAAAGTAAGCTTCTATCTGTATTAGAAATTCACCTTATTTATTGAATGACCCTCGTGTATATATATATATATATATATATATATATATATATATATATATATATATATATATATCAGTCAGTTTTGTGTCATGCATAATACACGCTTAGGCGATCATGTATCTTGCAATGTATAACTGACAAGGCAGATTTTTTCCCGCAGTAGGTTGCTATTTCTTTCTGCGGTAGACCAGTTGCCATCCAACGCTATAGAACCCAGTCTGTCTTGCTATTTACCCAAAGCTGGGGGGAGAAGAAGAAGAGGATTCATACCTTTCACTTAAATGAATGTAACAGATTCGAGTAGAATTCGAATTCGGCTCTCCAATTCCTCAATCAGAGCTGCTATCCATTGCACAACTATACGTTATTTTAATTGTCACAATTTATTTTAGTAAATGCTCTGTTTTTAATTGAACAATATTAATTACAGTTACCAGCCTGAATATTTAGTAAACACTGTTTAATTAAAAATAGAGCATTTATTTAAATAAATTTTATCTATTAAAATAACGTATAAACAGATAATATATTAAATAATTATCGGACAATCCATTTCATAATATATATATATATATATATATATATATATATATATACACAGTGTAACCCGGATATAAGAGAGTTGTCGGGACCGGAGAAGAAGTATCTTATATCTGGGTTTCTCTTATATCCGGGTTTGGTCTATTATATATACATTAACACAGACTCTAATTTGGGACCAGATAAAATCTCTCTTATATCCGGGTTTTTCTTATATCAGGGTCTCTTATATCCGGGTTACACTGTATATATATATATATATATATGCGTGCGAGTGTGTGTGTGTGTGATGGCATGAGTCTGCATATATGTGTTTGTGCGTGCGGTTGGTAGATATATTGATTTAATAAATGTGGGTGTGAGATAGACTGACTGAAAAAAGGAACAATAAAATGATGACTCATAATTTCAGGGTTTCTAAATTGAAACCAATATAAACACGAAACAAAAAAACATAAAAACCTGGCAAATGCATAGGCACGGAAACATTTTCCCTTCCGCAATAAAAATTAGTCCCTTACGCAATATGTTGCGCGTCTAAATTGTCGAATAATTCTCTCTGAAATGTTTGCCCGTAACGAACTCATTAAAAAAGCTTTTACATGACATCAGCAACGGAAATAGACTTGAAGAAAGGTTCGCGCATGCGCAACGATGATCTGTTGAAACGTGCCGAAAAGCGGAAGTTTATGGAATGATGGGATTAGTAAAATGCATGTTTCAACTTTTATCAGGGGTTGATTAAGAGAAATAAACAAAAAAATGAACATAAACACATTTCGGGATGAGTCAGACGTTGGGCGAAATGTCAGCGCCTTGTTCCTCCACACCCCGATTAGATCCATTTCTTTCGCCCGATCCTGACACCCCTACCCACCCGTCAGTGCGCTAAATAAACTCCCTAAACCTGTGCCATTTCTGTTTAGACTGGTTGGTCGCCCGAACCCGGTTTTTGTTGTTTCTTTCGGAAGGAAAAAAAATAGTATCCATTGATCTTTCTTTGCCATTATTATTATTAATTAAATTATTGCCGTTTTGAGCTGCTATTGTTTTTAAGGTCTACTATTATCTTATCGATATTGATTAAACATCATTGTACAGCGCATCGCTTCTCGGCCTTTTGGCTAAGATCAAAGTGTACTATCTGTTCGCAGATTACTCGCTGAATGATCGCCTTTAGGCCGGGATCGATCACTGATACAGGCCGGTCGCAGGGATTCGTCCCTGCGCTGGTAGTATCGCAGCTAAGACTAGCTATGACCAGCTAAAGACCAGCTTGGACAAGCTAAGACCAGCTAAAGCCAAAGCACTGCGGCCCGGGTGAAAACTCGGGTCCATTCCCCCTCCCTTCCCACATTAAACCCTGACCTTGTGTCACAACCTGACCCTGTGGGAGGTCAAGTAAATCCCGGCCTTTTGGCTAAGATCAAAGTGTAGTATCTGTTCTCAGATCGCTCGCTTGATCGGCCTTTTGGCTGAGATCCGATCACTTGATACATGCCTGGCACAGGGATTCGTCCTTGCGCTGGTAGTATGACGGCTACGTCTAGCTATGACCAGCTTGGACAAGCTATGACCAGCTAAGACCAGCTATGACTAGCTTAGACCAGCTCTGACCAGCTTGGACTAGCTAAGACCAGCGGCCCGGGTGAAAACACTCGGGTCCCCACTTTAAAAACCGACCTTGTGTCACAACCTGTCTCAGTGGGGGGTCAAGTAAATACCTATCATTGTATAGAACAAGACCGAACTGGCACAGATAAGACAAAGATTATATTGCGCCAATATTAAAAGCCATTTCAGATTTATGTTGCTCACTAATGTTTGCAGATAAATAATTTTGCGCTAAATTAATTGATGTGTTTTTTTACGGCTTATCAACCTTTTACGGGTTATTTAAAAACAAAAAATATATTTTTATGATGTCAACGAATACTCGTTTTCACTTTCGTAATGCTTGTTGTAGTAGTACTTTGTGATCGCAGATACATCTATATTAACGCCGTTGAACTATACTAGTGTCAGACGCCTTCGAATGACACTCAGACTAATAGTACTAGTTTGGTAATACTCGAATAGTAACCACCGAATAGTGGTTCGAACAGTGATCAGTATAGAGAATAGAAATAGTGGATATAGTAGAGAATAGAGATCCTTATAGTAATAGAGGATAGACTAGAAATGGAGATCAATTAGACGCCGCTCTATGGTCTCGTGATCTACTTATTTCTAATGGGATCGCCTGTGATTGCTCTCTGATGATCTGTGTTCAAACTCTAGTGTCGGCAGCGACATTTAATATCTATATAACATTTTTAGATTGTAAATTTTGTTGGATAATAATGATTTATTGATAAAAGTACTACCAATTAATCCATAATGTCGGAAGTATGGGCGGATTCATAGCTTTCGCAACGGTATTTGCGCGGGAATATAACGAACATTTAAAGTAGGAAGGATCAACTAAACATAGCTAGCTAATCATTACTCCGCACCAAAATGGCAAAGGTTAGTTTGTAGGGTGTTCTTTTGTTCAGATAATTCTTCTCAAAGAAGAGGTTACGTGGCTTACAAAGATTGATCGGGTTGTTGGATTTTAAGGCATAGTAATTCTTTAACCCTAGAACGCTAACCATAGGTATATAGTACCCAGCGTAAATTTTCATATTTTTAATTACAATTTTCAGTACCTGATTGTCTTACCTAAATAATGTTTTTCAGTTCCTATTAATGTTAACTCAAGGTACAAAGTGTGAAGTGCCTGCATGTAAAATATTTCAAATAAAGATTTATATTTAATATTTTTTTTTTATATTTTCAAAATCTGGTATGTTATACCCATGGTTAGTAGTGGTGTAACTTTAACTGATGGTTAGTGTTCTAGGGTTAATGGCTGCTGTTGATATTAGGTTTATTACGGGATGCTGCTGATATTATGTTTATTATGGGCTGCTGCTGATATTATGTCTTAAGGGCTGCTGCTATGTTTATTATGGGCTGCTGCTGATACTATGTTTAATTGATGGTTAGTGTTCAAGGGTTAAGGGCTGCTGCTGATATTATATTTATTATGGGCTGCTGCTGATACTATGTCTATTAAGGGCTGCTGCTGATACTATGTTTAATTGATGGTTAGTATTCTAGGGTTAATATCGAAATCTGTTTTATTATTATGATTTATATTATAATTACCTTGGCAAACATTTGTAGGGTTTATAGATGGGTTTATGGGTAAACATTGCTCGAATTAATAGCTGATTATATACCTAAACCTTGGTCAGTCTTTAGGTAAATGCTGGTCGGCTTTATACTTAAGTCTATAGCTAAATATTCGTCGAATTTATGCTCGAGTTCATGACTCTGTAGGTAAACGTTGGTCGAGTGGATACCTGGTTCTATCGGTAAAAACATTCGGTTTATACTTGAGGGTATAGATTTCAACAAGATTACGTCGACTCCAAGCGACATACTACTTCTTGGTTGCATTATCTTCAATATCTCTCCTCAAGGACACATGGCACAGTAGATAAAGGCGTAAGTTAGATCCAGTGTCGGGACCCAAAGAGTGTGAGTTCAATACCTGGTTAAGGCGATGGAGAACTTGGAGAGGATAATTAACATGAGATAACTGATAACTTACATCCATTAGACATGACACGTGGATCTAGAACAGTCTACCCCAGAGAGCGAAATAAAGGGTTCAGTTCGACATTCCAACCACCTGAAGAAGTCGGGAACGCACAACGGCTGAAACGTTGTGATAAACATGGCAACAAAGATGAGGACAATAGTCGGAATAATGTAAATAGTGCGTTATCTTCATTCAAGGTTTGAGGACATAACAGTTAGATATGATTATACATTAGGCTATGGATTAAATTTGGTCGGCTTTATACGTGAGTCTATAGGTCAATATGGTTTTAGTTTGTATTTTTCGTACTTGAGTTTGCAGGTAAACATTTGTCGGGTTTATATTTAGGTTTATAGGTAAACTGTGGTCAAGTTTATACTTGTGTCTGCGGCTAAACATTGGTCGGGTTTATATTTGAGTATATTGGTATTCAGCCGTAAGCTGCTCCCCTTTGCAACCCAAAGATTAAATTTTAAGTCTAAAAGGAGTCATTTTTACCAGGGAATGAAATTTTGTGATCCACTGAAATTCAGTCAGTTATGTGCCATGTGTGATACACGCTTAGGCGATCATGTATCGAAAGATACATGACTGACGAGGCAGATTTTTTCTCGCAGCAGGTTGCCATTTCTTTCTGCGGTAGACCAGTTTTTTCATCCAAGGCTATAAAACAGGGTCTGTCCTGCTCTTTGCCTTTCCCAAGGGTATTATCACGTAAGTGAATGTAATGGATCCGACTAGAATTCGAACTCGGCTCTTCGATTCCTCAATCCGAGCCGCTTCTCCAACAGTTGTCAAACAATAACGTTAAACAAATAATTAAATTGGAACTCGAAATAGGGGAGGAATTGAGAAAATAGGAAACCCCTGGAAGGAGAAATGTAACGTGGGACTCTTGAAAACGACTGTGATAAGGAGAGATCTGATAATTTCCTAGACTCAGATGTGATGTCATTGACGATCTTTAAGCTGTAGGTCTAATATTTTGGGCTGAAACTACCCCAAGAGTTACCACGCGTTTTTGGCTTGAAACACTGACGAATATATATGATAGGGTATGTACCGTAACTACAACGACCAGCACGCGTGAGGACAGAAAGAGAAGCCTTCACATGACTTGCATAATTATTATGATTATCATCAGGGGCATTGTCACAAAGTCCGCTACAATATAATTACCAGAACCATGACTGTCACCATTGTCAGCAATCGTAGGCGCTTTGTCGTCACTCTCAACGCCGTTCATTGTCGTAGTTGTCATGGGCGTGATTGTCGTTATCTTGTTAATGTCTTCTTCTTCTTCTTCTTCTTCTTCTTCTTCTTCTTCTTCTTCTTCTTCTTCTTCTTCTTCTTCTTCTTCTTCATATCGCGTCCCTTCAGGACGTGGATCATGGTTAACCCAGACTTTCGATTTTTCGTAGCTCTAAGTAATTTTATCTCTTTACTATCCCTCCCAGCCTCTGTTCTTCTATCCATTAACACATGCTCAAGTAGGTTGATCATGGCACTCCACAACTTCCTATCCTTTGTTTGCTCTTAGCAATGTTTCCCCCCGACTATTCTTTCCAGTCTTTGTTATTCTATTTACACAGGCTCATTAAGTATGTTGATCATGGCTCTCCACAACTTCCTATCCTTTGTAACTCTAAGCAATGTTTGTCCCTTACTATTCTTTCTAGTCTTTGTTCTTTCATCTATTTATACAGGCTCATTAAGTATGGTGATCATGGCTCTTCATAACTTCCTATCTTTGGTAACTGTAAGCAATGTTTGTCCTCTTACTATCCCGCCAAAACCCTGTTCTTCCATCCATTTACACAAGCACGTTAAATAGGTTGATCATGGCTCTCCACAACATCCTATCCTTTGTAGCTCTAAGTAATGTGTGTTTCATAACTGTCTCACCCAGCCTCTGTTCTACTATCGTTAGGTAGGCATCTTACTCGTTTCCCTCTGCCTCACTTGCCTTCAGAATGTCAAATTTTCCAAGCCTCCTTTCCTCATGTTTTGCTCGAGAAATTTGAACTGAGTCTTTAAGTGTTCTTTTTGCTTCCATTTTCCTTAAAACTTCCTTGTTGCTCATATACTCCGCCCATAGCAGACTAATATATATATATATATATATATATATATATATATATATATATATATATAGATAGATAGATAGATAGATAGATAGATAGATAGATAGATAGATAGATAGATAGATATTAGTGGTAAATATACACATAGATATGCAATCATATATCTAAAATATAAATATATATACATACATACATACACATACATATATGTATAAAAAATAATTCCAAGAGGATAAAATCCAGGTAGAACGCAATGTCCAGGTCAGAGTAAGAATATAATAAAAAGGCTTAAGCACTAATATTCCATGGTCATAATTTATTCCATTGCAATCGTAAATACAATCCAATTCACCAGACCTATAAATTCAACAAGGAAACAGAAAAAACTTCTCCGGGAATAAAAAATCAAATTTAGTGAGAGTGTATGTATTAGAGTGTGGGACGAATGCTAGAGTGAATGAAAGCCAAAGGGAGTGGTGACAGACAAGAGAAGAATAGGAAGGTCTAAAGATGAAGGGGGTATTAATATATATATATATATATATATATATATATATATTGAAATTTGTGGTAGTGTCTATGTTGCAACAGACCGTTTAGGTTCCAATGGCAATACATTTGGCATTTTTATTTTCTATTTTTTTATTCAATTTTTATTTTTATATAATTTACATAAAATTCAATTACGATTTTTTCAAAGGCGTAAGTCAAACATTATTTAGTCACAGTTTTACTATTCACTAATGCAGCCATTCTCAACCTTTCCTCCATCATTGACCCCCTCGGCTTTATGTATTTCTCTATTTACCCCCTACTCCCCATACAAAAAAAACGTCCTGGGTACGACCTTAAACTGCATCCAACAGCAAGGCCTTTGATCAGGAGGTTTTGAGGAAGCGTGGAACCACCTCTTAGTTGCTGGTTTTCCCAGGTCCACCCTGACCCGGGGTGGTAGCACCTGTTGGGGTCCCAGCTATGGGAAAATAGTGAACTTCCAGGTCTTTTCCAGCACATTGAAACAATGATGTTGCCAACTAGACTTTTTTGAAACAATGATGTTGCCAGCTATACGTTTTTGAAACAATGATGTTGCCAGCTATACGTTTTTGAAACAATGATGTTGCCAGCTATACGTTTTTGAAACAATGTTGCCAGCTATACGTTTTTGAAACAATGATGTTGCCAACTATACGTTTTTGAAACAATGATGTTGCCAGCTATACATTTTTGAAACAATGATGTTGCCAGCTATACGTTTTTGAAACAATGGTGTTGCCAGCTATACGTTTTTGAAACAATGATGTTGCCAGCTATACGTTTTTGAAACAATATGATGTTGCCAGCTATACGTTTTTGAAACAATGATGTTGCCAGCTATACGTTTTTGAAACAATGATGTTGCCAACTATACGTTTTTGAAACAATGATGTTGCCAGCTATACGTTTTTGAAACAATGATGTTGCCAGCTATACGTTTTTGAAACAATGTTGCCAGCTATACGTTTTTGAAACAATGATGTTGTCAGCTATACGTTTTTGAAACAATGATGTTGCCAGCTATACGTTTTTGATATATTTAGTAAATACTGGATCTGGCATTAAATAACCCATAGTGGTTGATATGCCATAAAACCCCAAACAACCAACATACAAAATATTCATAGCCATCATAAAGCATTGATGTACAATTTCGTGACTAAATGAATGAATGATTTTTTCATTCAAAATACTAAGGGTTTTTTTTAGTCAAAATACTGTGATTAAAAAAAAATACTAAAGCGACACTCAAAATACTGATTTCTTATTTAGTACTAATCTACTAATTTTTTAGTATAAGTTAGTACTCTGTATAAAATTCAGTATTTTTATTAACGTTTGTAGTCATTAATAAAAAAAATATTCATTTTATCCGCTGTATTAGTAGATCTACAAATTAATACTAATCATAATCATTCATTCAAAAAAAAAATTTTTTTTAGTATTTTTGTTTTTGGCAATTTTAAAAATGTTTGGAAAATGCTTAAAAAAATATTCTCTCATTTTACAAAATTAAATTTAATAGAATTATTTTTTAAATTATCAGGTACTTCAATTATTTATCCCCGACTATATCATTTTTTACCCCCTAGTGGTAAATTTACCCCTGGTTGAGAACCTCTGCACTAATGGTATGTGTTACGGGATCTTACCTGTAACGACAATGAACTCTTCCTGACACTATAAAGACTGTGCCTCTCAAAAGAGACGGGGTGAATGAAGTGTAACGAGTCGAGACGGAACGAGTCGAGACAATAGTAGTTCACTCTAAGCCAGACTGACAGTCATACTAACACCTTCAACTTCTTGTATTATTATTATTCTGTTTTAATATATCTTTGTTATTCCTACTCTTGTGTTCGTGTTGTCCTTCCTTGGTCCTAACCTTGGACCATAACAGTGGTGCGGGGATATTGGACCATAACATTATGTTAATTCCAATTATATGAAATATATATATATATATATATATATATATATATATATATATATATATATATATATATATATATGTATGTATATATATATATCACAACAACGTCAACAAACTCAGTCCGATAAAATTGGTTGGCAAAGTACAAATTACTGCTTCTAAACACACAATCTTCGACGATTAATCTTGATCTACCATATCTGCTCACGTAATTTTCTTGAACAGTCAGGCCGGTAAATAAATAAATTGTATCTATAAAAATAACGTATAAACAGAATATATATATATATATATATATATATATATATATATATATATATATATATATATATATATATATATATATATATATATATATTTAAAATTTTATATATCAAGGTCAATTTTGAAAGAAAATATGCATGGCAAATTGGAAAAAGGTTTTCTGACGCGTTTCAACCGTTAGGACTTCATCGGACTGAGTTTGTTGAAGTTGCTGTTATATATATATATATATATATATATATATATATATATATATATATATATATACATTGGACTGAGTTTTTTGACGTTGTTATGAAATTAATATAAGTTATATAAAAATAAAAACCGAATAAAAATTAACAAATAAAAATGCCAAATGTATTGCTATTGAAGACTTTGTTGAAATTTTGAAAAATCCTCTTCAGCAAACTAACACCATAAACAGTTTGAAAAATCCTGTGAATTTAAAATTTAAAATTTGCGGGTGAAAATGATCTTTCCCGAATTGTATCGTAATTCCAGTTCTATGAAATATTTTGCTCTGTTTAATGAAAATAAACATTTAGCTCACTTTGTGGGTCAGTTTTAACATTTAATATTTAAAATTAAATATTGTGTTAATACCACTCGCTTGGATTATACCAAACGGATTACTATATATATATATATATATATATATATATATATATATATATATATATATATATATATATATATATATATATATATATATAGATATATGTATATATATAGATATAGATATAGATATAGAGAGAGAGAGACAGAGAGAGGTAGTAATCCGTTGGTATAATCCAAGCGAGTGGTATTAACACTATATATATATATATATATATATATATATATATATATATATATATATATATATATATATATATATCACTTTCTCATTCATTTTTCCAATTGTATACATGCATACATATATATATATACATATATATGCATATATATATATATATACATACATACATATATATATATATATATATATTTGTCATCCACAGACAGACTGTTTCGCTGTTTCACAGCTCATCAGTGTGGCTAGACGTCTGGGTGCCTCTAGCTAGGATCGAAACCCGACTGAATTTGCGTCAGTTGGAACTTTTACCACCGTTGGCGCACGGCAGGGATGAAGGTGAATTTTAGCGTGTTTATTTTTAGATTTAGATAAACACACAGTGACTGACAGTGACTCAATTCTGCCGAAGAGTTGTGCAATACAATATATCTATCTATCTATCTATTTCAGTTTGTTCATATCTATCTATCTATCTATCTATCTATCTATCTATCTATCTATCTATCTATCTATCTATCTTCTTGTATCATTATCTATCTATCTATCTTCTTTAATCATTATCTATCTATCTATCTATCTACCTATCTAATTTTCTTCATTATCTATCTATCTATCTATTTAATTTTCTTCATTATCTATCTATCTATCTATCTTTGTTCATTATCTAAGTATGTTCATTATCTATCTATCTATCTATCTATCTATCTATCTATCTTCTTTTATCATTATCTATCTTTCTATCTATCTATTTCAGTTTGTTCATATCTATCTATCTATCTATCTATCTATCTATCTCAGTTTGTTCGTATCTCTCACTCTCTATATCCATCTATCTATCTTTGTATGTGTGTATCTTTCTCTTTCTTAACAAAGAGGGCAAATTCTATAGTCTATAACTTTATTAGGAGCGTCGATTGCTCTGTAAAATCTCCATTTACTTTCCGCAACCAAGTTGTTCGCGTATCAACTCTAACCTTGACAAACCCTGGGATTAAGAAAGTATAATAAAGGGTCCCCTGAAGGCGGACACCTCCACCTTTGTCACACGGCAATGCGTTGACTTGAAAGAAAACTGAATTTCAAACCTTGGAGAAGACAACCGGAAATAACTTCCAACATCAAACCCAAAAAGCCACGGCAATTCATAGATCACATATGAGACGAAGCTGTGAAGAGTCATGATTGCTTACGTCCTTAATGGACATGGCATTTAAAACGAAATTAAAATGCATATCCATTCGATCAATGACTTCCAACTTGTCACAACTGATAGATATTTCAATAGATAATAAACAGGTTGCTATAGATAGATATAAAATAAAAAATTGTGATATATATATATATATATATATATATATATATATATATATATATATATATATATATATATATATATCATAACAACGTCAACAAATTGAGATAATATATAAATATTACCTTCTCAAAGAGAAGTTACTTCGAATTTGAAGTTAGACATATACATATTTATGGTGATTTTCAAAGTGTAGTTTAGAAGTATGGGTAGCCAGTGAACTCACTACCGAGTCAGAACTGATCAAGCTTGTTAACCATTACACCACATCGTAGTTTCTACCTGATATATTTGTGAGCATTCTTGAATTTAAAAATTTTGAAAACTATCGAATATTTTTACTTTTATTTATAAATACTTGTTGCAAATTAAAATCTTTACATTTGCCTTGATAATTTCCATCAATTTTGTCTTTATTCGAATATATATATATATATATATATATATATATATATATATATATATATATATATATATATATATATATATATATATATATATATATATATATATATATATAAGTGGACTTTGAAGTCAAAACCCAAAGCTGGCAGTCTGTTTCATGCTAAACGCATGGGAGGCATGGTGGAGTAGTGGATAGCGGCTCGGATTGAGCAATCGTAATCGGAGAGCCGAGTTCGAATTCTAGTTGAATCCATTACATTCACTTACGTGCTAATACCCTTGGGAAAGGTATTAATTAATCCTCCCCTTCTCCCTCCAGCTATGGGTAAAAGAGGTATAACGATATTACGCCGGTCGTTCATATATTCCGTGGTGAAACTCATCCGAGTTTCTCTTGCCCCCGAGAGCCACAACTACTATCCCCAAGCTACTACTACTACTATCCTCTTCGTCACCGAGGCCCGTTGGTACAGTTGGTACGCTTGCCTCATATCGTAACTGTCCAAGTTTCAATTCTCGGTAGTGGATGCGCACTGCTGATGAGTCCCAAATATAGGACAAAACGGCCGTCCAGTGCTTTCTGCATTCTGTTGAGGTTTCTTCTAGACTCGATGAATTATAATAGATATATATATATATATATATATATATATATATATATATATATATATATATATATATATATATATATATATATATCAAATTAAAACTTTTGCTGGAAGCAACGAACAGCTTGCCAAAACATAAACTAATGTTTCATTCTTATTAAATCTATTCCGATTGCTTGGTACGTACCCATCATCAAGCACTAATTAAACATTTTTTAATTACTGCCTGATGATGGCTAGATGCATGAAATGCGGCGTTGCATCAAGGAACATTTGAGGAACAAATGCATATTTATTTTTAGTTTAAATCTTAGCTCTACAAACCTACATCGAGCACTCTTTTATTTTGACCATTACACTTTTGCCTAGTGCGCCCACTGTGCACTAGGCAAAAGTAATGTGATTTTAGTGCTACAAGGAATAGGAAGTTGTGGAGAGCCATGATTGATCGCGTCCTAAAGTGAAACGGCGCATAAAAGAAGAAGACTCCACAGGTATAAAGATATCTACATTCTGACAATCTTTTAAAATCATTTCACCCAAGCAAGGCAATAAAGCCACTAAGACGCAAGCGGTTATTGAGTTTGAAAGGATTTCAGAAAAAGAACACCATTATTAAGGAGAATACATAAAAAGAACAAGAATTTAGAAAACATTTAAATACAGTGTCAATCGTTATCTAGACTGACATTCTATTTAACATTTTGAAGATCAAAGTTGACTGGGAAGCAAGAAGCCAGAAGATAGTGCCACAAGCGAGAAGTGTGATAGAAGAAACTGTTAGCATAGAACTTACGGTTGCATCTAGCCATTTCAAATGTAAAATGGCGTGACCCTGCCGCCAATCTAGTCCTGCGCTAAAATTCATCAAAGTCTACGTACCAGAGAAGAAAGTTCATCTTCGTTTTCATTATATTTTATAGTCTTAAAGCAGAATTTCCAGAGCTACTTGGAGAGGAAAATTTTATTATTTTATACACAAAGATGGTTTGTATGTATATCATTGTCTTAATAAGAAAGCTGTCACTGTTTTCTGCACAGTTCCAAGCGACTCCCCATCCCACCCATTCATATCTACGTTTTTATGAGAGAGAATACGTGTGTTGTACGCTGGCATTGTAATAGTTAATTAAATATCGACAGCACATTAAGGAAAAAGAGTTTTGTTTTGTTTATGAAAAACACAGATTGTATGGAAGTCAATAATTGTAAAAAGTGGAAAAAAGTTGATATAATTCTGATTAAAATTCCATTTTTGATTGTTTTCTTTAATCCCTGCCAATAAAATAAGACTTAATCCTAATCTGACCGAAGATTCGAAAGTAGGAACACGTAAAGCAATAATAATAATAATAATAATAATAATAATAATAATAATAATAATAATATAGAAAATCTTCCTCCACCATCTCCATCTCCATCTCAGTAAAGTGCAAACATACAGTTATAAAAAAAAAACCCCGAAAACTTTCAAGAGATAAAGATAAAAAAAACAAAACAGCGGAAAAGGTCGAATAATGACGCAGCTTAAAACTAAGATACAATTTGAACATCTAAAAGAAAATCTTATAATGGCACAAATCGATGGGATCTCCCATTTATTTCTAACCTTAAATATTTTCGAAAAGGCTTAAGACGGAATCAGTAGCTTAAATGGCAAATGGTAATTAAACTAACGAACTTTATTTCCGAAAAGAATGAAATAATAGAACTACAACCAGATGTTATTTTCCGTCTCTTATTAAAAATTATGTTGATGTGTGTGTGTGTGTGCGTGTGTGTGTGCATGTGTGCGCGTGTGTGTGTGTGCGTGAGTGTGCGTGTGTGCGTGTGTGAGTGAGTGTGTGTGTGTGAGTGCGAGTGTGAGTGAGTGTGTGTGTGTGAGTGTGTGTGTGTGTGATAGTGTGTGTGTTAGTGTGTGTGTGAGTGTGTGTGTGTAAGTGTGTGTGTGTGATAGTGTGTGTGTGTTAGTGTGTGTGTGTGTGAGTG
>OZ038511.1:42950724-42975724 GCA_964036315.1 Acanthosepion esculentum | reverse complement strand
GGAAAGAAGACAATAAAAGAACAAGAATTTAGAAGACAGAAAATAATGATAGAGATTGCTTTTAAATGTTTGAAAATCAAAGTTGACTTGAAAGCAAGAAGCCGGAAGAGAGTTCCACAAGTGAGAAGTGCGAGAGAAGATACTGTTAGCCCTAGAACTTACGGTTACATGTGAACATATTAACTGTAAAATGGTGAGACTTCGCCGCAAATCTGGTACTGCACTTAAATTCATAAAGTCTAGGTACCATAGATGAAAGTTCTTCAAAAAATAATAGTTTAATAAAATCCATAATTTCTTTTTTTCTGGGTAAATTTCTAAATTCGTAATTTCTTAATATATTTCCCATAGGTTACAACTATTTCTTTTTTTATTCAAGACGAGCGGCCATACTCAGATTATCGATCAAAAAAAGCGTTCAATTAGAATGGAGCAAAAATAGCATCATCTTTACATGTAACAGAGTCTATATTCAATAACTTTAAAGTATTTTCATTAAAAGAACATTTTGAATTAATGCAATCACTGATATATTTGAAGTAATCTGTATTTATTCAATCGAAGTTAGCCGAGGACATGAAAGGGTAAAACAGGTAATATGAAAACCCACTTCAGACCACAATTGCTTTGGAGTTTTTCAAATTCAGTTTTTCAGTGTGCTACTAAGGATATATAGATAGATTTATAAAGCAATTGTTAAGTTTGATGAAAATTGGTTGAAAGATCAACGAAAAATAAGAAAGTAAAAATCGCCATTTTTCGCTATTTAGGCGGGTTTTTACTATATGGGTGGGCGCTCAGTTATCAAGTTAAATAACTTAAACAATCAACTACAATTGAGTGAAATTTGTATTAGATTGCTTGAAAATTGAAGGAGTTTTTAGTGCAAAATTTGTGTTGAAATCGATTTTTCGTTTTCCACGGTTTTCCACTAAATGCAGTTGCGTAGAAATAAAAATGAGGTATCGCTGAGATCGTCATGATGTAAATAACCTACATACCGAGTTTGAACGAAATTAGAGGAAAAAGTTGAATTTATCGATTTTTGATCGGCTTTATCGATTATTGATTTTTTTTAAAATCGCTTTTTATGCTAAGAACCTATCTCTTACATGGTACAATGTATGTGCCAAGTTTGGTCAAAATCGGTTGGATGGATTTCGAGTGAAAAGATATCACACAAACATCCTCTGTTTTATATATATATATATATATATATATATATATATATATATATATATATATATATATATATATATAAGTAACATCCAGACTCTTTCCAATCAATTTTGTTTTTCTTTTTTCTTTTTTTTTTTAACTATTCAAATGCAATACCAATCGTCATCTCTTATCTTCTTAATACCTGTTCTTTTATTGACGTCCTGGGTATGACGATAAATTACATCCGCATCCTGGGTATGACAATACACTACATTTTGAAAAAATAATGTTGACAGCTATACGTTTTTGAAAAAAATAATATTACCAGGAAAAAAAAGTTGTCAGCATTAAATGACCCATTGAGGTTGATATGCCGTAAAACAAAATAAACCAATCCTACTAAACAAAAGAATATATATTCTATTCATACGAATCTACCCTAAAAATCTTGTCGGCATTAAATGACCCATTGAGGTTGATATGGCGTAAAACAAAATAAACCAAACCAAACTAAACCAACGAATACATATTCTATTCATACGAATCTACCCTAAAAATCTTGTCGGCATTAAATGACCCATTGAGGTTGATATGCCGTAAAACAAAACAAACCAAACCAAAACAAACTCTTCTTTTATTGTCCTCCCTGCTTATAATTTTTTTTTTCTGTTTCTCATATTTATTAAACACTTGCGTCTTAGTGGCTTTATTGCCTTGCTTGGGGGTGAAATGATGAAATAAAACAAGCAAAAAAAACTTTGCTTCCTTTTTTTTTCATTTATTTGTATTTATTACAGCAAGTGATAATTCTGTCACGTAAAGGAAACCAGGCCTGTATTCATACCATCAGGACCCGTTTAAATTACAAGGATTTACTAATAAATCATTTAATGTTGCACTCTGTATTTTACAACCCATCACCCTTCTCAGATAGTTCTAAGAACAGTAACATAGTCCCTCCTAGAAATGTTGAAATATCCCCAACAGATCGCTAGATCACGAAACTTGATTTAACCCCACACTAAAAACAACTGCCTTTATCAAAATGATCTCCTCAAATTCCTCTCTGTGTGGCACTCTCTTTTCCTCTCTCTATGTACCTCTTTCTATTTTACTCTTTATTTCTCTATCTATCTATCTCTCTCTCTCTCTCTTTCTCTCTCTGTTTCCCTTTCGAAGCTCAACACAACCAAGGTTTAATGGGATTATCGCAACACACACCATAGGTAGGTACAAGCGTATATATATATATATATATATATATATATATATATATATATATATATATATATATATAGCATAAACTAGAGTTAAACAAAGACTTGGGAATTTTAAATCTGTATAAATATTTCAATAGTTAAAAAATTTCTTTAGATATAGTTAAAAAAACTTTTTAAACAACATCTAAAATATTATCGTTAGATTTACGTTAGAAATATTCAAACACAGTTGCATTCCACATCACGTGACGTCCGCGTCTGGCGACGGACGCTACTTGAAAACAAAATTCTGAATACAGTTATTTAATTAATTTCTGACGAAAGATCGGGGCGATCTGAAATATCAAATATATATATATATATATAAAAATATAAATAAATACTTTAACACAAAATACATTCAATTTTTTTTCTTTTAATTTGCAACTTTTCAGTTGTTTTCTCCATATATATATATATATATATATATATATATATATATATATATATATATATATATATATATATATATATATATATAGCAATTTTATACTTCAATTAATGGTTATTAACTATTATCACATCCCACCGCCATGTTTTTCTTTCATAAGAGCTTTTTTTTTATTTTCTCTTATTTAGTAAGAATTTTTCACAGCGTTCTTTTTTCAATTTTATTCTGTCTTCTCTCCGTAATTCATCATTCCCCCGTCACAAAAAAAAAACAACTTGTATTTCTTTTTTACGGCTTATCAACCTTTTGAAGGTTATTTAAAGCCAGAGAATATTTTGAATTGTAGGTATATTTTTTAAAGATAATAATGAACAAGAATTTAGAATACAGAAAATAATGATAGGCATTGCATCTAAATTTTTCAAGATCAAAGTTGACTGGAAAGCAAGAATCCGGGAGGGAGTTCCACAAGCGAGAAGTGCGATAGAAGAAACTGTTGGTATAGAACTTACGGTTGCATCAAGCAATTTCATATATAAAATGGTGAGGCCTAGCTGCCAATATAGTATTGAGCTTAAATTCATAAAGTCTAATAACCATAGAGGAAAGGTCATCCAAAAAATAGCTTAATAAAATGGCATGACTGAAATCCATACTTTCTTTCTGGGTAAATTCGTAACTTCTTTCAGACTCTTCCCAAAGGTATTTGTTGATTGGGTGATTCTTTTAAAGTCATATCAACCCTTTGCAGGTTATTTAAAGCCAGAAAATATTTTTAGATTCTAAATTTTTTAGATATCAATGATTTAGCGATACAAGTCTTAAAATTAATTTTAATGAATTTTAATTTTTAACTTTAATGATTTTAATGAATTTTAAATTTAAATTTTAATGAATTAAATTTTAATGTATTTTCCTTTATAATAGCGGATAAGCTTGGTAATTTTTGATAACCATTCTCGCCAAAACATCACATTGTTTTAAAATAATTTAACTCCAAACAACAAAGATCCTGGGGATTACTCCGTGTTAGAGAATATGAGAAAAATAACAAAAAACAGAAGATAACAATTGACATTGCATTTAAATTTCTAAAGATTGACTGGAAAGCAAGAAACTGGAAGAGCGTTCCACAAGTGAGAAGTGCGAGAAAATAAATTGTTAGCATAGAATTTACGGTTACATATAGCCATTTCAACTGTAAAATGAATAGACCAATCTAGTAGTAAGCTTAAATTCATAAAACGTAGGTACAAAAAGAGGAAAGCCCATCAGAACAGTTACCATGAAACTAAAGGGTGTTTCATTAAGACGGATTATATATAAGGGTGTTTCATTAAGACGGATCAAAGTCAGCAGTAAATAAATCAGTGTTATTGTAGAAAATTTATTTATTTCTCTATTGGATCATGTTATTTAAGTCATGGCAATTATGTGTGAAAAATAATATCGCCCAAATGTCCGCCAAAATCTGAAAGAAAAAGAAAAAATTATTAGTCACTTAAACTTAATTCACATTTAAATTAAGTCCCAGCTATTGGAACACCCATATATATATATATATATATATATATATATATATATATATATATATATATATATATATATATATATATATATATAAGTGTGTTTCGTTAAGACGGATTAGAAATATGGGTGTTTCATTAAGAGGGATCAAAGTCAGCAGTAAATAAATCAGTGTTATTGGTGAAAATTTTATTATTATTAATTTTTTCACTACACTTTACTTTCATCTTCAGTTTTACTAAATCAAGCATTCTCAAAGATTATCATTTTTTCAATAGTATTTGATTTCATCTTCATTTTTATTAAGTGAATCAGTCAGCAATTATTTAAAGGGTGTTTCATTAAGAGGGATCAAAGTCAGCAGTAAATAAATCAGTGTTATTGGTGAAAATTTGTTTATTTCTCTAATGGATCATGTTATTTAAGTCATGGCAGTTATGTGTGAAAAATAATATCGCCCAAATGTCCGCCAAATCTGAAAGAAAAGAAAAACATCATTAAAAAGACGCTTAAAATCGGTCCAAGTTATTGGAACGCCATTTATAAAGAATAAAAAAGGGCGCAGGGAGGCTACGTTACGGCGATGGGAAAATGAGTAAAGCCGAGATTATAATCTGTTAGGATTCAGTATATTTCTGTAGAATACTTCATATCAAAAGCTACCTCTTTTCGTTCCGGCTCTTTTAAACACTTCAGTTTTTTTTTATCTCTTATGCCTAAGTTTTGCACTCTACTTAACACAATCACTTCACTTCATGTTCCCACACATTTTCCATTGCCCGGCCCCACTTGTTTTTAATCTAACTCTAGTAAGAGAGACATCACGGGGTGCGAATTAGGAAATGCAGACGTTAGAATTAATCAAGTAGGGAAATTCAAATAAGATGAGAAGTTTTATAACAGATGAGAGAAAAGGTGACAAAAGAAAACCAACAACAACATACGCCTCATTAGAATGGCGAAAGAAGACTTCCAAAAGCTAGGAAAAGTATTAAGAAACAGAAAAATCTCATTAGAAACAAAAAAAAAAGAGTACTGGAATTGTAGTAACACTGGCAAATTAATTATGCCTAATTTGCATAAATGCAAGAGAAAGCCTATATAACAGTGTCACTACAATTTCATTACTCTTTTTTTTATTTCTAATGAGATTTTTCTGTTTCTTAATACTTTGCTTAGCTTTTGGGAGTCTTCTTCAAGAAAATCTGGAACTTCTATAGACAAATGGTATCCTATCGGCGACGCCATTGATGTGAAGTCGAGGTTTAGCACTAGTCCGTCGCTTAGCTTGTGGATGCATGGATTCGCTGGTTTTCTGCCAGTGCGAGAAGTAAAAAGCTGAAGGACAACAAAGAGAAGTAGAGCAACGTAATGAAACTATCATGAAAAGAAGTACAAGAACTACTAGAGGTATCAAACCTATACGTTTCAGGGAGATGTAGTGACACTGGCAAATTAATATGCCTAATTTCCATAAGTGCAAGAGAAAGCCTATATAACTCGTCACTGAGAATAACCTAGGAAGGACAATTTATTTTGTCGCACTTCTCACTTGTGGAACGCTCTTCCAGTTTCTTGCTTTCCAGTCAATCTTTAGAAATTTAAATGCAATGTCAATCGTTATCTTCTGTTTGTTTTTTTTAACGTAGGAAGGACAAGCTTAGCGACGGACTAGTGCTAAACCTCGACTTCACTTCAGAAATCTTATGTAATATCGGTCCTTTTATATGGCTAGACAATCTCCTCCGAGATGAAGAACAGATGTGAGGCAACAGATATCCGGATCTACAGAAGGATACTGAGAATACTATGAACGAAACATGTGAGCAGCAAGGGGATATTATTAAGAAAAATAGAAGTAAAACGGACGCATTCTCAGAGTTAAAAAGAGTTAAATGAAATTTCTTGGATATATACTGAGGAAAGAGGGCTTGGAGAATTTTACACTCACGGGATATACTGAAGTCAAGAGAGGTTGAGAGCAACAACAACTGATATATCTAACATGCTTTTATACATATATGACCGAGGAAGGACTACAAGAGATAATACTAGAAAGGATAGGCAGTCATGAAGCGCTGTGATTGCCCACGCCCTTAATGAACGTGGCATATAAAAGATCCACATCTAACCTTTTTTCTCGAAAGTAAGAAAGTAACCAACGAACGTTTCTTTCTCCTCTTTCCAGAGTAAATCACAAAACTTCGTTCTTTTTTACATTGTTCGGACTGTTGTCCTCATAATTAGTGCCATATCAGAATTTCGAACTGAACCCGTTATTTCGTCCACGGGGGTAGATTGTTCTAGTTCCACATGCCATGGCTCTCAGTTATCTTCCTTTTAGCTCTCCAACTTTTTGTTCACCACTGCAGTAGCCAGGTATTGAACTCACAACTCTTTAGGGTCAAGTCACTGGCTCCAACCAAAGCTTTTTCCACTGAAGCATGTGCCCTTGAGGTCATCAATGTATAGATTTTGAGGATTTATAAACTTAATGTCACAGTAACCACTTTTTTTTTAACAGAGCTCGTATTGCAATTTTGTTATTATTGCTTTTCTCTAGCACTCAGTATTACTTTTTCCCATAGTTTATTCATTTCAATGCTTGGCCAGCTTAGATATTTTGTGGCCTAGTATATGTGCTGACTCTTTAAGTTTTCGTCTACTGATGTCTATTAGTTCAACCTCATCTCACAGTACGTGGAACTAGAACAATCTACCACGGTGGTTCAGTTCAAAATTACAATCACCTGAAGAAGGCAGGAGCGTAAAACGGTCGAAACGTCGGGAATATAGAAATAAAGATGAGGACAACAGTCCGAACAATGTAAATAATTACAATACCTCATCGCAGAAATATAGAAAGATCCCGAAGAAGGCTGGAGCGTACAACGGCCGAAACGTCGTTAATATGGCAATAAAGGTGAGGACAACAGTCCAAACAATGTAAATAATGTAAATAATTACAATACCTCATCGCAGAAATATAGAAAGATCCCGAAGAAGGCCGGAGCGTACAACGGCCGAAACATCGTTAATATGGCAATAAAGGAGAGGACAACAGTCCAAACAATGTAAATAATGTAAATAATTGCAATACCTCATCGCAGAAATGTAGAAAGATCTCGAAGAAGGCCGGAGCGAACAACGGCCGAAACGTCGTTAATATAGCAATAAAGGTGAGGACAACAGTCCAAACAATGTAAATAATGTAAATAATTACAATACCTCATCGCAGAAATATAGAAAGATCCCGAAGAAGGCCGGAGCGTACAACGGCCGAAACGTCGTTAATATGGCAATAAAGGTGAAGACAACAGTCCAAATAATGTAAATAATGTAAATAATTACAATACCTCATCGCAGAAATATAGAAAGATCCCGAAGAAGGCCGGAGAGTACAACGGCCGAAACGTCGTGAATATGGCAATAAAGGTGAGGACAACAGTTCGGACAATGTAAATAATTACAATACCTCATCTCAGAAATTTAGAAAGTCTTCGTTCGTATTTCTAAATTTGAGATTTTCTTGCTGTCTATTTTTTAAACGACGCTAGTGGTCGTTGTCAACTATACTAGATACTGTGCAAGACTAACTTTTAAGATGATGAAAATCTTTCTGACTTTTATTTGTCACAACTGATTGTTACAGAATTATTGCTTGGCTGTCCTGGCCAGTTTTGCCAAAAAAAGGGAGGAAAAGAATTGACTTTGCTGGAAATAAATGACTATAAAACTATTAGTTACAACAAATCAACAAATATTACCAGCAACACATTTCTAGAAAAAATATTACCATGAAAACTTTTTTTTAAAAAAGATATTAATATGAATACTTTTTGGAAAAAAATATTACCAGCAATACATTTTTGGAAAAAAATATTACCAGCAATAAAATTATTGTTGGCATTAAATAACCCATTGAGGTTGATATGCCTTAAAACAAATAAACCAAACCAAACTAAACCAAAGAATACATATTCTATTCATACGAACTTATCCTAAAAATCTTGTCGGCCTTAAATAACCCATTGAGATTGATATGCCGTAAAACAAAATAAACCAAACCAAACCGAATCAAAGAATACATATTCTATTCATACGAATCTATCCTAAAAATCTTGTAGGCATTAAATGACCCATTGAGGCTGATATGCCGTAAAACAAAACAAACAAAACTAAACTAAACCAGAAAAGCATATTCTATTCATACGAACCTATTATAAAAATCGTGACGGTTTTATTTAACCCATTGAGGTTGATATACCGTAAACCAAACGAATCTAAACTACTCCGTATGCGAAAATTTATCACGTTTGGAGAAAACACTTCATATTAAACTTAGCCCCTTTTGATTCTGATTTACAATTCTCTGTACATTTGTTTCGTTCCGATTTGCAACAGCACTAATAGCTAATAACCATTTTCTTGCTAATCGTCTTCACAATCTACACTTTGTCAATGTGTTTTCTACTAGGATTTATTACGTTTCTATACAATGGTTCATATTAAACTTAGCCTTTTCGTTCCGCCTTTTCACTCATTTCAACTTTTGATTCTTCTTCCTCGAATCTGGGTTTCTTCTTATGCAATTATTCAACGCCCGATTCCACACATTTCCGTTCTTCGTTCCACTTGTATTTTTCATTTTTTATTCAACCCTCTTGATACTTTTATTTCTTTTCATTTTTTTTTATTTCCAATGACGAACGAAACGAACCCATGTACGCCTTGTTCTCCTTTATTAAAACAGTCTACATTTTTTGATAACGAAAAAACAAAAAAAAAGCCAGAAATCCACTCAACGGTGAACGTGTTGTTGGCGACACGTTGCCGCAACACCGGGTGGGATTTACCGGAAGTGCAAACGTCATAACAGGCTGACAATCACTGTACACTCACAGAGAAAGACAAAAGACGACAGATGACGATCTCCAAGAAAACGGAGCCGAGAAAAGTCATAATGAATTTAAGCTGTTATGATGGCGCGAAGGAGTTAGATGCGGGCCTTTGCATTTTCGTGCTATTGTCTCGTAAAGAATATAAAGAGACGAGATTTAAAGAACAACAACCCTTGATAAGAAGTCAGTTGGTTTTGATTTCCAAGTGAGGTAATCCAACATTGTTCTGTGCATCTATTGTTTCTTAAACAGACTTCATGTTATGAGATTTCGATTACTTTTTCTCTATAGCCTTTGCTGCAAACTATTTGCGTTCTTAGGGGTTATTTTTTTATCAATTATTTACAACCGTTCCTTCATGTACTTTATTCTGTGTTGATTTTCTCGTTTCTTACTGTTAGATAGTATATATATATATATATATATATATATATATATATATTTATATATATATATATATTTATATTTACACACGCTCTATCTCTGATATTGAGCACTTTATCCCATACATATAGCACACTTTAAGACTATATTTCTTCATATATATATATTGTTGTGGTGGGATCTACCTAATCTGCATAGGTGACTACCAACTATATAAATAATGGTTGATACCGGAAGAGAAGAACGTGGAATCACGAGATCCAACTAGAGACTCTGATCGACTGCGACTAGTCAACACATTCTCCAGGAACGTCTTCCCAGAAATATACAGAAATACTATATGTACTTATTGTGTACACTTTCTTGTTATAATACATTCTTGTTCCAAGTACATTTTGTGTTGCATTATTATTCCATGCAATAGGCGAGATTCAACATTGAGTCAAGACTCAACATATATATATATATATATATATATATATATATATATATATATATATACATATATATATATATACACACACACACACACACACACATATATATATATATATATATATATATATATATATATATATATATTGTGTCTATTTAGGCAGCATTTTTTCATTCATACATGTTTCATTAAATAATATAGATAAGTGTTGTCTATATATTTTATATAAGTTCTTTTCATATCGTCTGATAAGCTTAATAACATTATCATTAGACAATGAAAGAAAATCACAATATTGATACATATTTTTTAATCCAATCTAAGCTTTCACTCTCGCGTGGTCATGTGTGACGTCATGAGCTGTGGTGCGATTTTCGCTTTCAGCGTTTTATATGCACGTGTTTATCGTTGCTTGGAAATCATCCATGTAAACAAAAAAGACTATCATCAATTTCTTGTTCGTGTATTGCTTAATATATTGTGTAATTGTCACCTTCGATAATGGCTTATGTAAGCCGAAAGCTTAGATTGGATTAAAAAATATGTATCAATATTGTAATTTTCTTTCATTGTTTAATGATAATGTTATTAAGCTTATCAGACGATATGAAAAGAACTTATATAAAATATATAGACAACACTTATCTATATTATTTAATGAAACATGTATGAATTTATATATATATATATATATATATATATATATATATATATATATATATATATAGCAAAACAGTCTGTCTGTGGATGACAATAATATAGGCTCCTGAAAAATTAATTTCGGTTGACCTCTCTGGGGAGGAAGTGTGGGTTTGTAAACAGTGACTATTAAGGCTAATATAGCGAGACTCTTCGGTAAATCGAATCGAGTTCTCTCAGTCACTGTGTGTTTATCTAAAAATAAATACGCTAAAATTCACCTTCATTCTACCACTAAGTCGTCGGCTTAGTGGTAGAATTCCCGACTGACGCCTATTTAGTCGGGTTTCGATCTTAGCTAAAGGCAACCGGATGTCTAGCCACTCTCCTGGCCACTGGCATATTTCGGGTAGAAAACGTGAAAATTTCCCTTCCTCTCTGCCGTTCGACGATAACCTAGAGGTAGAATCGCTGACTGATACTAAATCCTTCCGCTTGAAGCAACCGAATGACAATCCTGCCTGTCTCTGGATATATATATATATATATATATATATATATATATATATATATATTGTCATCCACAGACAGACTGTTTCGCTGTATCACAGCTCATCAGTGTGGCTAGACGTCCGGTTGCCTCTGGCTAGAATCGAAAACCGGCTGAATTCGCGTCGGTCGGAAATTTTACCCTGAAGCCGTTGGCGCATGACAAAGAAGAAGGTGAATTTAAGCGTATTTATTTTTAGATAAACACACAGTGACTGAGTGAACTCGATTCGATTTACCGAAGAGTCTTGCATAATTAACCGTAATAGTCACTGCTTACAAAACCACACAGGATATATATATATATATATATATATATATATATATATATATATATATATATATGTAAATTGTGTGTATTTAGGCAGCATTTTTTCATTGATCATTTTTTCATTGATCATTAAATTCCATTGTTCATTAAAATATTGATACATATTTTTTTTAATCCTATCTAAGCTTTCGGCTTACATAAGCAATTATCAAAAATCGCACCGCAGCTCATGAATTCACATATGACCACGCATGTGTGACGTCTTGGTTTTCGCTTCCAGTGTCTCGTATGCACGAGTTTGTCGTTGCTTGGAAATCTTCCATGTAAACATAAACAGACTATCATTACTGCTTTGTCCGTGTATTGATTAATAAATTGTAATGTAATTGTCATCTTTGATAAATATGTATCAGTATTGTGATTTTCTTTCTTCTTTTATTGATAATGTCATTAAGCTTATCAGACAATATGAAAAGAATTTACATAAAATAAATAAACAAAACTTGTCTATATTATTTAATGAAACATGCATCAATATATATATATATATATATATATATATATATATATATATATATATGTATGTATGTATGTGTGTATGTATATATATATATACTAGGAACAATATTGGGGAAAAGATGTATGGAAAAATGAAAAGGGATTCTTGTGACGCAGTTCGTTCTTCAGGACTTCATCGGACAAAACAACATGGAACCATCATATAGGAAATGTGTTGTTTAAAAACTGTAATTTGATTTGGTATCCAGACGTTTCCACTGTAGCTAAATGGTATGGCACGTCAGACTATATGAAAATTCCGGTTCGAATTTCTCCATGCGGCATTTTTGGAAAGTGTCTGAAAATCATAGCACGGGTTAACCAATGCTTTGTAATTTAAATTATGCTGATGAGAATATTTGAGAGCCGTCGATATTTGTAATAGCACGAAGTCATAAGTCAGCGTGACTGAGTTTTTGAACATACTGGTCTTGTTCAGATTACTGATCACATCAAATAATACGCCCTCTCCCGGAATCTCTATTCAATATTCAAACATATATATATATTTTTTGTTATGCTGTTCAGAGTGATCATATATACATTTAAACAAAGATATTCACCATCAAAGATGATATTCTGGTATGTTGACTTAGAAGATTGCTATGCGACGATAACGGTCGCGGAATAGCAGACGCAGGTCGTAAATTCATGATGGGGTTCTATGGCGTCCTACCACGTGAGATGAACGGAATATTTACAACGAAAACTTAGATCCAGGAACAGCATAATAAAAGATATCCAAATGTTGGACAATTTTTGCCTTTATTTTCTCCCGAAATTAAAGCAACTGTTCGTAGTTTACGCTCATGATCAAATATAATAGACATTCGTTGTCTGTTATATTTAGCAATATATATATATATATATATATATATATATATAACCACTCTGAAGATGACTAATGTGACCCAAAAGCTTAGATCAAGGAAGAGCATAATAAAAAAATATCCAAATGTTGGACAATTTTGTCTTCATTTTCACACGAAATTAAAGCAACTATGCGAAATTTAGAACGGCTCCGGGTCAAACATAACAGACATATGTTGTCTGTTATATTTAACAATATATGTCTCAATAATGAGCTGCTGCCTCAATATATATATATATATATATATATATATATATATATATATATATATATATATATATATATATATATATATATATATATATAAGGAATCAATGGATTCTTATATGGTATATTTGAGCAACAAATTTTTATTTATTCAAGGTTGATTAAATTTCAGTGGAAGTTCTTTGTTAGGGAATTTCTTTAAATTAATTTATGTTAAATTTGAATCGCTTTCTTGATTGACGGTCAAAATTTAAATATAACAGATGTTCCATAATCTGTGCTTAAACGTTCACTAATATATATATATATATATATATCATAAAAATATAATTTTTAGGTATGCTATATTTATGACTTAAAATGCTCAATATCAGGAATAGAACGTATGTAAATATAAAAGTGGACATTGAGGTCAACACCCAGTAGCGACAGTCTGTTTCAAGCTTATACGCAATCGCCAGACGATGATCTATAATTAGAGTAATGAAGATAAAGATTTTTATTACCTCTTTCCAATTCTTTTCGCCGGTCTCTGTCGCTCACACCGGTTCAGTTATTTAAGTACCATGCATGATTCACGCTTAGGCGATCATATATCTTTCGATACGTGACTGACGAGGCAGATTTTTCTTGCAATAGGTTGTCATTTTTTTCTGCAGTAGACCAGTAGCCATCCAAGACTATAGAACCGGGGTCTGTCCTGCTATTTACCCATAGCTGGAGGGAGAAGAAGAGGATTCATACCTTTCCCAAGGGTATCAGCGCGTAAGTGAATGGAATGGATTCGACTGGATTGGTTAGATGAAGCCTAATATAAATTGGAGGTGTTGAATATGAGTGTATATGCGAAAATATAAGATGAAACGCTTTAAATGATGATGATGGTGTTGCTGCTGGTGGTGATGGTAATGGTAGCGGTGGTGGTGATGATGATGTTAGTGGTAGTGATGATGATTCGGTAATGTTAACATGCTACTAAGGGAAATATTATCTGTGACCATAAAATAATAATAATAATGACTACAAAAATACTAGTAGCAGTAGTAATAGTTAAGAAGAAAATATTCGTCCCCCGACAGGATTCGAACCTGTATCCTATACAGAACCGTCATATAGCCCGACGTGCCTTAACTGATCGATCCACAGAGGATCATTCGATTAGCAGGGTCGATTTTACTGCTTTTAAACTTCAATCTTCCATAAATCTCTCACGTACATTCATATCTGCTCAAAGCGTATCAAAATGTAAACAAATGACGTCACATTATGAAATGGAGAAAGTCATACAATTATTTTAAGACATTTTTATGTTTATACATTCTTTTTATGGATACAAATATTTAAGTAAGTGCTCTGTTTTATAATAAACAGTATTTATAACATTTACCGGCCTATTGGAGGACGAATATTTTCTATGATTCACACACACACACACACACACACACACACACACACACACACATATATATATATATATATATATATATATATATATATGTATATATATATATATATATATATATAATTCATGAGTAATTTTGAAGATTTCGTTTATTGGTTGTTTTATAAAGGGAACATCAACAAAATCTTTTTTCTCTTGTGTGAAGATAAATATCAAGAAATGATATTTTGTTGATATTCACGATTTAACTCAACTGATAACGTTATATATATATATATATATATATATATATATATATAGCATAATGAGAAGCCACGTATATTTTCTTAATATGTAAATAATATAGAAAAAACAACTGAAAAATTGCAAATTAAAAAAAAATTAATGTTTTTTTTGTGAAAGTATTTATTTATATTTTTATATATATATATATATATTTGATATTTCAGATCGTCCCCGATCTTTCCTCTAACCATACGTCAAAACAATCCTTATTCCCCCATTGCTGAACATTTTAAACAACCAGGACACTCATTAGAAAACTGTAAATGTGTATTGATAGATTCTGATTTCAGTTCCGCATACACACGCAGAAAAAAAAGAAAAATACTGGATACATATAAACTAGGGTTAGATAAAGACTTGGGTATTTTAAATGTTTATAAATATTTCAATAGTTAAACAAAAAATTTTTGTTAGATATAGTTAAATTTTTTTTTAAACAACATCTAAAATATTACTACAGTTAGATTTACGTTAGAAATATTCAAACACAGTTGCGTTCCATATCACGTGACGTCCGCGTCTCGCGACGGACGCTACTTACTGTAAACAAACTTCTGAAAACAGCCATTTCTGAAGAAAGATCGGGGCCGATCTGAAATATCAAATATATATATATATATATATATATATATATATATATATATATATATATATATAAAAATATAAATAAATACTTTCACAAAAAAAAACATTCATCTTTTTTAATTTGCAACTTTTCAGTTGTTTTATATATATATATATATATATATATATATATATATATATATATATATATATATATATATATATATATAAAATGAGAATATTTTACGACTACGAAACAGCCCTAAAAGATAGCGGATTCCCAGCAACACTCACATACTCACCACAGAACACAAAAAAGACCAACAGAAAAAGAAATATCATATGGTTCAACCCACCGTACAGCAAAAACGTAAAAACAAACATAGGAAAAATATTCTTCAAACTTTTACACAAACACTTCCCGGAATCAAGCACCCTACACAAAATATTCAACAAAAACACAGTAAAAATCAGCTACAGTTGCACCGAGAACATGGCACAAATAATAAAAAAGCACAACAGGAAAATTATTAACAAACCACACGAACAAATTAAACCCACGTGCAACTGCAGAATAAAAAACGAATGTCCCTTAAACGGTAATTGTTTACAAAACAACGTAATCTACCAAGCCACGATAAAATCAGCAGATAATGAAGAAAAAGTATACATAGGAGTAACCGAAGGACCATGGAAACAAAGAAATTATGTACACAAAATGTTTTTCACAAATAGTAAATATGCGAACAGCACAATGCTTTCTAAGTATATCTGGGAAATAAAAATCAAAACACACACCACACCAAAAATATCTTGGAAAATAAGGAAAAAATCATCATCCTACAACAACCTATCAAAAACTTGCAAACTTTGCTTGGAGGAAAAAATAGCTATCATTACCTTCCCAGATCAAAATAAATTATTAAATAAAAGATCAGAGCTAATCTCAAAATGCAGACATGAAAACAAATTTTTACTACGCAACTTAAAATAGAAAAATAAATAAATATATAAACAAACAACAATAAAATAAGCAAAATAAATTACTCCAAACAAATCACAAAACCACACCTGTTAGAATATGCGAAATAAAATCAAAACAAAAGAACGGACGAAAGTTATAACTGTTATATAAATAAAAAAAATAAAAAAAAACATTAATAAAAGATAATATACTACGTTACTTAAAAACGGAAAGCCAAAAATATATAGTATAACAAATAAATAACAACAAGTATAATAAATCGATCTAAATACATCCAAATATATAAATAAACTAACAACCGATTACGATAAACTAGCCGTTTAGAAAAAACAAATAAAGATAACCGACCTAAATAGATAAAATAAAAAACTGTTCCCACCAAAATAATAGTCAGAACAAACCACAACATCACACCCCAAAATTCAACAAATAGGTTTAATCAATGACAAATAAACAAATATATAAGATAAAAAATAAAAATGAAAATAAATAAAAGCAAGCAAAACAATTTGACCCAAATAAATAAGCGAACAAGCGACTTCCGGTAAACGACAGCCATTATAGACTACCAACAATAAGCTATATAAACAAATTTTTACTACGTTAACCAAAAACACCGATCAAAATAAAAAAAAAATAAATATATAAGATAAAAAAAACAAAAAAAAAACAAACAAAAATCAAGCAAAATAATTTGACATAAATAAATAAACAAATAAGCGACTTCCGGTAAAAGTAACCGCCAAAATAGACTACCCATAATGCACCACTGACCCTTATATAAATAGCCGAGAAAAATAACAGCACCAGTCGCCTGACGATTGCACTAGCATCAAACAGACTGTCGCCTCTAAGTGCTGACTTCCATGTCCACTTTTACATTTACCCACGCTCTATCTCTGATATTGAGCACTTTATCCAATAAATATAGCACACTTTAAGACTATATTTCTTCATATATATATATATATATATATATATATATATATATATCTTTACACCAAAAAAACAAAAATTACTTCAACATGGGATAGTCTATTTCAAGCCGTTGTGTACGCGGCTATCATCAGCCCCTAATTATATATATATACATATATATACATATATATATATATATATATATATATATATATATATATATATATATATATGTGTGTGTGTGTGTGTGTGTGTGTGTGTGTGTATGTGTGTGTGTTATGGTGATTTTACGAATCGAAGGTATTTTAATGTTCATATATTTGTAAATCTGTGTCTATTCCTAACTACAGACAATTAACAATAGAATGGTTTCACTGGTTACCTCTCAACTGTTTACCATCTTTTCCTGACGATGACCGACACTGATCGAAAGCACACGGAACATTACACACAATTTCAGCAAGTCTCCATCCGACGTCAAACCACTTATTCAACATCAGGGAATACTCACCGAAAGGCTTAAAAGACATACCTTCTGCCGTTCTACCCAATAAAACATGTTTGAACGAGGGATGGCTGCTTGAAAATATTGCTTTTTCAACGATTTCTATTCGCTTATTTCGCGCGGGACTGCGCCGAACAGGCTGCGGTGATTCAACCGACCAACAGTCCCCGGAAATCTGATGGTACCCGCACGATTGTTTATAGTCATTCATAGCTTGCAAAACACCAGGTGGCCTCTCAGTATCAATCAGCCCTGATCCATTGACAAGAACCAGTCAAGACAAATGAGGAGCGCCTTTGCCGCATACGATTTGTCTAGTCTGAGGGTAAGACAGGGGGCGTGGTAGTTTACGTCCGAATCATATCATATGGATACGACCCTTGATTATATTGTTTCGTGTTCACAAGCAGTCGCCCATCTATTTTTCTTTTGTTTTACAATGATGATTACTCTGTACAAGGCCTGAGAGGTACTCGAGGTAGAGCAGCATACTGTTTCTGTGTCGTTCTCCGTACTACTTCAAACACTAAAGTAATTGGGTACTTTTTCTTTACAATAATGTTCACCCTGTATAAGGCCCCAAAAGGGCGTTCATCCGAACAATTGATATGAAAATATTTATAGAAAAATCTGAGGGAAGAAGCGCCGCGGCGGTGACAATGTGACTGACGTCGAAATGCGAAGTTTAATCATTTCACCGAAGATAAGGGGATAAATCCGCTAAGACGCAATGAAAATTAGAAAGCATTACTGAGGAGAAAGAGCAATAAAAAGAAAAGGAGAAAAATTATAATTTCCGTTGCAGTTACATTTTTTTTTTTTAAATTAATAGGCGGGAAAGAGAGAATCCAGAAAAACGTTCCACAGACGAGAAGTGCGATAAAATAAACTATTAGAATAGAACTTGCGTACATTCATATCTGCTCGATGCGTATCCAAATGTAAACAAATGACGTCACACATTATGAAGTGAACCAAGTCTGACAATTAGTTTAAGACATCTTTATACATTCTTATAATAGATACAAATATTTAAGTATATGCTCTGTTTATATTATTTATTTATTTGGATACGCATTGAGCAGATATGAATGCACGTGAGAGAATCATGGAAGATTGTAGTTTAAAAGCAGTAAAATCGACCTTTCTTACCGAATGATCCTCTGTGGCCCAATCGGTTAAGGCACGTCAGGCTATATGACGGTTCCGTATAGATTCCAGTCGGAGGACGAATATTTTCTATGAAAATTTCTCGGACATTCAGGCCGGTAAATGTTGTTAATACTGTTTATTACAAACAGAGCATTTACTTAAATATTTGTATCTATAAAAAGTATGTATAAACATAAAATGTCTTAAAATAATTGTCGGACTTTGTCCATTACATAATATATATATATATATATATATATATATATATATATATATATATATATATATATATATATAGCATAATGAGAAGCCACGTATACTTTCTTGATATGTATATAATATGGATAAAACAACTGAAAAAAAATTGAGTGTTTTTTTGCGAAAGTATTTATTTATATGTTTTTATAGGTGAACTTCGTTGTTTCTGATCCGCTCCTATATATAATATATATATATATATATATATATATATATATATATATATATATATATATATATATATATGGGAGCGGATCAGAGACAACGAAGTTCACCTTTGCGCAAAGATGTACAGCGTAGAAAACACCATGATTCGCCACCGGGTTCGATGGACCGGAATTCGAGACACTCGCCTACCCAAACAAATCCTCTTCTCAAAGCTGACATCTGAAAAGAGACCACGTGGAGCTCCAAGTCGTCGATTCAAGGATCAGCTCAAAAACACCTTGAAATCGATCCAGTCAATTGGGAAACGGAAGCTAATTGGTGAAGGGCAGTCCACAAATAAACAATATCCTTTGAAGACAAATAGAATAGAGGAAAAGAAACCAAAGAAAAGCCAGAGCTCTCCAACATCTGGACCCTATGCGGTGGCTGTGGTCGTCTTTTCAGATCCAACATAAGACTCATTTCACACAGAAGGAAATGTCGATGAGCACTCCAATATTCGGCAACAAATTCCGCCAACGAAGATGATAGTCATATCACATTAATTTTAATAATTTCATCCCCAAGTAAGACGATAATGCCCCTAAGACGCACGGGATTACTGAGCGAGAAAGAAAATGGGAAAACGTGAGGAGAAATGACAAAAAAAAAAAAAAATTCCAGAATGACAAAAGATGGCGATTGATGTTGCATTTAAATTTTTTGAAGATTTTTTATTGAGTGCAATGCAAAAAGCCGAAAGAGAGTCCAACGGGCGAGGCATGCGAGAGAAGAAAACTTAAAATAGAACTTACGGTTGCATTTAGCTATTACAACAATAAAGCAAATATCTAAACAGAAATTCACTTCAAAACCGCCTACGAATTTTCATTCAATTCTAACTGTATATTCATGACTATATGTGCGCATGCGCGTATTTGTGTGTGCCGTGTGTGTGGAGAGTGTACTTACCTAAAACTAATTTGAAAAAAATGTGGTTGTTTTATCGATAAGTAGTTTTTTCTTGTTGTTTCTGTAGACGAGTCTATTAAAGTCATGATCCGATCCTTTTAAAAGTAATCATCAGTTCCTCCTCCTCCGTGCCTTTTCCCTTTCTCCCTCTCTTATTCTCTTTATCTTCTCACCCAAAGGCTCTCTTTCCGTCCGTTTACTAGTGTACTTGCTAAGAGCCTGAAACTATCGACGATACGTCTGGTACCCCGACGCTGTGTTCTCAATATTATCTTTTTCAAAGTAAGCCCCTTAGCACTTAAGTAAATCATCCAGAGGCAAAGATTCTTCGTTTCACTTTAGATACCCTTGTCTACTTAAAAATGGCATTAACATTGTGAGTTGCCGTTGGAGATACTCAAAATCAAGAAAGCACGAAAATTTAAATATCTGAGAAGTTGTTAAATAATAGACTAGCAGACCATTTTTTTTTTTAGAGAATTGTATTTTCCCCATTTTGACCTTAGAGGTCAGATGGTAGACAAAACAGAGGAAGTCGTTTTTGATTGGTTAAAACTAGCGTGGGACTGTTAGAGAGATAGAAAGTGATTTCAGGGAGTTAGGTTTTTACACGTCGAAGAATATAGACGTGGTTATTTCGTGTCTCGGGGAACTTGCTCCTCAGTGGAGGTGGGTGATGGAGCAACCCCATTGGCTAGTTAAAAATGTACACGTTGACGTGTTTAATAAAATAGATGAGTTTAAAATCCCTTTTGTTGATGTCTTTCATCTCCGGACTGCAAAAACATTTCGACGCTCGGTCGGTAGAAGACGCACGAGAGAAGATGCAATGTTATCAAGATCGTCTCCCCAAGACCAACCCCCACCAAAGGGGTATACAACTAAGTGTTTTAACAGACGACAGAAAATGTGACACCGAAATCCGAAGATGCATTGAACGAGCGAAAGACGTCTTTCAAAAACAAAGCAAACTGTTAAGAAAATAGAAAATTCCGTTAGAAACAAAAAAAAAAATTAAATTCCTAGTAAACGAATCTTGCGACATTCCATCATCGGCTATTGAACCCAGGATATTCATCAATTTCGTTGGACAGGTGTTCCCTCGGGGAGGTTCTGTGACTTCAAGTGGAACTCGTACATATGGTATATCGGTAAAGATGCTAAAGATGCTGGAAAATGGTCGGTTCCCTGTGCCGTTGCAGTAAGTACCTGACTCCTCCTAATATCCTCAAACTTTACAAGAGCCAAATCAAGGCGAAAAATGGGGTACTGCTGCTTTACATGGACAGGAGATGCCCAGTCTTCGCTTTCTCCTCTCGATAGAGTTCAAAAAAGTATCTTTGTGGGTAACGCATTATTTTACGCCCTACAACTCCTTTCTCTAACGCTATGTCCGGGGAAAGCGTTCAGACGAACCAAATTCTGTAGTTCCACCAGTTCTAACCTTCACGACTAAGACCCGCCATAACACGCACATTGCAGCGAACCACCCTCGTTCCTTTTGTATAACATTGGTGAGATGTAAGTTCCACTCAAGCTGATTCTTCCCAGGAACCGCTGCTTTGTGGAACCGACTCCCAAGAGGGTGCTTCTTCGATCACGACAATTTTAACCAATTCAAGTCTACGGTTATCCTTAATCTTTCATTCATATCTGCATAAACTGTGCCTTTTTTTTTTCTTCGCATATTATACAGTAGTTTCCTCGGACTCTGCCCGGCTTCACTTTTTTGATGATCTTCCACTATATCTGTGGAAGTCTACCATCAATTTCCTTCAACCTCCAAACACAATTTGAGAGTTTTGTAACATTTCTATTTCTAAAAGAGGTAGTATGCTTGTAATATCTCCTTTTAAATGGGCCCTCTATACAACCAATATAAGTTTTATTAAAATTATTGCCGTCACTGACCTTCGCTGAATAAAGAACACCCTGTATCTGGAAAGTGACGTCTAAAGGACAATTATTACTATCTCTGCAGTTACATAGTTCCATTTTTACTTCCCCAACTCTTTCTGCGTGGAATAATCTTGTGTTGTGACTTTTTATTATGTTTAATAAGCTACTCGTGCAACTGTAACTGAGCTTTACTTTATTCCTGTTGAAGACCTTAGCTAGAACAGAGTTTCTTGGGAAATGCTTATCCAAAAGCTTAAAAGATATTTTCCGATTCGGGTTTTCAACTGCAGATTGAAAGGGGGATTAAACCAAATCACGTTCCTTCTGTTGACCATGTTCAACATAGTCTATAAATATAGAATCCAGCGCAGCGCGTAATCTGTTCAATGAAACAACGTTAAAGATTAACACTCACGAGTCAGACACCCTACTGAATCTGACTATATCGCCAATACCACCAGCAGTTGTTCCGTAATTCTTCACTCTTCGATATCAAAGGCTGGTAGTGAATATTCCGGAAAAACATGGCCGCTTTTATACACGTTTTATTAAATATTTTGAACCTTCTGATTTGTTAAACTTCTATTGGTGAACTATAAAATGAGTCAGCTCATTTTGGCTGGCTCACTAGTACACCAAGGTACCCAAAAGCTCCAACACCTTCTTCTGTTTTTACGCTAAGGACGGGCGGGTGGTTGTATTTGGTGTTTACGTATTTAAGGTTGGTGTTCGGTTTTAGGTACGACGAAACAGTTGCCTCAGTGAGGTAGATTTTTACATTAAAAAATTATAGTATTTTCATATTTGCTTCGACGGTGATATTTAAGCCCAAATTTTGGAATACTTTGAAGAGCTTCATTCTAATAACATCATTAGCTCTTGTATTGGCAGGTACACACATTAAACCGTCGTCCCTGTATAATCCATGGTTGTTTATATGGACTAGCTCGTTTATTTTACATAGTATATAGACACCTATTAATTCAGATACCTCTGCGCCGTCAAAAGACCCTTGAGGGACGTCGAAGCCGTTATTTCGGGAATTTTTATCCAGGTATCACCACTGCAAAATAATACTGATTTTCTACAGTGGAAGATGACTTCTAAATATTCAGGTTTTACTCCCAGAAATAGTTTAACATTGGTTAATCCTTTTTCGGTAATAGGTGAGTAGAAGCCGCATATATCGTATTTGATAATGACTGGTTGATTTGTGTGATCATTCTCAGCGAAACACAGATGTTTTGGATGATCACTCGGCTGTTGGTGCTTAGCTCCGTCTTAGACAAGTTTATGAGACGGAAAGAAGGATGATTGTGAAAAACATCTTTGTGTTCATTTACCGCGAGTGAAAAAAGCCACAACACCAGATTATTACAAGCAGAATACTCGGATGCCCCACATTAAGTTCGGCCTTGTGTCACATCAGACCACGTGGGACGCTTGGTAGATATCCAGCAGTTGGAGATTTGCCTCCAGCTGTGCTGGTCAAAATCTCTGCCTCCAGGCAGAGAGGCTCCCCAGATGAGGGTATGTCGAAGGGCAGAGACTCGTCTCGGGAAATAGCGACCTGACCTCGTTTTATACGAAGTTTACGGGGAATTTTTGGCTGAACCTACGGGCTCGGATACCCCACATTAAATTCGGCCATATGCCGCATCTGACCGCGTGGGGTGGTTTGTAGATATCCTAGAGTTGGAGATTCATTGTGGAATTCACTTGACTCACTTCTCGCAATTGACTACATCTACGCGCTGCTGGCGAATCTTATATGTGTTGTTCTTGTCCTAAGTATTATCGTTCATTACCAATCTTCGTTTGATTATTCTATTTAATAACCTTCCCTAGGTTACAACAATCTATTAAACCCACCACACACACACACACACACACTCACACACACATCCACTTATTTAACTTAATGAAATTTCGAAAAATTAATTTTTGTACCGCTTAATGTTTATAGTAATTATTTACAGAACTCTTTGTATTGTTTAAATCGTCAATATCTTTTTAAAACACCTAAAATAAAAATGCAACATGACTAAGACATTATTTAATTAGGAAAGCTTTTAATTGGTTATAAATGAGATATATTATGAACACTATTGCCTTAAGAAAAAAATTCAATGAATAATGAATTTTTACAAGAATTGTTTTAATTTTTTTAAATTTTAATTATGATAATGTAAGAACATTTAAATCTTGTCTTATTTTTCAATTCTGTATTATTATTTACCGGTTAGGTGACATTATTATTAAGTAAAAACTATATTTACTAATAAAAAATGCAAAAGCTTACTACAAATGATTCAAGGAATGATTAACTCTTTGTAATATATATATATATATATATATATATATATATATATATATATATATATATATATATATTTCTTAAAATACAATTATAAAATGCAACGGTAGAAGCCATCATTGATGTTACCCTGCCTTCTTTACAGATTTCGGGTATTGCAATATCAGATCCGTTCTGCCAGGGCGTCTCTCCGCTGCACGATGTGATTTTAACAACAGAAAATGTATTGTGATTTGCCAAGCGTAGCTTAGATGTGGCACAAGGTCGAAAGTAGGGGGCACCCAGTGAGGATCGAACTCACTACTCAGTCGTAATTGTTCTAGCGAGACAAGCTTACTAACCATTACGCCACCACGAGGTGCCCCCATACTTGTCTATATTGTGATTTTCCAAGCGTAGCTTAGATGTGGCACAAGGTCGAAAGTAGGGGGCACCCAGTGAG
>OZ038511.1:42915724-42948224 GCA_964036315.1 Acanthosepion esculentum | reverse complement strand
ATGATACAGACGATTTCATAAAGCCTTTGGGCCGTTGCTTAATATGTGCTGTAACGACCCTCTCTTTCCACATAGAGCACAGTTGGTGTGTTTCGTTCATTCCCCATACATTCAGATTTGCTGGACTTGGGAGAACGTCGTAGACCGATTTTATTAGGAACTAAATTCTACTAAAGTCAGCGCGACAGCAATCAATCAGTCCAATGTATCTTACGCTGTTCAGTTCTTTCCCGTTTTGTCCATGCTCCTCGTTGGCACGGCCCGACAATACTCCTGTAACTGTTTTCTTCGGCAATTGCTCGAACTTCGTTTTGTAATAACTGGTGCCTTTCTTTACCTTGGGCCTTATCGTAACGTTTACTGGGAAAGTAGCCTAGTCCTGACTTTCCTTTGAATTTTTTTGTTGTCTTAGCCATTCTTCTGCCGCAGCTAATTCCTTATTAGCGCTTCATTTTCTCCCTGTCCGGGTCTTTATTCCTGCATCTCTCACTTTCAGGTCTCTAAATTCTCTGAATTTGATGACTCCCCTAGTTCGGCTTACTTGGAACTCCTCCTTGATGATCTCTCTCTCTCTCTCTACATATATACATATATATATATATATATATATATATATATATATATATATATATGAAGAAATATAGTCTTAAGGTGTGCTATATTTACGGGATAAAGTGCTCAATATCAGAGGTAGAGCGTGTGTAAATATAAAAGTCAATATTGAAGTCAACACTTAGAGGCGACAGGCTGTTTCATGCTGGACGCAATGGTCAGGCCACGATACTTACCATCCCATAAAGCCTTTGGGCAGTTGCTTAATATGTGCTGTAACGTCCCTCTCTTTCCACATAGAGCACGCTTGGTTGTTTCGTTCATTCACCATACATTCAGATTTGCTAGACTTGGGAGAACGTCGTAGACAGATTTTATTAGGAACTGAATTCTACTAATGTCAGCGCGCCAGCAATCTGTACGCGGCCTGACGATTGCGTCTAGCATGAAACAGCCTGTCGCCTCTAAGTGTTGACTTCAATGTTCACTTAGTTCTTGTTAACCCAAGTACTTTCGATCTCCTCCGAGATCATCCTGTTTACAAATAAAACGTCGTAGCTACAACGGTTAATTTAAAAAAAAATAATAACACAGCGTGTTTACAAGAAGAAAAAAGAAAGAAAATCACCATCACATCAGTCTATATCTCTGAGATGAGGTATTATGATTACTTGCATTATTTACATTATTCGGACTGTCATCCTCATCTTCATTTCCATATTCACAACGTTTCGGTCGTTGTATGCTCCGGCCTTCTTCAGTTGATTGGAATTTCGAACCTAACTCATTATTTCATCCACCGGGATAGATTGTTCTAGCATCACATGCCATGCCTCTTCCGGATGTCTCAGTTATTTCCCTTTAACTCAACTCTCCAAGTTTTTTGGTTCGTCACTGCTGTGGCCTGGTATTGAACTCACAAATTTTTGTGTCTAGTCACTCACTCTAACCAACGTCTTTATCCACTAGGCCATGACGTCATCTTTGTATGGATTTTTGAGTCTTATAAACCTAATCTCTCAGCTACCATTTTTTACCAGTGCTCATATTGCTATTTCTTCTGTTATTATTTAATCTAATTTTCTTACCAAAGCTTATATTGCAATTTTTGTTGTTATTCATTGCTTTTCACTAGCACTCCTTAATACTGGTTAACATATTGTATTCATTTCTATGCTTGTTCGGCTCAAAAATCTCCTGAGTGTACAACGGGCGAAGCGTTGAGAATATGGCAATGAAGATGAGGGTAACAGTCTGAATAATGTAAATAATGCAAGTATTCATAATAACTCATCTCAGAGATCCAATCACCCGAGGAAGGCCGGAGCGCACAACGGCCGAAACGTTGAGAATATGTCAATGAAGATGAGGGTAACAGTCTGAATAATGTAAATAATGCAAGTATTCATAATAACTGATTTCAGAGATCCAATCACCTGAGGAAGGCCGAAACGTACAACGGCCGAAACGTTGAGGATATGTCAATGAAGATGAGGGTAACAGTCTGAATAATGTAAATAATGCAAGTATTCATAATAACTGATCTCTGAGATTCAATCACCCGAGGAAGGCCGGAGCGCACAACGGCCGAAACGTTGAGAATATGGCAATGAAGATGGGGGTAACAGTCCGAATAATGTAAGTAATGCAAGTACAATGTAACTGTGATGTAAATCACTGTTACATTAAGTTTGGTTTCGCAATTCATTCCTGAGGATGATCTCGTAAGAGATCGGAAGTACTTGGCTTAACAAGAACTGGAACTCGGGTCTTTGATTAACAATTTCGAGGCGATATCCACCCGCATATCAAATCTTACAACACCTGGTATTCTCAAGCGCCCGATGTTGCTTGACTTCCCTGGTCGTAGGCAGCCGGTGTTTTGGCGTGATATAGCTATAAACAATTGCTATCCTTAAGTTAAGGAAGCAGAAAGTGAAAAAAATGTGCTGATTTACTCTTAAGTAACGATATAATAACCGAAAACATATTCTTTGAAATATTAAGAAATACAAGGAGAAATATTGAGCCTACTTTTAATACTGATTGCAAAAATATAAGAAACAGGTCCCGTTTCAACTAATATGGAAGCCTCTCAAATGTCGCATCTTTCAAATTTCAAAAGTTGAAAACACGAGGACCAGCGTTATATAAAACTCAAAAAAATTCTATTAAAAATAAAAGAAACCTAATTCTTTTGTAACTAGAGATGCGACCTGATGAACCAGCAAAATATATTTTCTGGGGAAATAAATTAGAGTCATGGAAACTTAAGGTTGACTCTTTCTTAATTATTTAATTAATATTTGTTCTGGTGTTACATTGAACTTTCTGGATTACATTCTCTTTGGAATTATCCACACGGATTACCAAACTCTTCATTACCTTTCTATATATATATATATATATATATATATATATATATATATATATATAATATGGACAAAACAACTGAAAAGTTGCAAATTAAAAAAAATTGAAAGTTTTTTTGTGCAAGTATTTATTTATATTTTTTTTATATATATATATATTTGATATTCCAGATCTGCCTCGATCTTTCGTCAGAAATAAACTAAATAACTGTATTCAGAAGTTTGTTTACAAGTAGCGTCCGTCGCGAGACGCGGACGTCACGTGATGTGGAATGCAACTGTGTTTGAATATTTCTAACGTAAATCTAACGATAATATTTTAGATGTTGTTTAAAAAGGTTTTTTTTTAACTATATCTAAAAAAACATTTTTTAACTATTGAAATATTTATGAAGATTTAAAATTCCCAAGTCTGTTTAACCCTAGTTTATATGTGTCTAATTTTAAAATCCAGTATTTTTCTTTTTTTCTGCGTGTGTATGTGGAATTGAAATCGGAATCTATCAATAAACATTTACAGTTGTCTAATGAGTGTCTTGATTGATTAAAGTGTTTAGCTATGGGGGAAAAGGATTGTTTTGACGTATGGTTAGTTTATGATTGATGAAGCGACATCTAAAATTATTTCCAGATTCACCAATATATCCACTATTGGGACATATTGTGCAGAATAAATAGTAGATTATGTTATGTTATGGCTATCATAGGTGAGGCGAGGTGGGTGTATCTTGATATCGGTGTTAGGTAGAGAAAATAAACTATCGGTTATTAAGTGATTGCAAACTAGACAACGAGTTTTGTTACATTTGTAATTTCCTGAATGGTTTGTATTATTTAGATATTTGGTAGAGGTGAGGATAGCTGATAGGTTAGGTGATTGTTTCTTTGCATTAATTGTTGGTTTAGCGAAAATGTCTTTGATCTTTTTGTTTAACTGGAGGTTCTTGTAATCATTTTTTAAATTGTGAATAAGTGTGTGGGAATATTGATTGTGGTTAAATTATGCTATATATATATATATATGTATGTATTTTCTTTTAATTTTTTTACAGTAAGGTTCGCCCTGTACAAAGGCTGGGGACCACTCGAGGTAGAGTTAAGGAGTACTTTATATGGATAGGCGGGGAAGATAACAATTGACTCTAGACTTGAAAAGGTTAAGATTGTACTGATCGGGAAACATCCTCTAGGGAGTCTGGGCAGTAGTTCGCGGGAAGAAGCTGTTTGAGTAGAACTTATTTCTCGCCGATGGGATACGGAGGAACCACTTCAACTAATATGGAAGCCTCTAAAATCTCGTCAGGTACTTACTGGAACGCTACAGGGAGCCGACCATTTTATCTGCATCTTTAACGATGGATCATATATAACAGTTCCACATGAGATCCGTTGTGAGTTTGAGGCCCAATATCCTCTCGAGGCACGGGGCCTCCTCGAGGGAACATCCGTTCATCGTGACAGGCAGTAGTTCGAGGTCTGATCAGTGGTGATCAAATGTAACCAGTTTGGTTTTAGAGGCATTGAATGCAACTAACCAGGATTATTTCATATATATATATATATATATATATATATATATATATATATATATATATATATATATGTTGTAGATTCCGGGGAGGGAATCCTGCACAAATAAATAAACAACGCCAGTAATTGGAATAGGAAAATAAGTATATTGAACGTAAGAATACAAACTTGAAATGAAGATTAGTAGTCCAGGAATGCGGGTTAGTAGAAAGTATATGTACAAGTCTCTGTAAGTGAAGACGTAATTATCTCTCTCTCTCTCTCTCTCTCTCTCTCTCTACTCTCTGTATCTCAACCTTGACTCAACGTATCTCCTCCCTGTTTCCAACTCTGTCAGTATAAGTATATTTTAGACGAGTCCATCTTGTGTAAAAAAAGGTAGAGCCCACAACAATATATATATATTGTTGTGGGCTATCCCTTTTATATATATATATATATATATATATATATATATATATATATATATATATATATATATATATATATACATATGTATATACATATATATATATACGTATATATACATATGTATATATATACATATATATATACATATATATGCATGTGTATATATACATATATATACATGTATATATATATACACACATATATATACATGTATATATATACACATATACGTATGCATGTATATATATACACACATATGTATATATACATAAGAAAAATAAGAAAATAATGATACAGTTAAGAATCCTTTATCTAAGTTTCTAGGGACCTGACATGCTTCGGTTTTCAGATTTTGGAATAAGAGGATATTTAATTTGTATATATAGCATTTATAAAATGGCGCATCTTGGAATGGAACCCAAGTATAGACACCATATTTTACATTTCATAACACATCTTGTACATAAAATCTCCAGGTAGTTTTATATAAAATTTAATAAATGTTTTGTACATGCAGATGCAGGTAATGACGATAGTCGTGTAATGCCTGGTACGGAGTTTTAAGTGGCGAATGATTTCACGTAAAAATAATATTTTATACTTTATGTACGTGTACAGAAAAAAACATGATCATTATTTACAAAAATATATAAATGCAAAACTTTTAGACATTTTGAGTAATAACATTACTGAACACGATACACCTGGTAAGTAATCCACGAACGAAGGTGTTGCTATGACGATCGCTAACAAAAGAAAACTGACACCAGCGTAGGCTACGTAGCTGTGCTGGGGAACCCTTCCCAGGGCAGATATGGTCACTTACAACAGCTGCAGATTAGGTCATTTACATCACCAAGGTACCTTCCCAGTGCTTTCTGACAATTTCCATTTGTGGCAAGTCATATCAGCACCTAAAAAAAAACATCGGATTATGGAGGTTTTCGGAATTTTTAATTTCGGATAAAAGATACTCAATCTGTAAAAAGATTTGAGAAAAGCGCCTGGTGTTTTTATATATTTAAATGTAATATTTATAGTACTTATTCGGACTGTTACCCTTATCTTCATTGCCATATTCTCAACGTTTCGGCCGTTGTACGCTCCGGCCTTCCTCAGGTGATTGGATCTCTGAGATCAGCTATTATGAATACTTGCATTAATTGCATTATTCACACTATTACCCTCATCTTCATTGCCATATTCTCAACGTTTCGGCCGTTGTACGCTCCGGCCTTCCTCAGGTGATTGGATCTCTGAGATGAGTTATTATGAATACTCGCATTATTTACATTATTCAGACTGTTACCCTCATCTTCATTGCCATATTCTCAATGCTTCGACCGTTGTACACTCAGGAGATTTTTGAACCGACCAAGCATAGAAATGAATACAATATGGGAACCAGTAATAAGGAGTGTTAGTGAAAAGCAATGAATAACAACAAAAATTGCAATATAAGCTCTGGTAAAAAAAGATAGACTAAATAATAACAGAAGAAATAGCAATATGAGCACTGGTAAAAAATGTAGGCTGATACATTAGGTTTATGAGTCTCGAAAATTCATACAAAGATGACGTCATGGCCTACAACAGGCGTATTTATATGACATGTATGTTTACAAAAAATTATTAAAATTGTTTTCCGCTTTTACTGTGTAGCTTTTTACACCCTTCTCCAAATTGAAACAAAACGAATAATTCCGTTATTATTCACTTTTTTCATTGAAACATAACCCAGTGCACATGTTAGTACTTTGAATGTCCATTCCATAAATTCGTTCCTTGTAGATTGACCACAGATTCTCGATTAGAGTTAAATCAGGAGAGTTTCCGGGCCAGTCTATAGTAATTTGAATTGCTCACTGTTAAGGCTTGCCAGTGTGTTTGTGCAGCGTTACAATTTTCGTACGCTTCCTTGGAGTAACGTCCATCGCTGACAATAGCCGTAGGACAACTAATCGACAGTCGAGATAATATCGTCTGGGAATGATAAAAATCTGATGCAATCACGGATGACGTAATATTTTTCAAAGCAAAACAAATTTCATTATAGACCCCGAAAATAAATTCATATTTAGTGCACACCACCGCAAATGACCTAATCTGAGGAAAAAATAGAAATCGATTACACCCTGTCACTCCAGTGGGTCTAAAACTGACCGTAGGGTGAAAGAAAGGAATCTAAAGCGGTTGTTTCAATTAATTTGCACAAGGGTGTAAATGTTTATCAGATTACCACGTGTTGTCACAAAGAAAAAAATCAAGGGACGTAACTTCCTTTTCCAGAGTCCAAAAGCGTCTCCACGTTCTTGTGGGTGACAAATTATTTTCTATCCTACAACAGGCGAAACATTGCAAGTCGCTCACTAGCCTATAGCTATTCCGTGGAAAGTTCTCAGACAAACTACATTCACTAATTCTACCCTTCACATCTAAGATCCGCCATGCTACAGACATTGTAGCGAAACACCCTCTTTCCCTTCCTTTGCGAGATGTAAGTTCCATTCAAGCAACTCTTCCACCGAAACTCTGCTCTGTGGAACCGACTCCCAAGAGGATATTTTCCCGATCACTAAAAATGAACCAGTTCAAGTCTAGGATTAACCGGCATCTTCCACACATTACTGCCTAAACTGCACCTCTTATTCTGTAACCCTCTACCTCGAGTGGCTCCCGAGCCTTATACAGGGTGAACATCACTGTAAAAAAAAAAGAAAAAGATCAAGTTATCACTCACCAGCAATCTTAATTATCAATTTAGCATAACCGTGATGTGTAATTGTCATCGGATATTTACATGGGATTCAGGCGGAACGGACTTGAGAAGTCCGAGTCGAAAGCCGAACTCGGCGCGTCGATCTTTGTTTGTTGTCCTCGTTAACCATTACTCTACTGCGCAGCGCTTGTTAGTAGCTGGTCATTTTAAGCCCAACTTCTGGGTTTCGAGAATGATGACTGACATCAATATTGACGAGATAATGTTGCATGTTTATTGCCGGTAATTTAAGAACGTCCACGAGCGACAAATTTGAATAAATTTCCCAAGGTTGTTGGGGCGTTGATGAAGCCAACGGATGATCCTAGGGCAGCGGGGTAGGTGCTCTAGATGAAGGTTAGGGGTCAGCGTGGGACGAGATAGAGAGTGATAGATAGATAGGGATAGAGCGAGATGGGAAATGGGAATGCTTGTGTTAGGAGACAAGGTGAATACGAGGTTGACAGAGGCGGCAACCAGTTTTGGTTGGGCGTATGGAGCTCTAAAGTAAATAATTTATCAAGGACGGGGCGCATCGCAATTAATAAACGTATCTGGCATTATGGGGCCTCGCTAGATGAGCGATGATGAAGCGTTATCACTTGCCAAAAGTCAGTCAGCAACAATAACGTTCAGGAAACAACAGCTGTAGTAATATTCTTATTTTAAGTGTCAGGACGTGAGGATCACGACTCTCCCCAGCTTCCCTTTCTTTTGTTATTCTAAATAATGTTTTACTCTTAACCATCGCTCTATCCTAGTACTACCATCCAGTCATTCAAGACCATTCAGTCGGTTACTTTTTCTTTCCCTTCCTTCTCTTGCCATTAGTATCTCCTGTGAGTGTTAAATTCTCCAGGCCCACTTTCCTCGTTTAGCTGTCTCTTTCTGATTGTATGTATAAGTTTCTTCACAGTTTCTATTCTCTTGAAAACGCCCTTGTTGCTAACATTTTCTCTCGGTGGCATTTATCGGAAGAACATTTCTGCCGCTTCAGGTCGCTTCGACATCCGTGAGAAAATTCACTGCCAAATAAGCGGATTATATATCTGGACGATTTAGATTGAGGGAAGGAAATTGAAAATGTTATTTAGATGAAGTGAGGGACACAGTCCTGAGAGTAGATACGGAAAGGAAACTACAAAACCCTCGAAAGAACGTAGCGAAGTAGAGCGAGAAGACAGGACTAAGCCCGCTTTGGGTATGATGATAAACTACATCCACGTCCTGGCTAAGACGATAAACTACATCCAGCAGAAATGCCTCTGATAAGGAGGTTTTGAGGTGCGTAGAATCATCTCTTAATTGCTGGTGTTTCCAGGTCTACTATGACCCGGGTTCCAGCTATGGGTAAATAGTTAACAACCAAACTGAGGTCAAAGCACTATTAAAGTGTAAAAATACCTTTTAATATCAGAAATACTTTGTAAAAAATTATTACCAGCAATAAAATTATAAGCAATAAATATTTAAAAAAATATATTAACAGCTACACATATTTTTAAAAAAATATTACCAACAATAAAAATCTTGTTGGCATTAAATAACCCATTGAGTCTGATATACCGTAAAACAAAATAAACAAAACAAAACTAAACCATAGAATACATATTCTATTCATACGAACCTATCCTAAAAATCTTGTCGGTATTAAATAACCCATTTAGATTTATATGCCGTAAAACAAAATAAACCAAACCAAACTAAACCAAAGAATGCATATTCTATTAATACCAACCTTTCCTAAAAATCCTGTCGGCATTAAATAACCCACCGAGGTTAATATGCCGTAAATAAATTTAAAAAAAAACAAACCAAACTAAACCAAAGAATACATATTCCATTCATACGAACCTATCCTAAAAAATCTTGTCGGCATTAAATAACCCATTGAGTTTGATATGCCGTAAAACAAAATAAACCAATCTAATCTAAACCAAGGAACACATATTCTGTTCATACGAACCTATCCTAAAAATTTTGTCGGTATTAAATAACCCATTGAGCTTGATATGCCGTAAAACAAAATAACCCAAACCAAACTAAACCAAAGAATACATATTATATTCATACGAACCTATCCTAAAAACCTTGGCGGTATTAAACTGAGGTTGATATGCCGTAAATTAAAATATACCAAACAAAACTAAACCATGACTAACCATAAACTACAAGAAGAGAGAATGCATGATAATCAGCAAGAAAATGAGCCCAACATGAAAATTACATGTCGGGGTCACTAAAATCAGGCAGGTAGAGAAATTTAGATATTTGGAAAGTGTTCTGAGGACGGAAATTGCGACACTGAGATCCATAAACGTACTCTGATGGCCAAAGATGCATTCCAAAAGCTAAGCCGAGTATTAAGGGTCAGGAAAATTTCGTTGGAAACAAAGAAAAGAGTACTGAACTGTTACATGATGTCTCTCCTGTATGGCACCGAATACTGGACAATCTCGTCAAAGATGAAGAAGAGATTCGAATCAACAGAAATCTGGTTCTACAGAAGGATACTGAGAATATCATGGACCGAAGATGCGTGTAACGACTAGGATTTGGAGAGAATGGTAAGAAAGAGGAAACTTAGAAGAGACAGCTGTAATTTCTGGGACACGTAATGAGAAAGGAAGGCTTGGAAAATCTGATACTCACAGGACAGATGGAGGGAAAGAGGAACAGGAGAAAGCAACGCGTGACTATGTAATGGGCTTGAAGAAATGGATGGCAGAAAAGGGTTTGGGAGAAATAACAAAAAATAAACCTTATTGAGTTGCAAGGTATAGAAAGATGTGGAGGGCGATGACCGCCTACGTCCTGAAGGGACACGGCACATAAGATAATAAGAAGAGGGAAACTGGAAAGATTAGAAAGGACAGTCAAATGAACAGGATTCAAGATGACAGAAGATGTCGACTGACGATTGAAGTTACACTTAAAATGCTGTAGACTCTACTTGACAGGAGAGAAAAGGGATGGAAGAGAGTTATGTCTGCAAGATGTGCGAGAGAAGGAAATATTAGAATAGAACTTACGGTACATCCATCAATTTCAACAGTACAATGACGAGACCTGGCTGCCATCTTAGATCCATCTGAAATCAGGAAAATGTCAATTTTAAGCGAAGTGGTCGTAATATATAAAACAAAATGTACGTCTCGCTCTTTAACTTTTTAATGCCTAGAGGATATTGGGCAAGTGGTTAAAACATTCGATTTCCAACCATCGGACCCAGGTTCGAATCTCGCCATGTTATCGGCGATCCCAGCATGCGTCGCCTTTGGATAGTGCCTGAAAGCCATACCACGGGTTGACCCAAGCTTTGTGAGTGAAATTGGGTCTATTTGCAAACCGTCGGTGGCTCAGCTAGCGCAAGGAGTCACATTGTGGCCGAGGGTTTGAGCTTACTGGTCTGTTGATCACGCCAAATAACGCACTCTTTCCCAGAAACTGTCAGGTCCGATCAACATAGTTGCAGTATAAACCACTGGTGGATTCTGTGGGTGTTGAACAAACACAAATGTGCCTGAGCGTGTGTCTGCAATAGGGATTGCTAGTCACTCTACGAGACAAACATACTTAGATACATGTGGTCAGCAATTGCTATGGGTTAACTCAGTGATCAATGTTACTTTCTGTTATTTAATTCGGAAACCATTTTCTTCGTGTCTAAAGTTTTTTTTGTTTTTTTTTGTTTTTTTCTCCATATCATATTTGGTTGCACACGCAAGAAAATACTTGGTAAACTTCAAAGGTACGTCTAAAAATACTTACAATTTTAACCCCCCACCACAAAAAAAATATGCTACTAGGCATAATTCGTATTAATTATTTTTTTCCCAAAATATTCACCCTAAAATTTTTATAACAATTCCACTCTAATTAATAAGCTGCAAATATATTTTTAGAATTCTTCATTCTGAGAAGAAGCAGACTTTTTCTGCGAAAGCGCTGCTCACATAAATTTTCTTATATTTAATTTTCAGAGTTTGAAGAGAGTGCTTTCTCCATCATTCTTTTATGTTGAACCCGCAAGATAGAAATTAATTTCTAATGTCAATACATCGACTTGAGAGGTCTTCATTTTTTTTTTTCATTTTTTTTTTTTTTTTTTTGCTTTCTTTATTTTCAAATAAATGCTGTTTTACGCATTATAAAACTCTGAAGGGCAAAATAAAAACGAGGGGAAAAATACATAGCAACATTTTAATTCACATTCTACACGTCAAAATTTCCTTATCTGAAAATACGCTTGGCACGCCGTAAGCCATCTTTATCACTATGGATATTTCCAAATGTTGACATATACAAGTGAGAGGTTTCTCTCTCTCTCTCTCTCTCTCTCTCTCTCTCTCTCTCTCTCTCTCTCTCTCTCTCTCTCTCTCTCTCTTCTCCCTTTCTCTCTCTCTCCCTCTTCTCTCTCTGTCTCTTCTCCCTTTCGCTCTCTCTCTCTCCTCCCTTTCTCTCTCTCACACACACACATACACACACACGCGCATACAGACTCTTCTTTCTTTCTCTTTATTTCGTTTTCTTTGTATTATTTTTAATTTCTCGATATAAAAATATTATTATAATCAGTCGGAGTTATTACTCACATGTACATACATACACTTATTTGTGCGCGTGTATATATATGTAGGTGCGTATATATATATATATATATATATATATATATATATATATAATATATATATATATATATATATATATATATATAAGTTTATATATATATATATATATGTATATATATATATATATATATATATATATATATAAGTTTATATATATATATATATATGTATATATATATATATATATATATATATATATATATATATATTTAGAATTGGACATAGTCCGACAATTTATTTAAAGACATTTATATATATTATGTTTAACGTTCTTTTTATATATACAAGTATTTAATCAAATTTTAATACTGTTTATAATAAAACAGAGCATTTGCTTAAATACTTGTATCTATAAAAAGAACGTTAAACATAATATATATAAATGTATATATATATATATATATATATATATATATATGACGTATCAGGTGACCTACAGATAAAACAAAAAAAAATCTATGTAAAATTATTTGTGCGCGTGTATATATATGTAGGTGCGTATATATATATATATATATATATATATATATATATGATTGTTTCATTAAAAACGACAGACAACGTACTACGATTAAGCATTTTATTTAATTTTTCTTGTGTTCTGGACACAGAGTGTGTAGAAACTGCCCAAATGTCCTGCAATTCCAACGCGTTCGGCTATACTTTTCTACGAAAAGAAACCCATGCATAAATGAAGGATTGCTGCCTAAATACATTATATATATATATATATATATATATATATATATATATATATATATATATATGTAGCACACCTTAAGAGTATATTTCTTCATATATATATATATATATATGTAGCACACCTTAAGAGTATATTTCTTCATATATATATATATATATATATATATATATATATATATATATATATATATATATATATATATATAACGTATCAGGTGGCCTACAGATGAAACAAAAAAAACTCTAGGTAAATTTTCGTAATTTTCTCTGATATCCGGGGTATAAGACGACTTTAATCGATTACAAAAAATTATTATTATTAGTCGGAGTTATTACTCACATGGACACACATACATAAAACACGTTTTATATATATATATATATATATATATATATATATATATATATATATATATATATATATATATATATATGCGTGTATGTGTGTGTGTGTGTGTGTGTGTGTGTTTGTATCTGTATCGTATCAGGCGACCTGTAGATTAAACTAAGAACAAATCTAGGTAAATTTTCGTGATTTTATCTGATATCCGGGGTATAAGACGACCGACTGGGATCCATTTGACGAAAATGTAATTGACAATATTTATGAGCTATTTGCTTCAGCAGGTGGTGATCATTTTAACTTTCAAAGTTTTTAATTAAGTAAGTGAGTTTCTTTTTATTCTGTAATGAGAAAGAAAAGATTTCATGGCCTCATGAACGTTTAATTGCTTGACATCCTCAGAAATACCGTACAATGTATGCAATTGAAAAATAAAGTTCATGTGTTATAATAAATGTTGTTGCTACTTAACATCACAATGATAATGAATTTTAATTAGAAATATAGATTGTACGTTATCCTAAATGTTGTTATTTAAGAAATAATGATTGGTGTGAACGCAGACAGCTCTACGAATCAAGAACGAAAGTTTTGTTTACGTTACTTGTTACTTGTGCGTCTTGCATAGTGTTGTATAATCGCCTCTTGAATCTTGCTTTTCAATGTGAAATCTAAAATTAAAAATAGTTTTATTACATTTATAACTGTACTACAACATTATAATGTGAATTGTTTCAACTAGAAATATTTACATCGGTAAGAGGCAGCTGAAGTTCCTGGGACGCATCATGAGGAAGGAGGGCCTGGAGAATCTGATACTCACGGGTCAAATAGAGAGAAAGAGCGACAATGGAAAACAACGCGTGACGTACCTAGCGACCTTAAGCAAGTGGATGACAGAACGTAGTCTGAGGGAGGTTGCAGAGGGAGGGAACATGTTGAGAGCTGCAAGGGATAGAGGGAGGTGGAGAGGCCATGATCGCCTTGGTCATGAAAGGACACGGCACATAGAAACAAAGAAAGTTACCATACCGAGGCATTTGGTAGCCTGCCACGATCCACGGCGCAAGCATACTTGCCTACTGACCAGTGACGATACACCACAGGATATTTTAGCGTTTTATAACTGCTTATATAAGAGGACCCCTATTTTGGGGCTAATTTTTAATATTTAAAGGTTGCCTCATATGCGAAAATATATGGCACATATATATATATATATATATATATATATATATATATATATATATATATATATAAAGAGAGAGAGAGATAATATTAGTGGTCAATATAATATATAAATGATAGAAATTATTAGGAGTATTTGATAATTATAATTAAATCATTCATCGAGTCTGAAACCTCGACAGAATGCAGAAAGCACTGGAAGGCCGTTTCGTCCTATATTTACGACTCATCAGCAGTGCGCATCCACTACCGAGAATTGAAACCCTGACAGTTAGGTTATCAAACAAACGTTGTACCAACTGTTCAAACGAGCCTCGGCGACGGCGCTATATTGAGCCTGATTTGCGACCTCTCCGTCGTACGTATCTGCCTGATTTTAGTATCCCGACCTGTATTTTGGTGTCTTCTTTCTGCAGGTGTCCATACAAACCTCAAGCAGATAAATATACTAGAAACGTGCACATCTATAATCGTTATTTACATTGCTGTTGTGAAACTCATTTGATTATTGTGATTCGGCCGACTTTGCACGTATTGCACACATGAAAAAAGCGGCCGACTTTGCACACATGTAAAAAGAGATTTACCCACTCTTGAATTAACCCATAGATTGCTCAGTAAGCCAGTTATGTGCCATGCTTGATACACGCTTAGAGGATCATATATCTTTCGATACATGACTGACGAGGCAGATTTTTTTCCTGCAGTAGGTTGCCATTTCTTTCTGTGGTAGATCAGTTGCCATCCCTATCTGTCCTGCTATTTATCCGTAGGTAGGAGGAGAAGAGGAGGATTCATACCTTTCCCAAGGGTATTAGCACGTAAGTGAATGTAATGGATTCGACTGGAATTCGAACTCGACTCTCCGATTCCTCAATCCGAGCCGCTATCCATTACTCCACCGTGCCTACTCTGACCCAGATCTAAAGATCTCTTGATCGCAGAACAACAATGGGAGCAGTCAAGCAAAAAGAGACGACTCAGTGATTAGAAACTAATGTCCCTTTTAGACAATCAGAACAGACGTGAGAAGGAAGCTGCATCGGATACACCTACTTATTCTTCTACTTGTATGTGCTATGTTTCTCTATGATTCTGACGGTCATGGTTCTCCACACTTTCCTGTCCTTTGTAGTTCTTAATAAATTTTGTCTTTTTGCCATCTCTCCCAAACCCTGCTCTGCCACCCATTTACTCAAGCTCGCCGGGTAGGTTATGCACTGTTTACTCTGACTTCGATCTGTTCTGTGAGTATCAAATTTTCCAAGCCCTCTTTCCTCTTTTATGTGCCCTCGAATTTTCAACTGTCTCTTCGTGACGTTAAGTGTAAGTGCTCTTTGGGTTTCCATTGTCACTAGAACTTCGTCGTTGTTCACATGTTCGGTCCATGGTCCTTGAAAACCGTAAACAAACGAGGAATCACAAAAAAATGAGGAAGAAAATGTTTGGATTCTTTTTTCTTTCATAGAATTCTTCTCGATTCTTCTAAATTTGAACTGACAGTATGCTAACCGCTCAGTCAATGAGAGCCGAATATTTACTGTATGGAAACGGCTATTCTCTTACTATTACCAATGCAATTAGTTTTACAATAAGAATGCATTTTACATGATTCTACTATAAGACTACATTGTAAATGATTTTAATATGAGAATGCATTGCAAATGATTTTACTATATGAACGCATTGGAAAAGATTTTACTCTAAAAATGTATTGGAAATGATTTTACTATAAGAATGGATTGGAAAAAGATTTACTATAAGAATGCATTCTAAATAATTTTACTATGAAAATGTATTGGAAATGGTTGTACTATAAGAATGCATTGTACATGATTTTACTATAGGAGTTCATTATAAATGATTTTACTATAAGAATGCATTGGAAATGGTTTTACGATAAGAATGCATTGGAAATGGTTTTACGATAAGAATGCATCGCAAATGATTTTACTATAAGAATGCATTGCAAAAGATATTTCTATAAAAATACATTGCGAACGATTTTACTATAAAAATGCATTGCAAATGATTTTACTATAAGAACGCATTGGAAATGGTTTTACTATAAGTATGCATTGCAAATGATTTTACTATCAGAATGCATTGCAAAAGATATTTCTATAAAAATTGAGAACGATTTTACTATAAAAATGCATTACAAATTATTTTACTATAAGAACGCATTGGAAATGATTTTACTATAAGAATGCATTGCAAATGAATTTACTATAAGTATGCATTGCAAATGATTTTACTATAAGAATGCATTGCAAATGAATTTACTATAAGAATGCATAGGAAATGATTTTACTATAAAAATGCATTTTACTGACATCTAATTTCTCGAAAAACTCTTAAGAGAAATATTTGATGAATTTCAACCGATAGTAACGCCCACTTCTCGGTCTAACAATGTCGAATGTTTCCTGTATTAAAACGGTTATTCTCAATATTATCATGTTCTGCGACATTAGCTTGCTAATCGTTGATTGATGGCAAGGCGTCCAAACTAAAACTATTATGCAAATGTTCTTGTCGAACATTCGTCTAACCAGGATTTGCAAGATTAAAAAAAAATCAAATACAATAAATAATGATTGTTTTTCACGCGGATCATCCGAAAATGTTCAGGTTTAGAGAAACAGAGAACACAAAATATTTAATATCGCCATTTTCTTCTTTTCTTTTCTTTTCTTTTTTTGGTAACAAATGGAAACAGATGAGCGATACATGATTGTTTGACATTGATCAAAGAAATAACAGAAAAAACCGCATTATGTAAAAATCTTAACACACATTACATGGCCATGAAAAAATGACCAAGAAATACAAATAATAATTACTGGACAGTAATCATTAAAATGATTAATGATAAAAATGCATTATAATTTCTAGTAAGCGGCATAATAATAATAATAATAATAATAATAATAATAATAATAATAATAATAATAATAATAATAATAATAATAATAAAACAAAATGATTGACGTAACTCTTCCAATATTTCTTTCAAGAAAAGAAAAGAAAAAGAAACGAAAAACAGTATTTTACAATGATAAAACTGTTTTTTCTTTTTCTTAAATCGCGCTCTTCTCTTAACTTTTGATAATAATAATAATAATAATAATAAAAATAAATAATAATAATAAATAATAATAATAATAAATAGTAATAATAATAATAAATAATAATAATAATAATAAATAATAATAATAATAAGGAATAATAATAAATAATAATAATAATGAATAATAATAATAATAATAAATAATTATAATAATAAGAAATAACAATAATAATAAATAATAATAATAAATAATAATAAGGAATAATAATAAATAATAATAATAATGAATAATAATAATAATTAATAATAATAATAATAATAAATAATAAATAATAATAAAATTGTTCTAAAAATCTGTTCTCACGAATACAGCCCACAACTTACGAAAAGCTTTATATATGTAATATATATATATATATATATATGTGTGTGTGTGTGTGTGTGTGTGTGTGTGTGTGTGTGTGTGTGTGTGTGTGTGTGTGTGTGTGTGTGTGTGTGTGTGTGTGTTTAATTGGTCAGTGGAAAATGTCATGATACCATTTCTAAACTTAGGTCCCAGGGCGGGACCCAGAAAGAAATGTGTACACATCAGAAATCAAAGGAAATAAAAATAATAATTATAATAATAATTGGTAATAGTTATAGTAGTAGTAGTAGTACTGTAGAATCCCCGACAAACCGGACTAAGAAGGCGTTCCGGATATGAGGAATTGCTTACAAAGTCCGGATATGAAAGGCTGTATTTAGATTAAAATAAAAGAACTGAGATCAGGTTTAATATTTATTTTCAATGTTTTATAGTAAACAAAATAAGCTAATGGTGAGTGAAATATAACGGAATTGATTTTAAGGAAGAAGAAATAAATTATGTAATGTTAATGAAAATTCATTAAATTAAGTATGCCACGTATGCAAAACAAATAATGTAACGAGGATTTTTTAATCGCTGTTCCATGATGATTATTTCTCTTCTAATGTCATTCTCAACTTTTTCCCGCATTTCGTTTTGCTTTTGTTCTTGAAATTTTTTTAAACGAAAGACACTTTTTAAAACTCTGCGTGCGTTATTGCAATCGTCATAGCTGAATGCTGGCTTTCTTTCCATAAAACTGACAACCTTTTCAATACCTTTTTCAATTTCAGTCTAGGTTTCATCACAGTCATGCATCTCGTCGCTATCTAGTTGCAGATGTGTCTCGCTGTCATCCTTTCCTCTTATTCCCATCATCCTTTGCACCAATACAAGCCATTAGGGTGAAATAATCATAAGCCATTATCCAAAGTAAATTTCCGAAAAAACAGAAAGTTCAAATCAGTTACATACCACCGAAATAGTTCAAATATACACATCAAAATCATGTGCGGATATGCGGGATTCCGGATATGAGGGATTCCGGATATGAGGGATTCCGGATATGAGGGATTCCGGATATGAGGGATTCCCGATATGAGGGATTCCGGATATGAGGGATTCCGGATGTGAGGGATTCCGGATATACGGGATTCCGGATATGAGGGATTCTACTGTAGTTGTTGTTTTGGTTTGGTTGTATTTATTTAGCTGCATATCAAACTTATTATTATTTAATACTGAAATCTAAATGTTTTGTACCCAATTTTATACCTTCAACTACAGATATTTTACACATTATTTTATATTTTCAAAGAAATATATATTTTTTTTAGATATGTAGTTTGTAGATGATAAAATACATTGCCGGTAATTTTAATATAAATATGGATTTGTTATTCTTTAGTGCTATACTGGTTGTCATTTTGCTATAAAATGTATTACAATAATAATAATAATAATATGGGAGAGAGTAGCACACCAAACAAAGTGATGCTGGGGTACATATATACGAAGCCAATTATGCCCATCATAGTATTCTGTCTAATACGGGTATTTCAGGCACGCCCATTACGGCAAAATGAGTGATATTATGACAGGTTTTTATAAAATTATTATTATTATTATTTTTATTTCGTTTAATATCTGGCGTTTACACATTTCTTTCCGGGTCTCGCCCAGGGACCTAAGGTTAGAAATGGCATCATGACACTTTCCACTGCAAAATATATATATATATATATATATATATATATATAATTACATAGATAAAGCCCTTCGTAAAGTGTGGGCTGTACTTGTCAGAACAATTTTTTGTATCTCTTTGGGGCATGGACTTCCAGGGATCCCTTCAATCAGCCTACTGGAATCTTTTCCAACGAGTCCAAGGGCTCCAACTACAACAGGAGATGTTCCCATGTGCCATATTTTTGAGATTTCTATTTCAAGGTCCTCTTATTTTGACAGTTTTTCGAATATCTTCAAAGATGCATTGCAGTATGCAGGGACTGCCATATCAATAAGGTGGCACTTATTTTGTTTGTGGTCTTTTTATTATTATTATTATTATTATTATTATTATTATTATTATTATTATTATTATTATCACTTGATTTCCTATTATTTCTGGTGTGTACTCATTTCTTTCCGGGTCCCACCCATAGATCTAAGGGCAGAATAAGCGCTGAAATGACATCATGACATGTTTCACTGAGCAATTGTGAAAAAAATCACACACATTTTACATAGATGAAGCCCTTTGTAAGGTGTGGGCTGTAATTATGAGAACAATGTTTTTCTATTTCTTTAGGGCATGGACTGCCAGGAATCCCTTCAATGAGTCAATTGGATTTTTTTTCTAATCAATCCGAGGGCTCCAACTACAACAGGGATTGTTGATATTCCCATGTGCCACATTTTTGAGATTTCGATTTCAAGGTCCTTGTATTTTGATAGTTTTTTGAAGATCTTCAACGATACATTGAACATTCTGAAGGGACTGCCATGTCAATAAGAAGGCGCATTTAGTTTTTGCGGTCTATAATCACGATGTCAGAGCTATTAAGTTCGATTGTTCTGTCTGTGTATTGTAAAGTTCCATAAAATTGTTATAGGTCCTATCTCCGTAATCGGGTCTGCGTGGTGTCCATAACAATTTCTTGTGGTTTCTTTTCCGTAAGTGTTGTAGATATTTCAGTGCAGATATTCGCCCACTCTGTGGTGTCGTGTTTTATATTCAGTGGGTGCCAATACCGGGCAACCTGATACAAGATGGTCAATTGTTTCTCGATATTCATCACAGAATCTGCATTTTGGACTAACACAATTTTTCAGTATGTGTGCTCTGTAATTTCTAATTAGCAAGCATTTTTCCTGTGCAGCAAGAATAAAACCTTCGGTTTCAGCTTTTAACCCTGCACTACGTAGCCATTGATGGGTACAGGGTTTGTCTACATCAGCTTATTTGATACGTGCAAAGTATTGACCGTGATTATTATTATTATTATTATTTTTATTATTAATTTTATTATTGCGTGAAAAAGCAGCAGGTCAACACAGTGACGTTGAGGTACAAGCATACAGAGCTTTATATATTCATCAGGGCACCCGTTCTCATAAGGGCATACCAGACAAATACATCATGACCAACTATGTGATATGGTGTCAGGTTCTGCTAAAAGGATTATTATTATTATTACATAATCTCCAAAGATTTCCTTGTCACTTTCTTGGCCGTAAACCATTAGACATGCTCCATTAGGGACTGACGCAGTGTGCATCTGCAGGGATAATGGAAGAGTATCATGTACGGGTGCCGAGAGATTGATTCTTTTTTTAAAGTTTGAAGCAATGGGATAGCCACGTCGACTGAGAAATGGCATTTAGATACTTGAGAACATTCCTAACCGGAGACCGTCTGAACGGACTGGTTTAATTGATCTGAAAATATTTCTATCTCACCCGCAAGGTGGCGCTTTTATTAAGCTTCTCACCATATCGCACATATTTGGCAGTAAATCGTGTACCCGATATACCCTTATCAGACAAGGTGTCATGATGAATATATTGGGCATTTTATATTTGTACCCAATGTCACTTACGTAACACTAAATTCAATAATATTGAGAACAACAACTCGTTGCAGAGCTCCACGTTGAAATGAGAAACAGAAGCGTTAATCATAGCAACTCCAGATCTAAGTCTTTTTTTTTTACTGATAGTTCACCCAAAGACCATTCAAGATAGAGGATTACTGTTGTAACCTAGGGAAAGTTACTGAATAGAATAATCACACTGACAGTGGACGATAATACTTAGGACACGAACAATACATATATGATTCGCCAGCAGCGCGTAGAAGTAGTCAACAGCTAGATGTGAGTCAGGTGGATTCCGCAATGATTCTCCAACTGCAGGGTATCTAACAACCGCCCCACGCGGTCAGATATGGCACAGGGCCGAATTTAATGTAGGCACGGCTAAAAATTCCCCGTAGACCTCGTATAAAACAGCGTCGAGTAGCTGTTTCCTGAGACGCCACTCTGCCCTTCGATATAGCCTCATTTGAGGTTCTTCTCTGCCCAGAGGCAGAGAGTTTGGCCAGCACAGCTGGAGACGAATCTCCAACTGCAGGATATCTACCAACAGCCCCAGATGTGGCACAAGGCCGGATTTAATGTGGGGTATCTGGGCCCGTAGGCTCGTCCAAAAACTCCCCGTAGACCCCGTATAAAATGGGGTCCGGTGGCTGTTTTCCGAGACGAGACTCTGCACTTCGACATCACCTCGTCTGAGGATCCTCTCTGCCTCAGGGCTGAGAGTTTGACCAACACAGCTGGAGACGAATCTCCAACTGCAGACCAACATACAGTATTTATAACTGTATTTATGTGAATGGGAACATACACATTATCGTCCGTAGGTATGCTACAACAGTTATTGAGCGAATTTGTTGTATTTGTAATACATGTTTAATATAGTTTGAATGTAGCATCCGACGTAGGAAGTAATTTGTTCAATCTAACAGCAACAATGTCTAGTAGCAACTATTCAGGAATTCTTAAGGTCTTCCATATCAGAGGTTGGCAGTGGATATTCGGAGAGAGTAGGAAAACGTAGTTCTGCAGGTCTTTTCATCTGACAAGTTAGCAGTGGATATTTCGACAAGAAAAAAAACAAAATGGCCGCATTATACACATCGGATCGAATATTTCAAGTCTTCTGATTGGTTAACCTTCTATGGGTGGACTATAAAATGAGTCAGCTCATTTTGGTTTGCTCATTAGTCCACTTATGTACACAAAATAACCCAACAGTTTGCTTGTAAGAATAGAAGGAAGTAAGTACAGCTTATGAGGACATGTAGGATAAATAACAATAAACTTTAAACTTAGAATTCTAGTAATCAGGAAAGTATACTCTTGGGAGACTGTTCTAGAGAAAAAGCTGTCTGAGTCAAATTTTCTTCCTAGCAACTGAATACGAAGGGAATGAGGAGGATTCGACCCTGTGTACGTAGCATGGCAAGGACTTTCTGTAAAGGTCTGAAATGGTGGAAATTGGAAACAGAAGAGTTTAGCATGGCAACTCAAGACCAAAACTTCTTTTTTTACTGATAGTTTACTCATTGCAAGGCCCAAGGGCCACTCAATGTAGAGAGTTACTAGTGAAATTGTAAGGGATAAGTAGATGAAAGTAAGAGTATTATGAAGACATGTAGAATAGATATCGATTGACCCTGGACGTAAAGAGACCAATATTGTACTTCTCAGGGGCGCACTCTCTTGGGAGTTTGTTTCACAGATAACAATTCTGAGAGAGAAGCTGTTTGAATTGAAGTTGCTCCTAAGCAAGAGAGCACGAAAGGAATGCGCATGGCTTGCCACCGTGAACACAGCATGGTGGGGGGGTCCTAGCTGTGAAGCTCCGAACTGGTGGCACTGAGGAATGTATCTCGCCCGAATATCTGCCATAGTAATAGCGATATAGTAGCTGGCATCGTTTCGTCTGTCGGATAAGGTTTGCAGGGTGAAGAATAATTCATCACCCACAAGGCTGCGTAAGCGTTTTTGAAGTTGGTCGAGGCTGTACAGTTAGGATTGGGAATCACCAGCCCAGGTGTGGTAGCAATACTCCATTCTTGGTCAGATTTGACTTCTTATAAAGATAAAGAATGACAGTGATATCCTATTAATAAGGGCTTTACCTGGCACACATTTTAGGGTGTGGGGTCATCCGCAGTGTCGTTTCTGTACACTAGCTGGGGTGATTTTTGATCTCTTAATACCTTGTGGATTTACCCTAGCAACTAATGCATTTCTAAACAGGCACGATAGATTACTCTTGATTTTCGAATACACCGGATTATTATCAGATACGAGAAGGCTCACTTTCCAAAAATAATACAATAAAGGGCCCTCAAGATTAATAACTGTCCCTGCATTGTTTGTCGTGATGGAATTTTAATAAAGGGACTGTTATTTTTCATAATTATAATTACCGTCGTGCCAACCTCGATTTTTTTTATAAGTAAGTACTGGGCAATACATTTATGTGGCCTGGGTATGACGATAAACTTCATCCGCGTCCTGGGTAAGACGATGAACTGCATCGGGTGGTTTTGAGGAGCGTGAAACTGCTTCTTGTTTGCTGGTGTTCCCGGGTCCGATCTCACACGGGGTGGTGACAACTGTTGGGGTCCCGGCTATGGGCAAATAGCTGATCTCTCCCACCGGACTGGGGTCGGAACCATGTGAAAGTGTAAAAATGGGTTTTAATACCAGTAATACTCTTTTTTTAAAAGTTATTACTAGCAATGAATTTTTGAAGGAAAAAATATTATCAGCAGTACACTTTTAAAAAAATATTACCAACAATACATTTAAAAAAAATATTTTACCAGCAATACATTTTTGAGAAAATATATTACCAACAATACATTTTTAAAAAATATATTACCAACAATACATTTTTAAAAAATATATTACCAACAATACATTTTTAAAAAATATATTACCAACAATACATTTAAAAAAAATATATTACCAACAATACATTTTAAAAAGGAAAAAATATTAACAGCAATACAGTTATGAAAATAAAATATTACCAGCAATACATTTTGGGGAAAATATTACCATCAATAAAATATTGTCGACATTAAATAACCTATTGAGGTTGGTATGCCGTAAAACAAACCAAACCAAATTAATACATTCATTGGAAGATATACTAACCCAATATATTTTTAAAAAAAATGTATATACGAAACCCATCACCAGCTCTCGAAAGCGATAGTATTCCTAACCTTGGTAATTTTGTCATACACGCCGATTGCACTACACAAGCTAACAGACCTTCATTGAAAGATATACTAACCTGCCCTATACAGAAAAAAGGTACGTGTGAAAACCATCACCACTTCGAGAAAGCGATTGTATTCCTCACTTCGGTATTTTTACCATAAACATCGATCACGCGACACAAGCTAACAGACCAGATAATGTCACAGAAGACTTCAAAGAACACATATACTATGTTCTAGATATCATCATACCGTCTGATAAAAAAACATTTACGCAAAATAATTTAATAGATTCTTCAAATAAAAAGGCCTGTGAATATAAATCTCAAGAATGTATCATTTAAACAGAACAATTATTCGCGTAGATTATGAATTCTATGAATTGTTAAGACCCCCGATACTCGTATTAACTCATTAATTCCCTATATAAAATCTGGCATTAATTATAATTTAAAAAAAACCGGTATTATTGGTCTCCACATATAAAACATTAATAGCCACTGTCCTATTTTGGAACGGTCTTTTACAGGTTATTACAGAAACAATTTTTTGGATTGTAATTCGAATTCCAGTCGTTCACTTGCGTGCTAATACCCTTGGGAAAGGTATGAATCCTCTTCTTAAAGCTATAGATAAATAGCAGAACAGACTGTGTTCTATAGCCTTGGAAGGCAACTGGTCTACCGCAGAAAGAAATGGCAACCTACTGCGGGAAAAATCTGCCTCGTCTGTCATGTATCGAAAGATACATGAACGCCTAAGTGTGTATCCCGCATGGCACATAACTAACTTATTAATAATCTTTTAATTTTCTTTTTTCTAACTAATAATTTAATTTTCGGCCATATTGCGGTTCTGCAGTCAGGAATGACCAGACTAAACAGCGTTGTGGCTATTATTGCAGACCTCTTTACCAAGTTGTGACACCTAATAATGACAACAACAACAATATTTGCAATTATCAGAGAACGAAGGAATGGTTTGGACCAATATGGTGACGGTGGTACAAGTTGTTTTGGTTGGTTGGTTAGTTGTTTTTGTTTAGCGGTATATCAACACCTTCATGGGTTTTTTTAAATGCCGAAATCTAAATATGTTGTATATTATTTTTAGGAGATAATAACGGTTTTAGTGATAACATTGTTACTAATTAACCCATATCTGGGAGGACAAGAGGTGGATTCATACCTTTCCCAATGGTATTTACGCGTAAAAGAATATAACGAGCCCACCTGTAATCGGAACCCTTCCCTCCAATTAGCAATTCCCAGCCATTATCCATTACACCACACACACACACCAAAGCTTACAGCACCTGGTATAAACCAGCGGTTACCCATCTAGATACTGATCAGGCTCGATGCTGCTTAACTTCGTTGATAGTAAGGGAACCGCCGTTTCAGCGTGATCTCGCCGTAAGCCACCAGCAGTTTTCGGAGCACTGGGAACGGTATCGAAACAACTCACAACAGCAACAAATTAACAGTTATTTCCCATTTAACTAATAAAAATAATAACAACAACAATAATAATAATACCAATAATAATAATAATAATAATAATAATAATAATAATAATAATAATAATGATAATAATAATAATAATAATAATAATAATAATAATAATAATAATAATAACTCCTATGGGAAGGAAACTGGTACGAACACCACCCTGACCCGGTTATGGAGATAGGACCTGTTACAATTCTATGGGACTACACAATACACACTGACAGAACAATCAAAGCCAACCGCCCAGACATTGTTATTAAGGACCACAAACAAAATAAGTGCCTCCTTATTGATATGGCAGTCCCTGCAGACTGCAATGTGTCTTTGAAGATATTCGAAAAACTGTCTAAATACAAGGACCTTAAAATAGAAATCTCAAAAATGTGGCACATGGGAACATCAACAATTCCTGTTGTAGTTGGAGCCCTTAGACTGGTTGGAAAAGATTCCAGTAGGCTGATTGAAGGGATCCCTGGAAGTCCATGCCTCAAAGAGATACAAACAATTGTTCTGACAAGTACAGCCTACACTTTACGAAGGGCTTTATCTATGTAATTATATTTTTTTTTATTTATTTATTTATTTTTTTTTGCAGTGGAAAGTGTCATGATGCCATTTCTAACCTTAGGTCCCTGGGCGGGACCCAGAAAGAAATGTGTAAACACCAGATATCAAAGGAAATAAAAATAATAATAATAATAAAAGGAACTAGACCAAGATGGTACATACAAATACTTAGAAAATAATGAAGGAGACGGGCTACAACATTCAATTATGAAGAAAAAGATCCGAAAAGAATATTATAGGAGAGTGCGTTTGATACTAGAAAACGAACTTAATGGGGCCAATAAAATGAAGGCTATCTACACCTTAGCTATACCCGTAGGAACCTATAGCTTCAGTATTATTAAATGGGAGTTGAATGACATTAAAAGATTGGACGCCAAGAAAATACTTACCCAAATGAGGATGCACGATCTGAAATCAGATGTTGATAGGCTGTACGTACCAAGAGCTTTAGGAGGCCGGGGTCTAATCCAACTTGAACTAACTCTAAAAACTACAACAATCGGATTGCAAGTATACCTCACAAAAACCAATGACTCCTTTCCTACAAATATTAAAACACCAAATACACACCATCAACAAAAAGGCTGCACTATTCAAGAAACAGCTTAATATGCCTGAAAACCTCCCAACGAAAAACGAACCGAATACCATCTACGCCAAACGAGTAAAACAGAAAGCAAAACAAACTGACCAAATTAAATCACAAAAAAAACTGGGAGGACAAGGCGTTGCATGGCAAATATCTAAAAAAAAAAACGAAGGAAGCAGATGTGGACCAACAGAAAACGCATCAGTGGCTGATGACCACCGGTTTGAAAACTGAGACAGAAGACCTAATTATCGCAGCTCAGGACCAAAACCTCGCAAACAGATCCTATTGCTGCCACATAACCAAGGAAATGCCGGATCTACGAAAATATATGATAAAACTGTCGACCATATTATTGCAGGATGTCCGGAACTGGCAAAAATGAATATACACAGACATAACAAGGTAGCGACATATGTGCACTGGAAGATAAGCAAGGAGCACAAAATCGAAACCACTGAGAGTTGGTATGATCACTAACCAGACACAGTTACCCAAAATAACGATGTAACTATCCTCTGTGACATGCCAATTCAAACTGACAGAGAAATAAAAGCCAGCTGACCTGATATTATCATAAAAAGACAAGAAATTCAGAAAGTGTATGCTTATTGACATAGCAGTGCCATCTGAGAGAAACACCTCCTTAAAAATTATAAAGTAATTGTCCAAATACAAGGACCTGGAGATGTGGGGAATGAAGACCGAGACTGTACCAATAGTAATCGGAGAGCTGGGCCATGTGAGAAAAGGAATGGACAATTTTACTAACACTATCGCAAGTAACATCAACATACAAATTACCCAGAAGACCGCCCTACTAGGAACATCCCATATACTAAGAAAAGTGATATCAATTAAATGACAATTCTCATATAGGGCCCAAGGGCATTAGATTGAACCCAGCTCTACAGGATACAAAACAGGAAACATAACATACACAAATAATAATAATAATAATAATAATAATAATAATAATAATAATAATAATAATAATAATAATGTAGACATCATAGCACAGCATGGATAGATTACCGTAAACCTTTGATAGTGTGCCACACTCTTGGATCGTTAACCCTAGAACACTAACCATGGGTATATAGTACCCAGTACAAATTTTCTTAATTTTAATTACAATTTTCAGTACCTGATATCCTTATCTAAATAATATGTTTTTCAGTTCCTATTAATGTTACCTCAAAGTACAAAGTTTGAAGTGCCTGCATGTAAAATATTTCAAATAAAGATTTATATTTAATATTTTTTTGATATTTTCAAAATCGGGTATGATATATCCATGGTTAGTAGTGGTTTAACTTTAATTGATGCTTAGTGTTCTAGGGTTAAGACACTGGAAATGTACAAAGTCTCCCCCGTGATACTAAACAATAATAGCTATGGATACAAACTAATGAAGAAAGTATTGACTCAACTACTGTACATGGATGATCTCAAACTTTTTGTCAAAGACGACAATGAGTTGAGGGGTTTCCTAAATACTGTAAAAAAAATTCAATGAAATGTGCAAAAGTAACATTCAAGAAAGGGAGAATTACAGAAACACACTCAATTGATTTAGATGTTAGAGGCTGATGTTGATCGTCTGTATGTGCCCAGATCCAAAAGAGGCAGAGGATTATTTCAACTAGAAGTGTCTTACAAATCTACACTAATTGGCCGTCAAAAATACCTGGAAAAGTACAGAAGACTGGATGATGATCTGTGTCAAAGAACAACAAAGTAAGAAAATTTATTCAATAATATAGGTAGGCAACAAGTTCAAAATGGAGTTTCAAATGGGTGAGGAAGTGCAAGTAAAGCTTGATACACCGACTGCAGCTGCAAAATACTGAAAAGGCAAATGCAACTGCCCAGATACAGAAACGATGGCAAAAATAAACTACTTCACGGCCAATACTCTATTCATGCCAAACTAGATGATGAAGACGAACGCCGTACCCATCAGTGGCTACGCAGCGAAGGGATAAAGGTTGAAACCAGAGGTTTTACTCTTGCTGCACAGGAACAATGCTTGCTAACTAGAAATTATCAAGCGCACACACTGAAAAATCGTGTTAGCCCAAAATGCAGGTTCTGTGATAAATATCAAGAAAAAAATTGACCATCTTCTACCAGGTGCGCACGGTGCTGGCACATACTGAATATAAAACTCGGTATGACAGAGTGGGCCAATATCTGCATTTCATCTTTTACGGAAATGAAACTGCAAATTGGTACAAACACCACCAGACCCGGTTACGGAGATACGACCTGTAACAATTTTATGGGACTTTAGACAGAACAATCAAAGCTAAACGCCCGACATCGTGATCAGAAACCGCAAAAATGTGGCTTCTTATTGACATGACAGTCCCTGTATCTTTGAGGTTTTAAAAAAAACTATCAAAATACAAGGAGCTTGAAATCTAAATCACCAACTACAATTCCTGTTGTAGTTAGAGCCCTCGAATTGATTGGAAATGATTCCAATAGACTAATTGAAGGAATCCCTGGTAATCTATGCCTTAAAGAAATCCAAAAGATTTTTCTCACAAGTACAATCCAACTCTTACGTAGGACTTTATCTATGTAAAATATGTGTGATTTTGTTTTCAAAATTGGTCAGTCATGATGCCATTTCTGAGCTTAGGTCTCTGGTCGGGACCCAGGAAGAAATGAATACACACCAGAAATCAAAGGAAATGAATAATAATAATAATAACAATAATAATAATAATAATAAGAAGAATAACAAAAACAATACTACTACTACTACTAATAATAATAATAATAACAATACTACTAATAATAAGAACAATAATAATAATAACAACAACAATACTACTACTACTTCTACTACTACTACTACTACTAATAATAATAATAACAATACTACTACTACTAATAAGAACAATAATAATAATAACAACAACAATACTACTACTACTAATAATAATAATTAAAAAAATAATAATAATAACAATACTAATAATAATAAGAAATAATGGAAAGTGTCATGATGCCATTTTTAACCTTAGGTCCCTGGGAGAGACCCGGAAAGAAATGTGTAAACGCCAGATATCGAAGGAAATAATAATAATAATAACAACAATACTACTACTACTACTACTACTACTAATAATAATAATAATAATAATAATAATAATAATAACAATACTACTACTACTACTACTACTACTACTACTACTAATAATAATAATAATAATAACAACAATACTACTACTACTACTACTACTACTAATAATAATAATAATAATAATAATAACAATAGTAATAATAAAGCACATCAAAATATAAAATTTGATAGTTGTTAAAGTAAAAAGCCGACAACGAAAGTCGTGAAGATGGCGGAATTAAAAACAGGACAACATTCGGGCTAATAATTGCATTATGCAAATAACTGGTCTATGAAGAATGGCCGTTTAAAGAGGCAGTGATGGATAGGCTAGTGGGTGAGGCTGTTGAAGCCTGGGGTCGTGAATCTGTCGACAGATCAATAACCGGGGACTGGGTCAAGTCACTAAGGATCGAGATGGGGGTTCAAATTGCCGAATCAGACCCATGTTGTCGTATGTATTTTGGTTGGCAATTTTCACTAAATTTTATCTTACGACTTTTTATGAGCAATCAATGACTGACGACAAAAGGAATTCACGAGCCTCGTGAGTTTTCATTGTCCCCACGAGGGGAAGAAGTCCCTGTTCCAGTTTCTGTACTTAATCTCTTTTCTCACTTGGATTGATTTGTCTCCAAGGACATAGAGAAGGAATGCGAACAACAACAATAATAATAATAATGAAGTAGTCGTCGTCGTCGTCGTCGTCGTAGTAGTAGTAGTAGTAGTAGTAGTCGTAGTAGTAGTAGTAGTAGTAGTAGCAGAAGTAGTAGAGTAACAAGAGAACATTAAGAGAATAAAATCAGGGATGATTAATATACGAGTGAAAAACGAAAAAAAGAAGGAAAGTAAAAAGGAAAAAGGTAGAAAAAAGATGATAAGAAGAAGAAAAGAATGAAAATTAACAACAAAGAAAAGAGGGAAAGAAAAACGGAGAAAAGAAAAGAGGAAAAGAAAAAGAAGAGAAGAAAAAAAGAAAAAAAGGAAAAGAAAAGAAGAAATGAAAAAATAGAAGAAAAGGGGAAAAAAAGAAGAAAAAAGAAGGGCTTAAATAAAAGAATAGAAAGAGAAAAAAATAAAGAAAAAAGAGAAACGGTCGCTTTATATGAAGAAGAAAAAGAAAAAGAAAAACAATGAATTTAACATAAGAAAACGAAAAATGAAAAAGTTAACGTCACTAAAAAATGACGTCACTCTACCGACTTCATAATCGCACGGGAGAATGTCTATTTACGCATGCGCAGTCTAGTCGACTCTAAGTGGTTGCCAAGTTTCAACAAGGCCGTGTCTCAAAATGGCTGCATATTTTTGGACCAACTTCGGATGCGATAGAATCTTTGCCCTCCTTCAACTGAATATATATATATATATATATATATATATATATATATATATATATATATATATATATATATATGGAGTGTATCAAAAATACATTTACAAACTTTGGGGCCGGGTCATTCACAGCAAAACAAGGACAAAAGTCCATACAAACATATCTCCGCAAATCCTCCGTTTTTATGTTATTAAGTTAAAAGAAAGTTTACGATAGATGGCGCTGTGTTGCTGTGTAGACTAGGTTTCATTTGGCATTCATGTACATTGTTGCTAGACTGTCTTCAACGTCTAACGTGTTTAGTAGTGAGTTAATTGAGAAGTATTCCGTTTAACAGTAGCAGGATATTCATATCGAGAGCGGACAGATATGATTTTACACACGACCGCACGAATGGTAATGGATGTGAGGCTGCACGGCTGTATCAGATTGCTGAGACAGCATCCATAGCACCTCAAACTATGAATCGAGGAAGACCGAGATCCGCCCATACGCCTAACCACGAAGAACACATTCTACAGGCTGTCAGGAACGGGCCAGGCACGAGCACACGTCAAGTGGATCTAGCATGTCGTACATCTCATAGTACCACATGGACGGTACTTCAAGAGACAGCTCCTGTATCCGTATCATTTGCAAAGTCT
>OZ038511.1:42898224-42908224 GCA_964036315.1 Acanthosepion esculentum | reverse complement strand
TTTGAAACATGAGAACTCTTATGTAGCGAAGGAATCATATTTTAAAAAACTAAAAATATTATTATAATATATATATATATATATATATATATATATATATATATGTTGAGTCTTGACTCAATGTTGAATCTCGCCTATTGCATGGAATAATAATGCAACACAAAATGTACTTAGAACAAGAATGTATTATGACAAGAAAGTGTACACAATAAGTACATATAGTATTTCTGTATATTTCTGGGAAGACGTTCCTGGAGAATGTGTTGACTAGTCGCAGTCGATCAGAGTCTCTAGTTGGATCTCGTGATTCCTTCTTCTCTCGTCTTCCGGTACCAACCACTATTTATATAGTTGGTAGTCACATATGCAGATTAGGTGGATCCCACCACAACACCCCCCTCCCAAGCCTTGGAATCCTTTTGGATTTCAAACTGGCTTCTATATGGGATGATGATGGTTATTTCTTTGTAGATCCCCTTTGCATAGTTCATATGTATATCTGCTTTTTTTTTTCAATATCTTTTTCGTTTTGGATTCACGTCCAATGGGTCCGTGAACTGTCGTTTCCTACCGGATCTTCTCGGTTCATGAGCACTCTGCGTAGGTTCTACTTGAAACGTATCATACATTATATCAATGGGATCTTCCTCCTCATCCGGTATACTCTCTTCATGCTCTAGCACGTAGCATTTTTTGAGTTGGTCCTGGTGCCTCTTATGAGTATTCTTCGGCCCTTTTATTATGTAAATCAGGTCACCGATTCTCTTATCCACTATGCCTCGCTCCCAGAACTCAATGTTGTTTCTATAGCACTTGAAAAAGACCTTCTCTCCGGGGGTGTATCTTTTTCTAGCTGTATACAGTGTTCTTTATTCTATTTCTTCCTGGCAAAAGCTTGTCAAACACTGACTTAACTTTCCTAGCGAACATTAGTTCAGCTGGTGCCATGTTTGATGGTGTTCTCTGGTTAGGCGTGATTCTGTATACTTGTAGGAATTGCTGAAGCACCTTTTCCGTTGGAACTCCTGAGGCTTTCTTCAGAGCGCGCTTTAACGTATCTACAAATCTTTCTGCGAGTCCATTGGATCTCGGATGATACGGCGGCGTCGTTATGTGGTTAATTTGATATAACTCACAAAATTCCTTAAATTCGTCAGAAGTGAATTGTGTACCATTGTCACTCACAATACACTCTGGCACACCGAACCGTGCAAATAGTTCATGCAAAAAAGTTGTTGTGGTATTGGACGTAGGCTTTTTGCAGCGTAGTACTTCCGGCCATTTTGTAAAGCTATCTACCACTATTAAGTAGTAATAATCTTCTACTGGACCAGCGAAATCAATGTGTAATCTTTCCCACGGATGATCCGTCTTTGGCCATGGTTTGTGTACTATAGGTGGTGCCTTAGCTGCTAACGCACACCCTTTACATCGATGAACCATGTTTTCGATATCCACATCCATTCCTTTCCAATATACAAAGCTTCGCATTAAGCTTTTTGTTCTATTAATCCCCGGGTGACCCATATGAAAGTCCCGTAGGATTCTTTTCTGCAACTTTTTTGGTACTACTACTCTCTCACCATATAGTAAAATTTCGTCACAAATTGAATAGATCTCCTGAACTTTTTGGTCATTTGCTACCATTTTATTTTTTATTCCTAAAATGAAATCATCGCTTTCAGATTCTTTTTTGATTTCCTTTGATGTAACCGGTAGCTCTCTTACAATGTTGTTTACCATGCTTTTGACCTCATAATCTGCTCTGATATTTCCAATAATTGTTTCTTCGAATCCTTCATCTTTATTCGGTACGAGTCTTGATAAGGTATCCGCATGAATTATATTTTTGGATGATAGGTGTTTTATGTGGAAATCATAATTGAGAAGAATGGTTCCCCATCTTAACAGTCGATTTGCCGTGTAAACGGGTAACCCTTTCTTTGACCCAAAAATAGTGATCAGAGGTTTATGGTCCGTTTCTAACCTGAAATGTCTGCCGTAGATGTACCTATGAAATTTTGTTATGGCAAAAATGATACTCAGCGCCTCCTTTTCTATCTGTGAATAACTTCGCTCTCCTGGGAGTAATGCCCTCGAAGCATGCGCAATCGGTTTTCTAGAACCATCTGGCATTATGTGTTGAATACATGCTCCTACCCCGTATGAACTAGCATCACTTGCCACTACAATATCCAGTTTAGGATTGTAATGGGTTAAAAAGAGGTCGGATGTAAGCATTTTCTTAATTTCATCAAAGGCTTTTTGACATTCTAACGTCCATTCCCATGCCTTGTCTTTTTTCAGTAGTTCATTCAACGGAGCTCTTAGATTGTACATTCCTTTCATGAATGCTTGATAATAGTTCGCGAGCCCCAGAAAACTCTGTAGTGTCGCCACGTTAGTGGGCGTCGGCATGTTTCTAATCGCAATGGACCTTTCCGGATCTGGAAATCTGCCATTTTTGTTGATTATGTGACCTAAATATTTAATTTCCTCCAAACCAAATTCACACTTTGATTCTTTGACTTTAAATCCAAAATCCTGAATCTTTTTAAATACTTGATAGAGGTGCTCTCGATGTTCGTCGACGTTTGCACTCCTTACTATAATATCATCTAAGTAGGCACACGCAAAGTCTAAGTCATTCAACATGACGTCCATGGCTTGTTGAAAAATGGCTGGTGCCACTTTAATACCAAAAGGAAGCCTGTTGTACTTGAATAAACCCCTATGCGTGTTTATCCCTAGTAACTTCGAACATTCTTCTTCGACGGGAATTTGGAGATAGGCATCTGATAAGTCGATTTTTGAAAAAATCACTCCGCCATTTAGCTTGTTAAAAATCTCCTCAGGACTCGGTAACGGGTAATGGTAGTCCTTAATTACAGAGTTCAACCCTGTCGAAAAATCAACGCAGACTCTGATTTGGTTTGATTTCTTTTTTATGCACACAATCGGCGCAGCCCATGAATTAGATTCTACTTTTGAAATAATTCCCATTTTTTCCAACCTATCAAGTTCTTCGTTAACTTTCTCTACACTTGCAAAAGGCACGTTACGTCTCTTTTTAAATATAGGCATAGTATTTTCTTTTAATTCAAATTTAGCTTCAAACTTGTTACATCTTCCAAGAGCAGGTGGAAAGGTTTCCGGAAACTTTTTCTTTAATTCATCTTTAATGTCCTGTCTTGATTGCGTATTACTTTCTACTTTTCTGCAGAATGAGTTTAACGGTTTATCCCACAATTCGAATGTTTCAATAAAATCTGTACCCAACAAGTTTTCTCCATTTTTCAGAATGAAAACTTTTATTTTTTTAACGATCCCATTCAATTTCATTGGAAGTACAACCTCGCCTTCGAAGTTAATTTGCTTTCCAGTTACCGTTCGAGCGAGTTTCGTTGACTTCATTATTGTAGGCCTTTTTAAAATTTTCCATGTTTTATCGTTCATTATTGTTAAATCTGACCCCGAATCGAGTTGAAATTTGATATTCTTTTTGAATATTTCAGTCGTCACATATTTCCTCAAATCTCTATCTGATTTGATATTCGAATTTGTTTGTCTAATTCGGCTCTTGAATTTTTTCGTTTTACAACACGATCCTTTGTGACCATTCTTTTGGCACACGAAACATTTCTTATTTCTATATGGGCAATTTATCTCCCAATGTCTTTCGTTACAACGTCTGCAATTATATGGTGGGACCTTTTTATTTTCGTTCTTTTTATTTTATTTTCTATTCTTAAAATACGCTGAATTTTTTCTCCAATTTTTCTCTAATGGGTACTTTGACTGCTTTTTTATTTTTTTAATATAAGCAATACCAGCTTCTTCGATTTTTTGCGACTCTTTCTTTAAACTTACGGCCCGTTGACACTCCTCTGCTAACTTTTGCAGGGTAAGGCCTTGATCAGATTCGAGTTTAGACAAAACTCTACGTCTTATTTCGGCACTCTTACTGGATACCAGTCCTTGAGCAAAAATTAAGCACTTGAATTCTTCAACCGTAATCTCTGCCAATCTGAAATTGTCACAATGTCTATTTACTATAGATGCATATGTTAAGTAATCCTGATCGTCGGATTTAGAGACATTCATGCATAACCATCGCTTATGCCAAAGCGACATATTTGCTCCAAACAGCTCTTTTAGCAATTTCACTGTTTCCGAGAATTCCAATTCAGTTGTTTTTCTCGGTAGAATAAAATCTACAAATTTGCTATGTTCTGCTGTACCTAGCTTTCTTAGTAATAGACTGACTTTTCTTGAATTCGACCAGTTTTCACAGTCTGTGTAGAAAATATCTTCATATCGTTTAAAGTACGCTTCAAACGTTTTTTCTTCGTCTGGCACATAGTTGAAAGTTTCCAGCGAATTAAATATGGTGTTATTAGAATATAAAGAATTTCCCTCATTTGCCTGATAGTTGTTAAATTTCTCCAGTGTTAACTTTTGAATTTCTAAAAGTCTTTCATCTTGTTTTTCTTGATATTTTTGTTGTCTTTCATCTTGTCGTTCTTGATATTTTTGCATTGCTATCAGTTGTTCTTGCAGTGCTATCTGTTGGGATTTGAATAATTCGGATATGACTTTGTATAGTTCATCCATCTTTAGCTGATAGTGTTCATGCAACAAGGAATATACTTTTAATTTGTGTATCCACGAATATCATATAAGCTGACCAAAAAATCGAAACAACGTACGACTTTTATATTTTATGTCTTGCTTTTACATTCACGCCCGTGCTAATCAACTTTGGTATTTTTTTTTCGTGAACAGAGAGCGTCGGACTTTCTTTTTTCCGTTTTCGACTTCTGTTCGCGTATTTCAATGACACGTCTGATTTTCTTATCAGAGGTAATTCGTCACTATATTGTTGAACAAATAATTTAAAAAAAATAATTTTTTAAAGTTTGTTACCTTTCAAAGTCGACACGGTGTATTTGTGCTCCTTTTAAATCCATGCATGTTTTTGTAGTCGGCCAATTTTTCTTTTTAGCGGGTGTCTCGTTGTAGATAATTTTTTAATTTAAAATTACCGTTATTCCTTTACGACACCTTTCAATTTTTCTGAGTGAACGTTCCTTTATGCTTAGTCGTCTTTTAACGAGTTCTACATATCCAGAAGTTCAGAATCCTTCGTCGTTACGTTAACGTTGGACTTTGAATTAATAGTTTTTTTTTTCAGCCTGGGTTCTTCAATGACTTGTCCCAATTGTTGAAAACTCTCACTATTAATTCTTTCTTCTTTCCGTATGGTTCGTTCTACTTCTTTGCCATTGTTGAAACTTGGCGTATGGTTCGTTCTACTTTGTGGCCATTGTTGAAACTTGACGTATGGTTCGTTCTACTTCGTCGCTATTGTTGAATCTTGACTCAATGTTGAATCTCGCCTATTGCATGGAATAATAATGCAACACAAAATGTACTTAGAACAAGAATGTATTATAACAAGAAAGTGTACACAATAAGTACATATAGTATTTCTGTATATTTCTGGGAAGACGTTCCTGGAGAATGTGTTGACTAGTCGCAGTCGATCAGAGTCTCTAGTTGGATCTCGTGATTCCTTCTTCTCTCGTCTTCCGGTACCAACCACTATTTATATAGTTGGTAGTCACATATGCAGATTAGGTGGATCCCACCACAACAATATATATATATATATATATATATATATATATATATATATATATATATATATACAGAGAGAGAGAGAGAGAGAGAGAGAGAGAGAGAGAGATTTTATATAGAAGTCTAGCACTTGTTTAGTTTCAAGGATATTTTCTTATCTACTATATGCGACCGAGAACTTTCGCTTTCCGACCATGAGATATGAGTTCGAATCTCACCCTGGTCGATTTGTCGGGAAGGTTAAGCTATCGGCTTGGGAAAACGGTCCTAACCTGCAGTACCCTTAGAAAGTTCCTGAAACCTATACCACGGCTTGACCCAAAGGTTGTGAGTGAAATTGGGCAGACGGAACTGTTCGAAGGTCGTAGATGCTAGCACGAAGTTACCAGTCATCGTGACCAAGGTTTTGAACGTACTGGCCATGTTCAAACTGCTGATCACACCAGATTATACGCTCTCTCTTCCAGAAACTTTAAGTTTCACTCAGCAATGTTGCCGTTTGAACCATATGCGGGCCCTGTGGGTATTGAAAAAACACGAATGTGCCAGAGCAGGTGCCCTAAGTACACGTCTAGCCGGTGGAGCATTTAATATCTTACTGTGTTTTCGAAAGGCATTTTTCATTGTGTTTACGCACTTCGGACTTTCATGTCGGACTTTCCATCGTCTGTTACTCCACCATTCTGATAAATTTCTGCATCTGCATGAATTTCACGTCCCCAATTTGTAATTCAGAACTTGGATTGTCTCTTTTGCTGACAACCATTCAGTTTAATTCTTACGTTTTGCTTTTCTTGACGAGCTAGCTCGTTCAATTTTCTCTTCTGCAGTCCCGAGACATGAGAAATGTTTTCATGAGACGAGCTAGACAGAATTTAAGCTGTAGTAAACACCTTAAACACAACAATCCTAAACATAACAATCTTAATAAGGTACGGATCAAGGCCGAATTAGTAGGCAATCCTTAGACGAAGGAACTAGCTTGCAAAACAATTTAGATAACTGTTGCACTAAAGTAGACGCATTTTAGCTTTTAAGCCGAACGTAATCAGGTATTTATCCACCGTGGTAACGCATTGTGGTGATTGGACTCTAAGTGATCAAGAAATGATATTCAAATTGAGTCAGTTAAGCCAAATGAATGTGTGAAATGGGGCAGTTAACCAAATTCTGCGTTCAAAATGAGGCAGCTAACCAAAATCGGTTTTCAAAATGAGGCAGTTAACCTAATTCAATTTTCAAAATGAGACAGTTAACTAAAATCGGTATGGAATATGGGTCAGTTAACCTGACTCGGGTTTCAAAAATGGGACAGTTAACCAAAATCGGTTTTCAAAATGAGGCAGGTAACCTCAGTTTTCAAATGAGACAGTTAACCAAAATCGGTCTGCAAAATGGGGCAGTTAACCAAACTCTATGTAAAATGAGGCAGTTAACCAGAAACGGTTTTCAAAATGAGGCAGCTAACCAAAATCGGTTTTCAAAATGAGGCAGTTAACTAAAATCGGTATGGAATATGGGTCAGTTAACCTGACTCGGGTTTCAAAAATGGGGCAGTTAACCAAAATCGGTTTTCAAAACAATGCAGTAAACCAAAATCGGTTTTCAAAATGAGGCAGGTAACCTCAGTTTTCAAATGAGTTAACCGAAATCGGTCTGCAAAATGGGTCAGTTAATCAAACACGGCTTTCGAAATGAGGCAGTTAACCACACTCTCTATGTAAAATGAGGCAGTTAACCAAAAACGGTTTTCAAAATGAGACATTTAACCAAAATCGATAAGTAAAATGGGGCAGTTAACCACACTCCGCAAAATGGGGCAGTTAACTCCACTCGGTATGCAAAATTGGGCAATTAACTAAACTCGTTGGGCAATTAACCAAAATTGTTTATATGTATATTGGTTAAACATAGAAATTAAGAAAGAAAGAAAGAAAGAAAGAAAGAAAGAAAGAAAGAAAGAAAGAAAAAAAAAGAAATGTAAGTAAATAAAGAAAGCCTGGTCTAAAGAAAGGAATTGGTAGTAGAAAGATCAAAGAAAAGAAAGCGTAAATATTTCAGTATTGATTATGATGATACCGGGCCTGTGTACGTGAAGGGGTAATCGAATTGTTCAATTACCGATTACAAATAGGATAATTTTTCTCATTACGATACGTTATTATCAAGTTCTTAAATCAGCACATTTTACGTCAATATTATATTTAGAACACTTTGCCGTAGAGACAGGCAGGCAAGCACACAAAAGACTGAAAGAAAAAGAAAGGAAAACAGAGAAACTCTTTTCGTATTTTAGATGTTTTTTAGCAACCTGTGGAGAGTTTTAAATTGCATTTTAAAGACACTTTCTTTTCATACAAATGCATTTTACACTTTTAGAATTTGGCACCCGTTTAAAAAAAAAATTCGAGCGTTTTGGGGTTAGATAATCAAATTTGCATTTATCAAAAAATAGAACAAATATGCAATAAACGTAAAACATTATTGCAAAAACTGACACAGACTTCAGTAGCCTAGACTACAGGATGTCTGAAAAGTAATATATATTTGATTTGTTTTTGTTAAGGAAATCACGCGAGCGCACGCACACACACACACACAGTCACACTCATACACCCTTGTGCAAATTTCTTGAAACAACCGCTTTAGATTCCTTTCTTTCACCATACGGTCAGTTTTAAACGCATTGGAGTGACAGGGTATAATCGATTTCTATTTTTTCCTCGGATTAGGTCATTTGCAGTGGTGTATAGTAAATATGAATCTATTTCGGGGTGTATGATGAAATTTATTTGGCCTTGAAAAATATTGTCATCCGTGATTACATCAGATTTTCTTCACGCCCAGACACTATTGTCTCGGCTGTCGATTAGTTGTCCTACGGCCACTGTTTGTGATGGATATTACTCCAAGGAAGCGTACGAAAATTGTAACGCTGCACAAACACACTGGCAAGCCTTACCAGTGAGCAAATCAAACTACTATCGACTGTCCCGGAAACTCTCTTGATTTAACGGCATTCGAGAATCTGTGGTCAATCTGCAAGCAACGACTTCATGGAATGGACATACAAAGTACTAACATGAGCACTGAGTCATGTTTCATTAGAAAAATACAAAAAAAAGTAAATAATAACGGAATTATTCGTTTTGTTTCAATTAAATTGCATAGGGGTATATATATATATATATATATATATATATATATATATATATATATATATATATGCACATTTCATTGGGAACGACAGGCAAGGGTTTTTATTTGGATTTTTATACAATTTCTCATGTTTTTTTTTTTGTTTTTTTTTTTTTTAAGCTTATCACCCCAAGCAAGGCTGAAAGCCACTAGCACGCAAGGGGTTACAGAAGGCCTGGAAGAAGAGCAGATAGGAGTGGTAAAGGAGAGGATGTGGAGAAAGATAGTGGATCGATCCAGGCAAAGGGGTTACAGAAGATTTGGAGCGAGAGCAGATAGGAATGAAAGGTGAAAGGATGTGGAGAAGGGAAGTGGATAGATCAAGGCAACTGGAGATGTCGATTGACGTTACACTTAAATAGTTGAAGATTGTATTTGTCAGGGAAACAGGAATAAGGAAGGGAGTTCCACAGGCAATATGTGCGAGACATGAAGCTATTGGAGTAGAAGAGACGTCTACATCTAACAGTTTCAACGGTGAAGGGGTGGGAACGGGATGCCAGCCTCGTATGACGTTTAAATTCATGAAGCCTAGGAACCAGCGAAAGCAGGTCATCGGAGCAATTACCGTGAAAGTATTTGTAAAAAAGACAGAGCAAGGCAACGTCGCGTCTGTGAGAGAGCGACTGCAGACGAGATGACAGATCAGGGACAATTACATTGCATATGATCTAATAATTTTTTTCTTTTCGGATGATAAATTATATAAAAACTGTCCGAACGTTCTTTTTATCCGAGCGCTTTCGGCTATACATTTAGCCATTTTCAAGGATTATATTTTAACTGCTAAAATAAGAAATAGTTTGTTGTATGTATGATTTATAAAATGTTTTCATTTTTCAAAACACGGTCAAGATATTATGTCCTGAAAGAAAAAAATTATTAGATCGCATGAGAAATTGTATAAGCAAAACTAAATAAAAGCACCTTGTCTGTCGTTTTCAATGAAATGTGCATGAAAGTAAGGATTGCTGCCTAAATACACAAATATATATATATATATATATATATATATATATAGCTTGTTCATTTACAAGCCAAAGCACCTAAGGTTTTGCCAGACGAGTATAGCAGCTTGTATTTATAAGATTATATATATATATATATATATATATATATATATATATATATGTGTGTGTGTGTGTGTGTGTGTATTTAAAGA
>OZ038511.1:42888224-42893224 GCA_964036315.1 Acanthosepion esculentum | reverse complement strand
GCGTCTGACACCAGTATTGTTCAACGGCGTTACTATAGTTGTATCTGCGATTACAAAGTCTCTACTACAACAAGCATTATGAAAGTGACAACGAGTATTCGTTGACATTACAAAAGTGGCAACGCTTGTTCGTTGACATCACAAAATGACCAAAACATGTCAGTGAAATTTTCTTCGTGTTCCCAACACAGTTCCAATATGAACTATGCAGTGTGGCAGAGTGCATTGTTGCGCGGAAAGATGCTATGTCCACCGGCATCTGGTCTCTCTCCCGACCGAACACTAACAACTCAATGAGAGAATACTGACTTGTAGCATTCAATACCTCCAAAACAAATCTTCTATACTCACCGAGCTGACCCTGAATTTTCGCTTACCATGATGAATGGTTCTTCTATTTTGGAGGCCCTATTGCATCGAACGGCTAATGGGACTCAAGTTCACCCCGACATCAAGTGGAACATTTATGCGATCCATCGCTAATGGTACTTTACACTTGACTCTTCCTGGTTTCTAGGACAGTTTCGTACCAGAGAATTGCGTCCCTGGACACATGCGTCCCATACAATTACGTCCAGGACACTTGCGTCCCTGGATATATGCGTCCCATGCAATTACGTCCAGGACACTTGCGTCCCTGAACATATGCGTTCCTAGACAAATGCGTCCTTGGACATATGCGTACCAGAAAATTGCGTCCTGAACAATTGCGTCCTGGGAAATAGCGTCCCTGCACATAAGCGTCCCTAGACAAATTCGCCCCTGGGCATATGCATCCGAGATAATTGCGTCCCGGACAATTGCAACCCAGACAATTCCGTCCCTGGATATAACCGTTTCTAGACAAATGCATCCCTCGACATATGCATACCAGACAATTGCGTCCGGAACAATTGCGTCCTTGGACATATGCGTCCCTGGTCAAATGCGTTCCATACAATTGCGTCCAGGACAATTGCGTCCCTGGACATATGCGTCCAGGACAATTGCGTCCCTGGACATATGCGTCCAGGACAATTGCGTCCTTGGACATATGCGTCCCTGGTCAAATGCGTTCCATACAATTGCGTCCAGGACAATTGCGTCCCTGGACATATGCGTCCAGGACAATTGCGTCCCTGGACATATGCGTTCCTAGACAAATGCGTTCCTGGATAATTGCGTACCTCTGATAATTTTTTAAGCTTTTAAGGGCAATTGCCATAAACGTTTAAAAAAGCAATCATAAATTTTTAAAAAGGAAATAAAATAAAAAATAAATTAAAACTTTATTTTTGTTTAAAATACAATGGCAGATTAACAGTGTTGCAAGATCGCTCTACACGACCCCAGTATGTTTTTGTTTCAACGGCGTCTTTCTTATGATAGTGATAGCTGTAATTTTCCTTGTACACAAATGTTTTTTCCATCAGAGTTTGATTTTCGGAATTTAGCCATGGGTTCCAAATAAAAATGTAATCTATAAAATCCAGAATCTATTAGATGTTTGTGGTACGCACTGCTGGAGTGAGCTGAAAAGGCTCACTTAATTTTCTGTTCTTTTTAAAAAGAAATTTTTTGTTTAGAGTAATTAAAGGTATTCGTGTGCAAATTTCTATATTAAAAACTCTTTAAAAAAATGATAACTTCGAAAAATTATCAGAGGTACGCAATTATCCAGGGACGCATTTGTCTTGGAACGCAATAACCAGGTATAACAATTGTCTGGTACCCAAATGTCCGGGACACAAATGTCCAGTACGCAACTGTCCGTCCACTCTCTTCCTGCTATGTTTTACAAGAGCCGGATCAAACCAAAACTGGAATAAAGTTGCTATACCTGGGCTGGTGCAGTTCAGTTCATACTTTCGAGTATTAGGTAGAGTTCAGAAGCGTCTACGCAAATATTTGGCTGATGTGTTATTTTCCATTCTACCAACCGTTTCTCCACAGACGAATTATTGCAACCATCTTGTCGCTACTCTATCGTTATTCCCATAGAAAATGTGCAGACGAGCTACGTTCTTTAGTTCCGACAGTTCTAAGATTCATAGGTAAATCTCGCCGCGTCGCGTACACTGGAAAGAATCGTCTTCGTTCCCTGTGTATTCCATTACTCAGAAGTAATCAGACAGCTCCTTCCCAAGAACCGCTAGTTAGTGAAACAGGCTCCCGAGGGGATGCTTCCGATCAATACATTTTTCATTTCTTCAAGTATAGGGTTAACTATCATTTTTTCTTTCATATCCTCATAAACTGCACTTCTAGCCTCATTCTCTTATGTTCATTCAACAACTTCTTCAATCAGTAACCGTCTACCTTGAGTAGCTCTTGAGCCTTGTATTAGGTGAATAATTAGTAAAAAAAAAACCTTCTTGTCTTCAATAATGTTGATATATGCCCTTGCATGGAATACTGCTGCCATATATGGTTTGGAGCCCCCGCTGTTCGTCTTAAGGTCCTCGACAAAATCCAGAAATGCATATGCAATATGGTTGGCCCTGATCTGGCATCTCGTTCACAGTCGCTCTCTCGCAGACTTGACGTCGCCTCCCCCTATCGTGTCTACAAATACTTTCACGGTAACTGCTCTGACGAGCTACTTTCGCTGGTCCCCAAACTGCATGAATTTAAACGTGCTACCAGATTAGCATCTCAGTGCAACCCTTTCACTGTCTCTTCTACTCCAATAGCTTCACGTTTTTCACTTCCCGTGTGTGGAACTCCCTTCCTCTTACATGTTTCCCTGATAGCTATAATCTCCAAATATTCAAATGCAATGTCAATCGACATCTCTAGATGCCTTGATCTATTCCCTGTCTTTCTCTTTATCCTTTCCTCCATCACGCCTCTTTACTCTTGCTCCCACTCTCTGTAACCCCCTTGCGTGCTAGTGGCACTCTCGCCTTGCTTGGGATGAAAAGCTTAAAAAGAAATTGTACTGTTCAGTTATTCCTTGATCTGTTTCCATGGAGTCTAACTTTGTACTACCCGGCGCAGATATTGAACTCAAATATAAGAAAATATTTCTAATATTTTTTTTTTTTTTTTACTTAATTTTTCTTATTTTCTTACAAAATAATTTTTATTGATGGTTCAAGATTATAAATATATTTTACAATATGATTTTCCCAAGTACTTTCAGACACAATTTGTCCATCTTCAGGGAGTAAAACTGTTTTAAGTCAGTTTGTCTAGCGTCTTACCTGAAATGGGTAACCAGATCAACGCAGTCATCACAACAACCATGATCTCAACGGCGACCATCAGACAATTGACTGAAGATCACAGGTAGTATTAAATTCATGACCCCTGGCGTCACTAAACAGATTCCTGGTTGTTCCCTGAGATATGACATCCTTGCTCTTGTTTATAAACACGTGCAACAAAATAAATCCCACATTTGCCTTCAAAATGTCCCCCCATGTTTTTCTCTTGTCATTCTATTCATTTTCTTTTTTTATAGATACACGCTACCTGAAAATAATGTACACACACACACACACACACACACACACACACACACACACACACACACACTTGCTTCCCTGATAGCTATAATCTCCAACTATTCAAATGCAATGTTAAACGACATCTCCAGATGCCTTGAGCTATTCCTCGTCCTTCTCTTCATCCTTTCCTTTTACACGCTTCTTTACTCTTGCTGCCACTCTCTGTAACTCCTTGCGTGCTAGTCGCACTCCCGCCTTGTTTGGGGGGAAATGCTTAAAAAAAACTCTACAAAGTATCTTCCATACGCGAATCCCACTGAATTCACTTGTTTGATGTTTTTTATAAAATGCAAATTGGTGTTATCGCTCTAGATAAAGGCGCACACATACTCTGCTCCCCAAGTTATTCAGGAGAAAGCACGACTCATCGAATCAGGGGAGCTTATTTCGTTAACACAAGGCCCAGTTTCGACATTAATCAACCCATTGATGACGCGTTCATCGATAAATATTGGTTAATTGTATACTCTGCGCTTATGCTGTCCGAGATTTACTTTAAAAATACACACAAACACACACGAGTCAGGTTGTGACAAAAAGTCGGTTTTTAACGTGGAGACCCGAGTGTTTTCAGTTGGGCCGCTGGTCTAAGCTAGACATAGCTAGTCATACCACCGCTATATCTGCATCTTCCATCCCGACGTGAAAAAACTACTTCTCCTCCTCTGCCAATCCTCTCGAAAGAAACCGGAAGGAAAGCCCGAGATTTAATTTAACCAACCCCCACGAGTCAGGTTGTGACACAACGTTGGTTTTTAACGTGGTGGCTCGTGTGGAAACACTCGGGCCTCCGGTCTCTGCTGGTCTTAGCTTGTCTAAGCTGGTCACAGCTTGTCGAAGCTAGTCATAACCGGTCATACCACCGCTACGTAACAGATGATACGCAACGGTGGTGGGAAACGCAAGAGAGGAGAGAAGGCTTCCGGCACAGAAGAGATAATACATCTGCAGCATCCGTCCCGTCGGGGGAAAAAAAAGTCTCCTCCTCTGACAATCCTCTCGGCAGAATCCAGAGCCCCATTGATTTTCTAAGCGTATCTTAGATATGGCACAAGGCCAAACGATGGTGTACCCAGTGAAGATCGAATTTACTATTCAGTCGTAACTATTTAGCGAGACAAGCTAACTATTACACCACGCCGAGCTGCCACTGCACTTATGCTGCCCTATACGCAACAAGGATCAATCTACTGTGTGTTGTGATGTATACTTCTATTCACATTTATTAAAGCTATTTGGAAGTTTTGCCACAGTAGCCCTTCTGTTGGCTCGTACGTCTCTTAGATATTTTACATGTTAAAGTTAGCTCAACGTCAGTCGTTTTAAGCTCGGACTTATTACAGACACTCTGGTAACCAAAGATACAATTTGGGTATCTCGTTCGCCCAAATAATTTCTGTATTACCTGAGGCACGACATAAATAGACTGATCTACACATAAAAAATGTTTTTTTAGAGAGATAATATTTTTAAGACAAGGGCGTGTCTTCTTACCGGACATATTTAACC
>OZ038511.1:42875724-42883224 GCA_964036315.1 Acanthosepion esculentum | reverse complement strand
TGTAATATCAATCCACCTACATGGCAGTAAATGCTCGGCAATTTCTTCACAGCTAAAGAGAAACCCGGAGTCAACAGAAATGTGTCTCTACAGAAGGATGCTGAGAATACCATGGACGAAGTGCGTAAGCTGCGAGGAAGTTTTAAGGAAAACAGAAACAAAAAGGACACTTATACTTAGAATCAGAAACAGACAGCTGGAATTACCTGTACACATAATGAGTCCGGAAGCCTTGGAGAATGTGACACCCACAGGTCATATAAAAGACAAAAGAGTGAGGTGAAGGCAGCGTGCTACCAACCTGATGAGCTTGTGCGAATGGATGGCAGAATATGGGGTGAAAAGGATAGCAAAATACCAAATGTTACTAAGACCTGCAAGGGATAGGAAATTGTGGAGAGATTTGAACGTCAACGTCTTGAAGGGACACGGCACATAGACGAGGAAACAACAAAACTTTTTCTTATTTCCAGTGCCTTTATACAGTAAAATGATTCATAATGCATTTACATTATATATATATATATATATATATATATATATATATATATGTTTCATTAAAAACGGCATATTGTGAACTTAAATTCACAATATATATATATATATATCTATATATCGATATATATATATATATATATATATATATATATATATATATATATATATATATTATAATTTTATCATATAAACAAAAACAGTTTACACACTACAAAGAAGGTAAATTCGTTTCGGTGCATTTCAATTGCACCTCAACGGGTAAGAACCAATTATCGATATTGAGCCCTCTTTTGGATTAATGCTGTGAACGTTAGAATTTATATATTACTTTCGTTCTCGTTGCATCGGATATATATATATATATGTATATATATATATATATATATATATATATATATATATATATATATATATATATGTGTGTGTGTGTGTGTGTGTGTGTATTTAGGCAGCAAATACTCTTTTAGGCATGTCTGATTGAATATATTACAGTATTTATACAAAGTTGTGCGTTGTTATCCATCCCGTAATTTTTTCATTATGCTTTTAAAAGCAAAACGTTTGATAATGAAAGCATAATGAAAAAATTACGGCAATGGATAACAACTTTGTATAAATACTGTAATATATCAGACATGCCTAAAAGAGAATTATATATTAATGAACAACACATAGTTTTGTCATACTTGCACCCCTGAAGATAATCTTGGAAAAAGATCGAAAGTCCTTGGGAAATGAAAATAAAAGATATTTAAGCAGCTATAGCACATTTCTCTCATCCTTTAACATCAATACACGGAAGGTTATCCGAGAGTATGAACGGATTTTGTTAAAAATTAGCAAACATAATGTCTGTAATTTATTCAATCATATATATATATATATATATATATATATATATATATATATGAAGAAATATAGTTTTAATGTGTGCTATATTTATGGGATAAAGTGCTCAATATCAGAGATAGAGTGTATGTAAATATAAATATGAAAGTGAACATTGAAGTCAACACTCAGAGGCGACAGGCTGTTTCATGCTGGACGCAATTGTCAGGCCGCTTGATTGCGTCCAGCATGAAACAGCCTGTAGCCTCTGAGTGTTGACTTCAATATTCACTTTATATATATATATATATATATATATATATGTTTGATTGAATAAATATATATATATATTTGCGTGTGTGTGTGTGTGTGCCTGATTGAATAAATATATATATATATATATTATATTATATTATATATGAATATATATATATAAATAAATTATGTATATAAATATATATATTATGTAACACACTCTTTCATTCTAATTGACAACCATTTTTCTTGATGTTCCCTATGTCAATATAGTAATATCGTCAATAATTAATTCACCTTATACAAATAATTGTCATCTACTGCCACAACGCTTGCTTTAATTCTTGACCACTTAATTTTTTTCATTGTTTCACCCTTAAGCAAGGTGATAATGCCACTTATAAATTTCGTTGCTAGTAAGAAAAACAAAGGTTATTTACCGGTTGCATCTCTTGAACTTCGACCTTACTCGCATGCTGGGTCTATGGCATCCTCAGTATCTTTCTGTAGAACCACATTTCTGTTGCTTCAATTCTTTTCCTCATCTTTGGAAAGATTGTCCTGAATTCACTAGACCTATCCAAACATATAGAATTACATACATTATTTACATTAATCGGGCTATTGTCCTCATCTTTGTCGCCATGTTTTTCATAACATTTCGGCCGTTGTAAGCTCCGGCCTTCTTCAGGTGGTTGGAATGTCGAACTGAACCCTTTATTTCGCTCACTGGGGTAGACTGTCCAAGTTCCACGTGTCTTGTTTAATGGATGTCAGTTATCAGTTATCTCCTGTTAATTTCCCTCTGAATTGTTCTCCACCGCCTTAACCGGGTATTGAACTCACACTCTTTGGGTCCCTTTCACTGGATCTAACCAATGCCTTTATCCACTGTGCCATGTGTCCTTGGGTATTATAAACCTAATGTCTTCAACAACCATTTTTACCAGTGCCCACATTGCAATTTTTTGCTGTTATCATTGCATGATTTTAGCAGAGCTCATATTGCAACTTTGTTGTTATTATCGCTTTTCTCTGGCACTCCTTATTACTGGATCCCATATTGTACTCATTTCTATGCTTGGTCGGCTCAGGAGATTTTTGTGGCCTAGCATATGTGCTGATTCCTTAAGTTTACGAATTTTCCAATGGTGTTCCTTGTCTATGATCACAACCTGATCCCACAGAGGGCGGTGATCTCCCTTCTCTCTCCATATGTGATCAGCCACGCCTGATTTTTCCACTTCCCCTCGTGTTACAGCTTTCTGGTGTTCTTGAAGCCTCACCTTAACAGGGCGGCATGTCTCTCCTTTATATTTCTTTCCGCAGCTGCATGGGATAGCGTACATACAGTCTTTAGTCATGTTCTCCTCTATAGGGGGTCTTACTCGGGAGAGATATCTGCGAAGTGTCGTCAAGCGGTGGGAAAGAGACTGAAGTCGAGATGCGAGGTAAGGACCGATAACATTGCAGGTCCTTCTTTGGATTGTGCCGAGAATTCCGGGGTATATAGCAGGGGCATCAGATCAGATACGACAGAAATATTCAATGCCACGCACGGACCAACAATAGATTTGTTAATGTGTAAGATGAATTCTGATGAGAAAAATGTCTGGTGCCTGAAAATGAAGCAATATTCTTTGCAGCAGACCTTATAGACTTATTACCTTATATATATATATATCTATATGTGTGTGTGTGTATGTGTGTGTATGTGTGTGTATATATATATTGGCTCGGATTGAGGAATCGGAGAGCCGAGTTCGAATTCCAGTCGAATGCATTACATAGCCTTGGATGGCAACTGGTCTAGAAGGAGGACAACACTGAATTCAAAACCTGCGGACAGTCGTTTCGGGACCTTGTTGGACGTAGTGCACCAGATCTCTGTATTCGGCGCAAAACATTTTACACAATAATCAAATCATATCTGCTGGTGTCTGGCTGTCGGTTCCTAGGAACTGATCTGCTTGACCCTCAAACGTCGAATACGACGGGAGAGTCCACCACACACAGACACACACACACACATATATGTATATATATATATATATATATATATATATATACACATACACACACATATATATATATATACACACACACACACACACACATATATATATATATATATATATATATATATATAGAGAGAGAGAGAGAGAGAGAGAGAGGCCGGAGAGGAGAGGCAGCACGGTGGAGTAGTGGATCGCGATTCGGATAGAGGAATCGGAAGGCCGAGTTCGAATTCCAGTCAAATCCATTACATCCACTAACGTGCTAATACCCTTGGGATAGGTATTAATCCTCTTCTTCTCCATCCAGCATTGGGTGAATAGCATGAAAGACTGGGTTCTATAGCTTTGGATGGCAACTAGTCTAAGGGAAGAACAATTCTGAATTAAAAACCTGTGGACGGTCTTTTGGGGACCTTGTGACACGTAGTGCACCAGATCTCTGTATTCGGCCCTTCAAAAAAGTGTGGTTGGTTCTGCGAAAAGCCTTCACCACTATAATCTAATCATATGTGCTGGTGTCTGGTTGTCGGTTCCTAGGAACTGAGCTGCTTGAACCTCATACGTCGAATACGACGGGAGAGTCCACCATATATTTTCAGCCAATAAATTTCCATCAAAAGTTTTGTTTGGTTAAACAATCATTACAAGCATTACAAATGCCGCCAAACTCTTGCGGACGTAGTTGTAGACCTAGCACTGTATTATTTTTCGACCATTTAGAAAATAGCAATAGCAACTCTTTCCATGACGCCCGCAAATTCGAAAAAAAGATTTTCGCAAGACACCTCATGCATCTATGTGAAATTAGATTTGGAATCCTCTGACGGATATAAAAATAGAAGCTTACTACTTCTCTTGGTTCAACCAATTTGGGAGACCAGTTTGATCTACGCGTGCGTACACCCCCCACACACACACACACACGCCCGCCCCACACGCACACGTACACAACGAAAGAGACAACCGCCAGCAACCGCCGACTGATGTCTTATCCACGAGCACAACAGAAGGAACTAAACAGCAACCGCACTACGAACTTATAAAAACATTAGGCTGACCGTCATAAAATAAATCTGTCCACATATTTCATAATGTACTATAAATACTTAATCTCTATCTATAAAAGGCAGGATTTGTGTGTGTGTGTGTGTGTGTGTAACGAATGTACGGCCGCAATTTTCGACGGATTTGCACCAAAATTTACATGCACATTCTCCAAATTAGAAAAAAGGCCAAGACCGACTTTGCATTTCCCAACACCCATCGATAGTGGAAATAATCGACTTTTTCATGCTTCTATGGCAGTTTTCATGTAGTTTGCGGCCATTTTATACTAGCCAGAGTGAGAGCTTATAGCTGGCTGCCACGAAATAGGCAGAAAGATTCTATTGGCCAAAGTGAGAGCCAACAGCCGACCAACACGATTGTTAACTAGCATGCACAAAAAATCGATAGCTGCATTCGTCATAAGTAGGAAAAATTTTAATCTGCATGGCACTTTACTCCAATTGGCTCATTCGCTTGCTTAAACTGAACGTTAATTCTGATTCCGCAGAACTGGGTTGGGTGTGAAAAAATATTTGTTGTTAAAATTCTTTTTTCATTCCGTTTTTCTAGTTACGAGTCCTTTTTTAAAGCTGATCGTTTTGTGTTCATTTTGTTTAGTTCATTTTTCGTAACAGATTTGATGTTTAGTATAGATCTTAGAAAAAATTCGCAGTGTGAGATAGGCAAGAAGTAAGGCATGTAGCAACATCGGCTCGGCAAAGGGCACTCCTTTAAAGGCAAGGAAGGGCAAAAATATTTTAAGTCAAGTGATAGCGATTGTTGTATGAGTCGTACGATTTTTGAATCAAGCACGGGCAACGCCGGACCATGCTGCTAGTTACTTGATAAACTTCACTGCGAGGAACATTTTATTGTTGTTGTAGATTTATGAAAAGAATATATAAATGTTATTTTAACTGACGTTCTGCGTCTACATTTCCTCAAAAAAATAAACTTTTTACGTTTCATTTAAAACATGTGTTGTTATGTTGGTTCACTGTGTCGTGGCAAAATGTTTTTTCCTTTTTGAGTCCATCATACTCATCTACAGATCTACCATTGAATACTGCTGCTATATATGATCTGGTCCCCCTGCTGTTCATCTCGACGTCCTCGGCAAAAAGTCCAAAGAACGATCTGCAATGTAGTCGGTCCAATCTTGGCATCTCGACTCCATTGACTTTCTCACAAACATTAATAGTACTTCCCTCTGTCTTTTCTACAAATATTTTCATGGCAACTGCTCTAACGAGCTATCTTCCCTGGTGACCCGTGTACACGAATTTAAGCGCGCTACTAGGTTGGCATCAAGGTCCCACTCTTTTACTGTTGAAATAGTTAAAGGTAACCGCCTCTTCTACTCTAACAGCTTCTTCTCTCGCTCTTCCCGACAGTGGAACTCCCTTCCTCTTACTTGCTTTCCTGATATCTATAGTCTTCAAAAACTTAAATGAAACGTCAATTGTCATTTTCTGATCCCTTGACTTCCCGTTCTTCTTTTTATCCTTTCCTCAATCTCCCATATCCAGTTTTCCTCTCACTTTCATTCTCTTTTACCCCCTGCGTACTAGTAGCACTCCCTCTTTGCTTGGGGTGAAATGCTTTAAAAAATGTTTGGAATCCCGATACTCAAATAGCAACTAAAACCTATGTAGACGTAGTCCAATAAACTTTCCTTACTGCAGGCTTAGCAATTGATTCAACAATCAATTTTTCTAGCGGCAGATATAATTCTTCAAGAGGTTTAATGCATTTCTATATCAAAAATTATTTACAAAGCACGCCGTAAGTTTTGAATAATGACGTAATTCGAGCCATTCGGGGAACTGAGAGGCGTTTCGTCAGCGAATCATTATCACTAAAGGAAGTATTGCGTTGTAACTTTCTATAAAGGGCATTACCAAACGAAATGAATTTTACAGTCGGTGAGACTCATTGAAACAAATTGCAGGAGGAAAACGAAAGAGATATAAAGGAGACAATGAAAGGTGTCTTTTTTGCTTTCGTCAGGTTTCTTTGTCTACGCATGCGCACAGTGACTTGACTTTCCCTCAACCGCACGCACCTCCGCACGCGTGCAGTTTCAAAGTGCTTCGCTAATTATCATTTGCTTTAATCACGGGCGGATCTCGTTACAACCGCTGTTCTGCGCTTGCTCAGTGAATTGGAGGGAGAAATGGCTTTGGTACGGGGTTTCAAATTCTGGTACTGGGTGGGTGACGAATTATATTATCCAACCTCCAAACATCCTTTGTGTTCCTCATTGCACCTCCTTAACAGTCAAAACTTTTCCTTTCTACTTTTTTGCCACTCCTCTCTTTGTCGTTCTAATCTGTCTTTATCTGTTTGTCTCTCACTTACATTTCTTGAAGAGAACTTTCTTTCACATTCTCTCTCTCTCTCTCTCTCTCTCTCTCTCTCTCTCTATCTATCTATCTATCATAATCCTTTATCTATCTATCTATCTATCTATCTATCTATCTATCTATCTCAGTCTGTTCATTTCTATATATCTATATCAGTCTGTTCATATCTATATATATATCTATCTCAGTCGGTTCATATCTATCTCAGTCTGTTCATCTCTATCTATCTATCTATCTATCTATCTATCTCATCCCGTTTATCTATCTATCTATCTATCTATCTATCTCATCCCATTTATCTATCTATCTATCTATCTATCTATCTATCTATCTATCTATCTCATCCCGTTTATCTATCTATCTATCTATCTATCTATCTATCTATCTATCTATCTATCTATCTCAGTCTGTTCATATCTATCTCAGTCTGTTCATCTCTATCTATCTATCTATCTCATCCCGTTTATCTATCTATCTATCTATCTATC
>OZ038511.1:42855724-42870724 GCA_964036315.1 Acanthosepion esculentum | reverse complement strand
AATCATTCTTTCTTTTATCTTGTCTTTCATTCTTTCTTTCATTCTTTCTTTTTCATTCTTTTTACTTTCTTTCATTCTTTCTTTGAATTTTCTTTCGTTCTTCCATTCTTTCTTTCATTCTTTCATTCCTTCAACTTTCTTTCATTCTTTCATTCTTTCTTTTGTCATTCTTCGTACTTTTTTATTCTTTCTTTCATTCATTCATTTATTCATATTTCCTCATTCTTTCTTTCATTTCTTCTTTCCTTCTCCCTTTCCTTTGTTCTTACTGTTTTCATTCTTCTTTCTTTCATTAATTACTTCTTTCATTCATTCTTTTTTTCTTTGATTCTTTCTTTGATTCTTTCTTTCTTTCTATCATTCTTTATCTCATTCTGTCTTTCATTCTTTCTTTTGCATTCCTTTTTACTTTTTCATTCTTTCTTTCTATCATTCTTTCCTTTTTTTCTTTCATTTATTCTTCATTCATTCTTTCTTTTCTTCTTTCAATTATATTTCATTCTTTCATTCATTCATTCTTTCTTTCATTCATTCTTTCTTTCATTCATTCTTTCTTTCATTCTTTCTTTGAATTTTCTTTCATTCTTTCTTTCTCTTTTCATCCTTTCTTACTTTCTTTCTTTCTTTCATTCTTTCTTACATTCTTTCTACTTCCTTTCTTACTTTCTATTATTCATTCTTTCTTTCATTCCTTCTTTCTATCATTCTTTCTTTCGTTCTGTCTTTCATTCTTTCTTTTTCATTTCTTTTTACGTTCTTTCTCTCATTCTTTCTTTTTTTTATTCTTTCAATTTTCTTTCATTCCTTTATTTCATTGTTTTTTCTTTCCCCTTAGGTCTGACTCTCAGTTCTCTCATTTATATTTTGTCGCGCCACTCTGTTTTTCTCTGTCACTCTTTTTACTGTCTCTTTTCTCTCTCCCTCATTTCTTACCCCACACTCTTTCTCCTTCTGTCCTTCTGTTTTCCTCTCTTTCTCTCTCACTCTTACTACACCATCACTTTTTATCCATTTTGGCTAATTTTCTTCTTTCTTTTTTTTAGTATGTCTGCCGAGATTTTCTTTCGCAATCCATTCTTTTTATTCCTACATTTCATTCTCTCTCTCTCTTTTTCTTCTCTTTCTTCTCACTATTATTTTCTTTTTCTTATCTCCCCTTCTCTTCCTTCATTCTTTATCTTCTTTTTCATCTCATCCCCACTTTTCTCCTCTACTTCGCTCGTTTCTTTCTTTTTCTCCACCCCCTCTTCTTTTTTATTTCTCCCCCTCCTCTTCTTCTCTCTCCACTTCTCTCTTTGCTTTCTTTCTTCTTCTTTCCTTTTCTCTCGTCTCTCCTCCACTTCTCTATTTGGTTTCTTTTTTCTTCTCTCTCTCTCTTCTTTTTCTTCTCTCCCTCCCTTCTCTCTTTGTTCTCTTCCCTTTTTCCTCCTCTTTTATTTGAAGCCCAACTCTTCCCCCTCTCTCTGCCCCTTTACTTTCTATCTCTTTTCTCCCTTCCTTTATTTCTCGCACCTTTCACCTTCTCTTTCATTATGTCGCATTTTTATTTATTTACTTTTTTTTTCTCTCTCCTTCATTGCTCGCTCACTTTTTCTCTCTCTTGTTCCCTGTTTCGCTTTTCTGTCTCTTTGCTCTCTCTTTCATTTCTCGTAACTCCTCTCTGTTTTTCTTTGTCGCTCTCTTTTCTTTCTCTTTTCTCTTGCCCACGTTTCTCGTGCCCCACTCGCTTTCTCTTTGATCTCATTTTCTCTGCTACTTACCGCATTGTGTTGCAAAAAATGATGACTTTGCGAAAAAGTCGACTAATTCGTATTGCCGAAAAATCGATGACACAAATTCTGACTAACGTCAGAAAAAAATGGCGAATCACACAAGACGGAAGCACACGCACAAACAGTCACGCACATACACACAAATATACAATCGCATATTATTACATCAGTGAGATTTTTGTCTCAGCAACTAATGCCGAAAACATCAAAACCTGGATATAGTTTTTTATCAAACTAAATTTATCAACTGGGCTTAGGCTTAGAAAGAAGATTTTAAAATAAATATTTTATTTTATACTTTTTTTGTGACCTACTTTAAATATAGCTTGCTACAAAGAAACCAGTGACTAGTCGATTGGATTTCATCATAGAGAAACAGGGTCGACGAACAAAGTTCGAATTCCAGTAGAAACTGCTTATCATTCTTTTTTTTTAACACGTTGGCTCCCACACGACCCACCAGAGGATGGTGATCGTATGTCTGCAAGGCTCACACGACCATCTGGTTGGTTTGTCTAATTTCTTTTAAATGACGATTACTAGGAGTATGATGCTATGAGTGCATCGTACTCCAGAAGCATTTTTTTTGTCTTTCTCTTGGAATTTCTACTTTTTCTTTATTTCGTTCTTTCTTTCGTTTTTCATTCTTTCTTTCTTTATTCTTTCTTTCTTTCATTCATTTTGTCTTTCTTTTTCTTTCATTCTTTCTTTTTTCATTCTTTTTACTTTCTTTCATTCTTTCTTTCTTTCTTACAATTTTCTACTTTTTGGGACCCTTTTTTATTGTTATTTACACAAAGCTGTACCATTCATTCGTGTGGGTCGTGTGGGTCGTGTGGGACTCTGGGTTGTAAAATGGAATGACACACCGGTGGGTCGTGGGTAATAAATACTACTTATGATATCCTTACCTCATACCGGGTCCAAAATTGTCCCGATCGTGTTACATTATAATTTTCCATCCCACAAAATGTTTGATATCTAAAAACATCTAAACTAATTGAATTTATTTTTTCCAGGTTTTCAGATAAGAGGTTTAGCCATCTTGACACCATTTGTCGTAAGAATCACTGAAAACCACTTTCAGTTATTCAGCTAGAAAGAGAATAGGTTAAAATTGTTTTGTGTCAGCCCACTATATATTCCCAATTAGCAATGGTGAGAGGAAAAAGATCATTCAAGCCTTCAGTAATGGTGCCAACATTCATACTCTGGCTTCCATCTTCAAAGTCCATTCAAAAACCATCAAGAGAACGGTGAATAAGTTTTAAAAAGAGGGGAAAGTAGAGAGGAAAACTGGATCAGGAGGTCACAACAGGAAGAGGGATCATCATTTCAACTTAGAGCTAAATATATTCTTATTGTTCAAAGTTGGGTTCAGTAGTGTTATAAAAACCTCGAAGAATTCCAGTAAGATATCTTTAATCATTTCTAAGATACAACGGTTCAAATCTTAATCTAACTATTGAACAATTTTCTGTTACACGATTTGGGCAATTTTGTTGTTACACCCGGTATATGAAACAATGTTAAAACAAAATCGATTGTACCAAAATTAATTAAGATACAGTGTTGGGACCTTATGACAAGAAAGGGAAATGAGCCTTGGAAGTCAATGGGCTAACTAAAGATTAACCAAGCGCTACTGTAGCAATATCAGTTGTCAGCTGATGTGTTGTTAAGGACACACCTGCAGGATGTTGAATAAATCGTTTTGCCAATTATCGTCTTGACAACGAAGATCAGCTGAGTGAAGCGGGCCTCCCAAGAACTAGGTCAACCGACCTTGACAAAGTGGGTCAGAATGTTGCAGCTGAGTGGAGCGGACCTCCCAAGAACTAGGCCAACATACCCTAACTAAGTGGGTCAGCTGAGTGGAGCGGACTAAAAAGAATGTCAACAGACCCTGGGTACTTGATGAATGACTGTTTAGACGAAAGCTGACAGGACAAATGAGGCTTGTCTCTATAAGACTGTGGTCCCTAGCGGCCTATACAAGAAAACCGTTACTTTTTCTCACTTGCCTACAACCGGAACATACGAGAATGTTGCAGCTGAATAAAATTTGCCGACTGCTACAATTTCGTGAAATGATTTTTTGCTTGGCTTTGTTTGACCAGGAAGTCCTACATGAACGATTGGCCTAAGGCACGTCAGATCTAATGACTGTTTCCCGAACAGGACGCAGGTTCGTTTCCTGCCGGAGTGCGCATATTTTTCTACCAAGATTTCTCAAATATTCAGGCCAGTAGATGTAAACAAATAAATATACTGTGCAATAAATAAATAAAAACAGAGCATCTACTCAAATATGAGTATCCATTTGAAAAAATAACGATTAAACAAATAAATTAAATATATATATATGTGTGTATGTATATATAGAGAGAGTGTTAAAGACGCCCTATCGGCTAGCTCCTGCGGAGGCCTCTTCATTGGGCCTTCATCACCATAGTAGGGAGAAGTAGTTGCGATAGGAAGCAATAAACTACAGAACTCAAAATTGATCGCTGCATTTAAGTATTGTATTAATATTTAAGATTACGTTTTAAAGGTTCAACGTTAATTATTCTGCCGCCACTTAATTTAAAGACAATTTGATGTACGTAGGTCCTTACATTCCATACAAACAATTATTTTTATTTCATGGCTGAGTTATGCTGGATTTTGAAATTATTTTCAATTATTCCCAAATTTATTTCCAAGTTATAAAAATTGTTATTGTACAAAAAAATTCTTCGCAAAAAAGTCATGTAAAAAATCGCCGAAAACAATCGCAGTACTGAAAACTTGGAAATCCAAAATTTCAAGATTGTGGGTCCGGATCCGGTCCGTAATGTTTTTAATTTGTTCATGGAGTCGGTCTGATCCCAAAATGATATGTTGCGTTATGGCCTCAAGGAGTAATGTTGGGCTACGGCCTCTAGACGCAATATTGGGCTACGGCCTCTAGGAGTAATGTTGGGCTACGGCCTCTAGAAGTAATATTGGGCTACGGCCTCTAGAAGTAATGTTGGGCTACGGCCTCTAGAAGTAATGTTGGGCTACGGCCTCTAGGAGTAATATAGGGCTACGGCCTCTAGAAGTAATATAGGGCTACGGCCTCTAGGAGTAATGTTGATCTACGGCCTCTAGAAATAATGTTGGGCTACGGCCTCTAGGAGTAATATTGGTCATTCATCACAATATGTAGGGAACAAGAAACTACAGAAGAACTCAAAATTGATCGCTGCATTTGAGTATTGCATTAATATTTAAGATTACGTTTTAAAATTCAACGATAATTCTTCCGTCGTCACTTAATTTGATGTACGTAGGTCCTTACTTTCCGTACAAACAATTATTTTATTTCGTGGATAATTTTCGCTGAATTTCGCAATTAATTTCGATTATTCCCAAATTTATTTCCAAGTTATTTAAAATTGTTATCGTACAAAAAACTTGTCGCAATAAATAACATTAAAAAAATCGCTGAAAACAATCACAGTAATAAAAATTTGGTAATCCAAAATTTCAGGATTGCGGGTCCGAATCCGGCCCTGAATGTTTTAAGTTGCTAACAGGGTCGACCTGATTCCAAAATGGTATGATATATTAAGCTACGGCCTCTAGGAATAAAGTTGAAAAAGGGTGACACAATGACACGCTGACATTCGCATTTATTATATAGATGTATGTTGGGGGGTAGTTATTTTTGTTAAGCAAAGTAGATAGTTCTTTTCCTTAGCTAAAACATTGAATGTTAATGACAGTGGCGAGCTGATATGTTTTCCTTCCGAAAAAGAAACATTTAAAATAAAAATAAAATATAAACCTGACGTTTGTTCGAATTTTGGGAAGTAGGTCGAGCCAAGAAATGTAAAAAAAAAAGCCTACCCTTGTTATGAAAAATGAAAATTGCATGTTTTCCACTTCATTGTAGAATTGTAACTTAATGCACTAAATTCAGCGTATATTTCACTAAATGCTCATTACAGGCGAATCTCAATTTTCACGAGTTTAAATTCCACAGCTTTGAGCATTTGCTTTTAAATGGGATATTTTTTTTTTCCATTTGTGGCCTATTACTGAAAATCGTAGACGACGAGAAATTGTAAAGAAAACCACAGAAAAAAAAAGTTCTGCGAGTCGTAAATGCATAAAATATTTGAACAATTATGTTTAAGGCGGTTTTTGTAGACTTATGTTGACAGGCAAATAGACTGTCATTGTAAATGAATCCATTTTTCAATTACAAAAATAACTTAAGCAATATTTTTTCATCAAATTCATTTTTGTTCATTTTTATTTCTTGGGAAGGCAATTTTATATTTGGTAGATTTTTTTTTTTTTAATTTTTGACAAATAAAATTTAAATGCAACCATAATTATTATCTTAAGTCTAATGACCGGGTGTTGTCATAGCCTTGCTGCGCAACTGAACGCCTGGACAGTCCCTGCCTCCTATCAGCATAACTGATGCCCATTTCCACGAGAGCGCCTCTCTCTGCGCCTGCTTGGTCTGCAAGGAAAATTGGTTCTCTGTTTTGCGCCAGAAAGTTTTCCTCGCCTGAGTCCATCCTTCAAGTCTACAAATCTACCATTCGTCCTTGCATTGAATACTGCTGTCATATATGGTCTGGTGACCCCGCTGTTCATCTCGAGGTTCTCAACAAGATCCGAAAACGGATATGCAATATTACAGTTCCTAACCTGGCATCTAGACTACCGTTACACAGACGCAAAGTCCCTTCCCTCTGTTTTTTTTTTTCTACAAATATTTTCATGGCAACTGCTCTGACGAGCTACTTTCACTGGTACCCCAACTGCATGAATTAAAGCGTGGTACTAGGTATATATATACACACACACACACACACACACACATATATATATATATATATATATATATATATATATATATATATATATGTATATATATATATATGTGTATATATATATATATATATATATATATATATATATATATATATATATATATATATATATATATATGTATATATGTATATATCACACACACACATATATATATATATATAATCCTATCGCGCGGAGCTATGTAAAGTACCAGGTTGAGAACTGGCGCGGGTTAGCTGCCCTTGATGAGGGTGAAAGGAGTCTCTCTGAGCTTTGGTTAGCAATCATTTTAGTCTTGGTTTCACGATAAAAAGACTTCAGATGGGAAGGAAAACTCATGACACCTTAACCCGGTCATTATATTGCACGTGTCTGCCGAGAGGCGTGTACTGGCTGATATTGACTCTGATCCGGAGAGGTTAAACTCCGCGATAATAACACATGAGGACTCTCGTTCGGAGTTTCTGTGGCATGTCCTTTGCACCGTTAATTTTTTATCGACATATCCAAAAAGTGTTGATGGTCCAACACAAGCTAAAGATGTACAAAATTAATATAACTGAGAAGTAAGCATCAGTCGACTATTTAAAACGAAGCAAAGCAAATAAGACATCTATTAGTGTTCCTGTTGCACTTGGATACAATACATTCTCCTGTAATATTTGTGGTCTTTTGTGCAATTCTCGAGCCGGTCTCAAAAGTCATAGCCGTCATAGGAATGCAGATAATTACTTCGTGGTTGTCGGAACCTCATACGTCGAACTCGACGGGCGAGTCCACCAGATATAATCCTATATTTGTATATATATATATATATATATATATATATATATATATATATATATATGTGTGTGTGTGTGTGTGTGTGTGTGTGTGTGTGTGTGTGTGTGTGTTTACTTAAATCATTTCATCCAAAGCAAGGCAATCCAGCCACTAAGACGCATTGAGTTAGAATATGAACGAATATAAGATAAGGAGAAACATTATCAAGGAGCGAGAACAATAAAAGAAGAGGAATTAAAAAGATAGAAGATAATGATTGCATTGCATTTATGCTTTTGAAGACAAAACTTGACTGGAAAGCGAGAAGCTGGGAGAGCGTCCCAGAAAAGAGACGTGCGATAGTAGAAACTGTTAGCATAGAACTTACGGTTGCATCTAACCATTTCAACTGTAAATTAATGAGACTTTGTTGCCAATCTTCTACAGCGGTTATATTGATAAAGTCTGCGTACCATAGAAGAAAGTAAAATTTATTTTGGAAAATAGAAAAATGTGGCACAAGGCCAAAAGGGGTGATAGAGGAAGGCTGGTCTTCAATCTGTCTTTTCTTAAATTTAGCTAGTGACGATTACTGACCCAGATATACCACAGTGTTCCTCACACCAAAACAACACATTCTTACTGACCATTCTTCCCACAGCCACCATATTATCATAGACGAGAATTTATCAGAACAATTGCCATGAAAGTATTTATAGAAAAGGCAGAGAGAGGTCACAAAAGGGTGGTGAGAAAGTCGAGATGCCAGGTCAGGATTGATAACATTACAGACCTTTCTTTGAATTTTGTTAATAATCTTGAGATATACCGTGGGTAACAGTAGAATTGACCAAATCGTGTAAAAGTAAAATTGTCCATTTGTTAGTCTAAGATTTGAACCGTTGTATCTTAGAAAGGATTAAAGATATCTTACTGGAATTCTCCGAGGTTTTTATAACGCTATTGGACTTTACTTTGAGTAATAAGAATGTATAATTACTCTCCAAGCTTAACAGAAGAATCGTGATGAAATCGATCATAAACGAAAATGGCATGTTCATCATTAATTAATCATAGCTAAGGATCGAAATCTGATGAGAACCAGAAAACTAGTGAGGGGAAAGGACAATAAAAGAACAGGTTTCAGGACGACATAAGATTGCGATTGGCGCTGCATTTAAAATTCTGAAGACTGTAAGTCGCAACGAAGTAAGAAATTGGAGCTGAGTTCCACAGAAAAAGTGTGAAAAAAGAAGGTATAAAAGTAGCACAGACGGTTGCATCTCGCGAGTTCAGCAGTAAAACGGTGGGACCTAATTTCCAATCTAGTAGTGCGCTTAAATTCATATGGTCGAAGTACTAAGAAGAAAATCAATATTTATTTTGAAAAATACAAAAATGTGGCACAAGCGGGCGATAGGGGAAGACTGGTATTCAATCTGTATTATCCTAAACTTAGCTAGCAACGATTACTCACCCGTTGTATTGTTGAGGTGAATGATACACAGAGAAGAATCAGTGCTTAATATATTTATTCAGCACCAGTATCCGGTGCGAACGGTTACATACAGAAAACACAGAACAATAAGTTACAAAACAATTAACAAGACAACTTACAAGGAATAGAGGAGGGTCAAACACTGTATAGCCAAACGAAGTAAGATCAGTCCGAATATTAATCAGCTTAGTATCAACTTATTAACGAACTGTTAAAGTCCTTAATCGTAGACTATTTAAGGCTATAAGCCAAGCCATCTGGTAGAGTGCTGAAGGGGTGCTAGCTACGCTACAACATCAGCCAAATATACTACAGTATTCCTTACACCAAAACAACACATTTTTATTCACCATTCTTATCACAGCCACCATATTACCAGAGAGGAGAGCTTATCAGAACAATTGCCATGAAAGTATTTATAGAAAAGGCAGTGATACGTGGTGGAATCAAAACTTTTGCATTACTCTTTGTAGTTGTTTGTCTGTTGATTGGATCACAAGAAAGGATCGAACCTGAAATAGCGCCGTGAAAGAGAGCGGGAAGCGAACAGAAAATGAAGCTGAAAGATGAGGAAATAAAATAAAAAAAAGAAAAGAACAATAATAAAAAAAACAACAACAGAAAATGGAATCTCTATATAATGAAAGAAAAGAACACTTCTCTAATCATCTGAGTAGGTTTTCTTACAAAAGTAAGAGTTAACGGTTTACTTTGATTTCTCTAATGGTTTTTTTTTTCGTCCGCGATTGAACTAAAATCATTTTTTTCGGCTTCTCGATGCGCGTGGCCATTTTGAATCATCCAATAAAGATAACAAATCGTAGAATATTTATCAATTTCGGCACACGGCCGATGTTACAGAGCACTCAAGGAATAATTAACAGCGGAAGAAAACTTACAAGACGTGAGATCAAAAGGTATGAAATACAAAACGTTGTTATAACAATACTGGTCTACTCGTAAAAATAGGTTGATCGATTTCTTTTTTTTTTACAGCTTATCAACATTAATAAGGGTGTGGATCAATATGGTCCCCCAGTTATGGGTTAAATATCATTTATTTAAAACCAGAAAATATTTTTAGATTCTAAGAATTTTTAATATTTTTTTAGTGATCTAGTCTTACTAATTAACCCATATCTATGAAGATAAGAGGTGTATTCATACCTTTCTTAAGGGTATTTGCCAGTAAGTGAACATAACAAACCCGACTGCTATTGGAACTCAGCTCACCGATTAAAATTCCGATCCGTTATCCATTACACCGCCCACACACCCAACCTTATAGCACCTGGTACTCAAAAGCAATCACCCATCTAGGTACTGACCAGGATCGACGTTGCTTAACTTCGTTGGTCGCATTTGAACCGTTGTTTCAACATGATGTGGCCGTAAGCCTTCGTAAAAACAGGGGAAAATATTTTTGGAAATATTTTTTTGCGGATTAGTATTCGTAAGAGCTTCCTCAGGCATTTGTCAATCGAAATTAACTGATAGATATCTTGTTTACGGTTTATCAACACTTTGTGGATTATTTTAATCCGAAAGATATTTTTAATTGTCCGAATATTTTATGGCGACTGCATATTGCATTAACAATTTTTGAGAATAACAATAATTTTTCCAGATATAAATTCTATTATTTAACCCATAACTGGGGGGAGATATTGATTCATACCGTTATGTAACGAAGCCGAGTGTAATTGGAACTCGGCTCTTCGCTTTCTCATTCTTAATCATTATTCCTGACACCACCTGCACATCCTGTCAAAATTAAAAATATGTTAATTTTTATCATTTTATAAGAGGGTCCTGTTCATATTATTGATACAAATGTTAATGTTAACTCAATCCTTGATTTTTACAGAGTTATCTGGACTTAGCTGATCTGTTTGACAAATAGATTTCCTTTAAATAAGTAACAAACTGATATATACAATTTTAAATTAGTGAAGAATGATTTACGTAAGTTAATTAAAGTATATATTCATTTAAAAAACTAGCCATTGTCTTTTGTGTGTAGTAGCAATTCAAATTTTTAGACAATGGTTAAATATCGGAAAATATCGGTTAATTCCTTTTAATAATGGGGAAATAACCACCCTTTCCATGATGAAGATCGCGAGAACGGAAACACGTGTAGCAGAAAAATGGCAAATAAAGTATAATATGTATTTTAAAAATCCACATTATAACCAAAAACGTTTGCGGCTTCTCTTTTCGCTTTAATATATATATATATGTATATATATATATATATATATATATATATATATATATATATATATGTATGTATGTATGTGTGTGTGTACATATATATATATATATATATATATATATATATATATATATACATACATATATATGTGTGTGTGTTTATACATATATATATATATATATATATATATATATATATATATATATATATATATATATATATATATATATATATATATAATCAATTTGCCCCGATCAAGATGATAATGCCATTAAGATGCAAGTGTCTACTGGGAGTGAAAGAGAATTAAAAGACTATAGAAGGAACCAATCCTAAAGAGGAAACAAAGGATGCACCTCTACTCCGGTTCAAGAGGTTGGTGAGGAGGGCGAACCAGACGATAGGTGAAACTATCTACTTCTACCGAAAAAAAAAGCATATAAATTGTACATAAAATTTCAGAGTTTAGGCGGAGACGTTAGAAGTATAGAGTTGAAGTAAACTTTAGAAGGAACCGGAAACCCAATCCTAAACCGGAAACAAGGTATATACCTCTACTCCTGTTCAAAATGCGGAAAGGAGTGTGTAACAGATGAGAGGTGAAAATATATACTCCTCTTGAGGAATATAAAGGGAATATAGTGTAAATAAGATTTCATAGTTCAGACGGAGTCGTCAGTAGTATAAAGTTGAAGTAGACGTTAGAAGGAACCAGTAACCCAATCCTTAACAGGAAAAAAGGGATAAGCCTCTACTCCTGTTCAAAAAACCGGGCAGAAGGCTGAACCGGACATTAGGCAACGGAAATAACCATAGAGTAGCAAGAGGCGTCTTATCTATGGGGAAAAGGCTTGTAGGTTGGAAAATAATTCATCACCCACAAGGCCGCGTAGCTGCTTTTGAACCTAAGTGAGAACTCAAGAAAGTGAGGGCTGGGCAGCTCCAGCCTAGATATGGCCGCAGTACACAATTTTTGGTCTGATCTGGCTCTTGTGAAGATAATGTGTGTGTGTGCGTATGTGTGCTTGTCTGTGTGTGTATATTTGCGCATGTGTTTGGAATTTTATAGCATCGGTTATTCACCAATAAATCTTTACTGGTTTTCTCCGTTCCTGTTGGATTATTCAGCAATGATGATGATGATGATGATGAATGAGAATTCTAAAAGTGGAGTACGCCCGAAATGAATTCCGGATGGGTAAAGTTACTTCCCAGAAAATCTGAAACCCCTGGCCATATTTCAAACATACCTATTTTGAAACACTTCGTTCAAAACAATTTCCCGGCAAAATCTGTTAAATGCTTACGCTACATTGCTAAAATAATAATAATAATAATAATAATAATAATAATAATCATGGGAACATCAACAATCCCTGTTGTAGTTGGAGCCTTAGGATTGGTTGGAAAAGTTTCCAGTAGACTAATTGAAGGGATCCCTGGAAGTCCATGCCTCAAAGAGATAGAAAAAATTATTCTGACAATTACAGCCCACACTTTACGAAGGGCTTTATCTATGTAATATTTTTTTTTTTTTGCAGTGGAAAGTGTCATGATACCATTTCTAACCTTAGGTCCCTGGGCGGGACCCGGAAAGAAATGTGTAAACGGCAGATATCAAAGTAAATAAATAAATAATAATAATAATAAATGGGAAAACAAATTCTACAACCAGGATTTTATTTAAACTTTAAACAATGATATATATATATATATATATATATATATATATATATATATATATATGTATATATATAAAATAGCTGGTCACTCGTATTCGAATATACACGTCTACTAGGGCGGCTAGCCACTCCCTATTGCAGATATATTTATAATCTTGAACCATCAATAAAAAAAATATTTGTAAGAAACCAACAAAAATTAATAAAAAAAACCTATTGGAAAGAAACATTTTCATATATAGGGTGACCCCCAAAAACGGGAACTTTTTAGCAATCCAATAAAACCAAGAGTGATGGAAAAAAAAAATTTATTTCATAGTAATTGAAACCTTAAAACATGCCATTTAAGAAACAATGATGGAATTTTCATTTTTTTTTTTCAAATTACGTCCTGTAGATGGCGTCCTCCTGTACGAATGCATTCTTGAAATCTGCTGTTGAGGTTCCTCATTGACTGCTGCAACATCTCAGCTTGGATACTGTGAATTTCATTCTCGTTACTAAAATGGTGAAATGTTTACTTGCTCAAGGTCACTGTCTCACAGTGTTGCCACTTGCTCATGTCTGGCAATACGCACTTCAAAAATTCCTGTTTTTTGGGGGTCACACTATATTTGAGTTCAATCTCCTGGCCAGGTAGTACAGTGTTAGACTCCATTGAAACAGGTCAAAGAATAAGTGAACAGTACAATTTTTTTTACAGCTTTTCACCCCAAGCAAGTCGAGAGTGCCACTAGCATGCAAGGGGTTACAGAGTGTGGGAGCAAAAGTAAAGAGGCGTGAAAGAAGAAAAGATGAAGAGAAGGATGGGGAATAGATTCAGGCATCTGGAGATGTCAATTGACATTGCGTTTGAATAATTGAAGATTATAGCTATCAGGGAAGCAAGTAAGAGGAAGGGAGTTCCACAGACAGGAAGCGCGATACATGAAGCTCTTGGAGTAGAAGGGACGGCTACATTTAACCGTTTCCACAGTGAAAGGGTGGGGCTGAGATACCAGCCTAGTAGCACGTTTAAATTCTTGCGGTTTGGGAACTAGCGAAAGTAGATGGTCGGAGCACTTAAAAGTATTTGTAGAAAAGACAGAGCGAGGCGACTGTGCATCTGTGAGAGAGCGACAGTAAACGAGATGCCAGATCAGGGTCAACCACATTGCATATCCGTCGCTGGATATTGTCGAGGACCTTAAGACGAACAGCAGGGGCTCCAGACAATTTATGGCAGCTGTATTCCATGCAAGGGCGAATGGTTGATTTATAGATTTGAAGGATGGACTCAGACGAGAAAAACTTTCTGGCTCGACCGACTTTCCTTGCGGTAGATGAAGCTATTGATTCAATATGGTTGTTCCACCTCAGGTCAGCGGACAGTGCGAGACCAAGCAATCCCAGAGAGGTACTCTCATGGAGTTGAGCATCAGACATTCTAATGGGAAGCAGAGAGGGCTCTCTGTGGTGGGTAATAGAGAACAGTTTTGTTTTTGAGGCCTTAAAGTTAACCAGCCATTGAAGATATATCTAGACACAGGTAGTTGAATGAGAACAATTCATTCCTATAGATTGAATAAAGAGTTCAGTTAAAGGTTACTCAGATTAACAGGCACCTGAAGAAGGTTGAAGGGCATAATCTCCGAAATGTTGTTATAGTAATAACAAAGATGAGGATATTAGTCCAAATGTAACTAACAACTGCATATCATTCTCATCTGAGAAGCTGCTTCGTTATTTTATATCTGACAGATTTATTTTTACATTATGGGAAATATGGTTTTATTCTTGCATTATAGGTTATAAGGTTTTTATTATTTGCATTAGGGAATATTAGGTTTTCTTCTAATTTTCTAAATAACTGGGACAATATGTTTTATTGAAAGGTCTATTGTCACAAAATGGCATAGACAATAATTTAATAACTGAATATGATACTATGAATAAAAGATTTTGAAGAGGTGTCAATTTGACATCAATTAAATATACAGGGTGTCCATAAAGTTCGTGTGCACTTTAAAAAAATTATAACATTATTTGTATTTGCGATAGAAATAATCTGTAAAAATGTTATAAAGTTTAATGTCCCTAATTTTTAAGTATAGCTAAAATAACTCATGTGATTTCAGGCATTACTGTAAATCAGTTGGCAATTTTTTTCCGTGAACTGCAAAATCGTATTACCCTTTGTATTGCTAATGATGGAGGACATGTGGAAACTTA
>OZ038511.1:42678224-42850724 GCA_964036315.1 Acanthosepion esculentum | reverse complement strand
TAAATAATGGCCCATTCCGGCGAGAGAAGGTGGAAGAAAACGTTATACATCAGAGAGCAATGGAGTAATGGTTAGTAAACTTGTCTCGTTAAACCAATTACGGCTGAGTTGTGAATTCGATCCTCACTGGGTACCCCATACTTTCGACCTTGTGCCATATCTAAGCTACGCTTAGAAAACCATTAAAGGGGCTCCTCGGGGCGGTGTAATGGTTAGCAAGCTTGTCTCGCTAGAACAATTGCGACTGAGTAGTGAGTTCGATCCTCACTGGGTGCCCCCTACTTTCGGCCTTGTGCCACACCTACGCTATGCTTGGAAAATCGCTATCAGAGAGCAATGGAGTAATGGTTAGTAAACTTGTCTCGTTAAACCAATTACGGCTGAGTTGTGAATTCGATCCTCACTGGGTGCTCCAAACTTTCGGCCTTGTGCCACATCTGAACGTAGCATAAACAATAATTTTTCGGCCTTGCGCCACATCTGAGCAACGTTTAGAAAATGACGATATTAGAGACGCTGTTCTGATTTAATGAAAGAAAGGAAGAAAAGTAATGAAAAAACGCGAAAGCGATAAAGTCCACGTTTGTTTCACGTCTGCTTCAATAAAATAAAGAACCTTGTCAGTATTTAATAATTTTATTTGTACCCTCTTCTTTAAATAACGACCTGCAGTCATATTTATGATTGTTGTCATATTTTGTTAAAGCTGTTAAGCTCAAATATTTAACAATGCGGCAGAAGGATTTCCAAGGTTATTTTGTTTTAAGGTATATCAACCACAGAGGGTAATTTAATGACGACAAGATTTTTAGCATAGGTTCGTATGAATAGAATATGTATTCTTTGGTTTATTTTAGTTCGGTTTATTTTGTTTTACGAAATATCAACATCTAAATGGGTTATTTAATGCCGACTAGATTTTTAGGATAGGTTTGTATGAATAGAATATATATTCTTTTTTTTAATTTGGTTTTATTTATTTTGTTTTACGTCATATCAACCTCAATGGGTTATTTAATGTCGACAAGATTTTTAGGATAGGTTGGTATGAATAGAATATGTATTCTTTGGTTTAGTTTGGTTTGGTTTATTTTGTTTTACGGCATATCGGCACCTCAATGAGTTATTTAATACCGACAAGATATTTAGGATAGTTTCGTATGAATAGAATATATATTGGTTTTTTTTTTTTTAATTTGGTTTGGTTTATCCTGTTTTATGGTATATCGACACCTCAATGGGTTATTTAATACCGATAAGATATTTAGGATAGGTTTGTATGAATAGAATATATATTGTTTTTTTTTTTTTATATTTTGGTTTGGTTTATTTTGTTTTACGGCATATCAACCTCAATGGGTTATTTAATGCCGACAAGATCTTAAGGATAGGTTGGTATTAATAGAATATATATTCTTTGGTTTAGTTTGTTTTCTTTTATTTTGTTTTACGGCATATCAACCTCAATGGTTATTTAATGAGGACAAGATTTTTAGGATAGATTCGTATGAATAGAATATGTATTTCGTGTAAGAAATCACTTTGTAGATCAGCTTTCATTGACGTGATTTTTAAAGAGAGTTTTTGTGGAGTTATTTAATGCTGGTAATATGTTTTTAAATGTATTGCTAGTAATATATTTTGTATTTCTTACTATAAAAATCTTTTTCTATACTTTCATCGTGTTTTGAGCCAGTTAGGGGGTTAACTATTTGCTCATAGCTAGGACTCTGACAGGTGCTACCACTCCTGTGGTTCCACGCTCCTCAAAACCTCCCTTTCGGATGTAGTACATAGTCCCTCCCAGGACTACGGACATTTTGTAGTAATGGGAAATGCAAGTTGCTTAGTTGCTGATTAAATTAACCATGATGATTTATCAGAAAATTAAGACAGCAAAACTGCAAAATTTTCACAGGTGCTGCTAGTACATAAAATAATCATACGCATATGGTGTATACTAATCTAGCGATCCTTCCTCAGGTGCCATGGGTGATGCGCGCTTGAGCGATCATGTCTACTTTCGATTCATAACTGACTTGGCAGCAAGATTCCTGCTTGTTGAGGGATCTCCACTTTTTACACAAATGGACTCACCCAAGTTATACATATACTACTGCCAGTGAATACCCGACAGTACGTCAAGTCAAGTAGTAGTAGGAGGAGTAAGAGACGTTCGGTAGAATAACGTAGCGGCAAGAGTCATAGTAACGAACACTTAGACTCAGTAAGAAGTCATACAGCGATACGTCGATACCAAAGACTATATATATATTTGTCTACTAACCCCGCATTCCTGGAACTACTAACCTGTATTACCAGTTTGTATTATTACGTTAATACATTTATTTCCTATATTCATTCTTGGCGTTTGTTATTATTTGATACCGGATTTCATCCCGGAATCCACAACAAGGCTGTAGGCCATCGTGACTTTCTGTAATAGACTGGCTGACAACCAAGGCTATAAAACTCAGTTTGTCCTTCTATTTTAACCCATAGCTGTGGGAGAAGAGATGGATCTGCCCTGCTATTTAACCTATAGCTGGAGGAGAAAAGATGGATCTATACTTTCCCCAAGGATATTTGCGCGTAAGTTAATATAACGAACTCGACTTGTATTTGAATTCGGTTCTCCTATTTCAAATTCCGCACCGTCGTCCATCAAACCAGTCACACATCCGAGCTGACAGCACCTGGTATTTTGGAGTGGTCACCCATCTAGTTACTGACCAGGCTCAACATTGCCTAACTTATGTGATCGCACAAGAACCGCTGTCTGAACGTGATATGGCCGTAATTTGCCGACAACGTCAAAAAATAACAGGTATCGTCCGTTATGTGCCGCGTTCCTTCAGAATGCGTGCGATCATGGCTCTCCACAAAGTCTTATCCTTTATAGCTCTAAGCAATGCCTTACATGTAAGCCGCTAGTTGCTCGCTGGCGTGCCGCCATTGGCAAACCCTCGGTCCTCTGGTGGCAATCACCGACGGACCACCGTTGCATCTCTAGCGACCCATCAGTGGTGACATTGCCGAGACGAACACGCCGGCGGTCCGATAAACGCTAGTGGCATGCCACCCAGTGGCAGATTGGTGAATTTCGTATAGAGTGGTTGTCTCCTTACTGTACCTCTCAATCGTTGTTCTGCCATCCAAGCTCGTTGGGTAGCGAGCTGGTCTCGCAGACCATTTTTTAGTCGAGTTAGTTTGATCATTATTAATGTTGCTGGCATCTGTGTTGATGTGCAATGATGAGCGAGCCAGTTTCGCAGACCATTGCTGGCGGCAAGGTCTCATCATTTTACAGTCGAAAATGGCTAAATGTAACCGCAAGTTCTATGCTAACAGTTTCTTCTCTTGCACTTCTAGCTTGTGGAACTCTCTTCCGGCTTCTTGCTTGCCAGACAACTTAGGTTTTAAAAAATTAAATGCTATCTTCTGTCTTCTTAATTCTTGTTCTTTTATTATTCTCCTTCCCGTTTTTTTTTCTCTCATATTCCCAAACACTCAGTAACCATTTGCATCATAGTGGCTTTATTGCTTTGCTTGGGGTGAAATGATTTTTTAAAAAGTGAGCGTCCTTTGTATTTCCATTTTCCTTAACCCTAAAATGCTAACCATGGGTATATAGTACCCAGCCCAAATTTCCCTATTTTTAATTACAATTTTCAGTACCTGATTTTCTTACCTAAATAATATGTTTTTCAGTTCCTATTAATGTTGACTCAAAGTACAAAGTTTGAAGTGCCTCGTGTAAAATATTTCAAATAAAGATTTATATTTAATTTTTTTTGTTGATATTTTCAAAATCGGGTATGATATACCCATGGTTAGTAGTGGTGTAACTTTAATTGATGGTTAGTGTTCTAGGGTTAATGATCGTCCAGTCATTACTGAGATTAAAGAAATCACAATTAACTGGTTTAGATAAATAAAACTCTGAAGCTGACTCAGGTTGTTCGTGGATTTCCTGACGCAATCATCACCATGTTATTTCTTCTGAAAACTGTGCATGGTTCTCTACAAACGTTCACTATCATAATCAAATCAGCTATGTCCGTAATCTAGCAGCTCAGTTCGAAAATGATCTGTTGTACTCTCCTTTGAGGGCAATCGAAATCGACTGGAGATTTCAGTATATGGAATTTTGAATGTCAATTTTATAATGAATTTAGTCATATTATACTGATTCTGGACATTTAAATACTGTCACGTTAGTCCATCTAAGAGAAGGGAAACTCTGATTTTTAAACCTCCGCTGCCGTAACCAGTCATGGGAAAGGCTTCGGAAGTAAACCCTGAGGACAAATCCGGAGCCGTCGAGTACACTTCTCCCTGGTGGCAACACTCAATTTCTCCTTTTCTCGCTACCAAATCTCGGTGTAAATCACGTCTCCATCGTGAGCAATCGTTGGTGATATCCTCCCACCTCTCGATGTTCAAGTCCATTGCGGTTATGTCCCTTGTGCAGGCATTATTGAAGCGAAGATGAAAACATTTAGAGAAGCTCAAAAGGAAAACAGCCTCTTATCATTCAATTATTATTCTCTTTCTTTTCTCTGTTCAATGACTGCCCTCTTTCGCAACTTGCTAGCGGCCCTTAACTAGCAACTAACAACTTAGTAAATTACTTCAAAACGCCTTGTTTCAAGTGATAAATCACAAGTGTGACTAACAGAAAACTGAATACTTTTTTATGATTTCATCCCAAGAAAGGTGATAATAACACTAAAACACGGGCGTTGCTTTTCATTTTTACCTCGATGATCGCCCTATACAAGGCACAAGAGCCACTCGAGGTAGAGAGTTACAGAGTTTATGGGAATATGTGAGTAAGATAATAAGTGATCCTAAACTTGAACAGATTAAGATTGTAATGATCACAGAAGCATCCTCTTGGGAGTTGGTTCTGGGAGTAAAAGAGAATGAGATTTCTTTAGGGCGACGAAAGGAGAATAAAAGAAGAGGGTGTTTCATGTAAATTTTTGCAGATTGTAACTGGCAGGGAAAACAAGAAATCAGGAGGGACTTCCACAGGTGGGAAGTGCGAGAAAAGAAACCACTAGAGTAGTAGAGACGGTTGCATCTATCTAGTTCACTGGTAAAACGGTGAGACCTAATTGCCAATCTAGTATCGCGCTTCAATTCATGCAATCGAGACACCGAGAGGGAAAGCGCAGCGGAATAATTGACAGGAAAATATTTGTAGAAAAGTGAGAGAGAGACGATGGTCAAGTTCATTCTGGTAATTCCTGTGACGACACAGGTACCAAGCTCTATTGGACTATTGGACTATACCTCTTCCTTGGACAACATCGGTGGTGTGAAAAAGGGCGACGTGCTGCATGGGCAACCGCCGATCTTTCATAAAACTCTGTCCAGGCCAGTACAACAGAAGAAGATTATCCAGCGTCGCCTCGCCGCGACGGCAAAACGCGGGAAGCAACAGTCTACTGATGGGAGGATTCAGAAGATACTTCTTTACGGAGAACTGGTCAGCGACTAGAGAGTATGAGGACGATGGACATGGACATCGAGATGTGTGAAGACGTCGTCAATGATCGCTCACGCTGGAGAAGCGATTTACACCGAAGGCTGGAGTGAATATATCTAACATATATCTAAGAGATGGAAATCTCTGATTTTAAGCCCCCGCTACCTTTCGGCCATACCCAATCATGGGAAAGGCTTTGGGAATAAACCCTGAGGCCAAATCTAGAGGCGGAGTTCGTAAGACAGTGCGATGCTCAACTTCGTTCTGGCAAATCTTGCGACAACGTCGGTGTCAAGTTGTATTGAACTTTACCTTTCCCTTGGACAACATCGGTGGCGTGGAGAGGGGAGATGTTCTGCATGGGCAGTCGCCAGTCTCTCATAAAACCCTACTCAAGGCGTGACCCCTGGATTGGACACTCCAGCGTCGCCTCACCGCGACGGCAAAACACGGGAAGCAACAGTCTACTGAGGGGAGGTTTCCGAGTATTCTTCTGTACAGACAACTTGCCACCGGCAAGAGAGAACGAGGGTGACCTCGTCCTCGCTTCAAGGACGTCTGCAAACGTAACATGAGGGCGATAGACACGATCATGGTTGAGGTGGGAAGACGTATCCGACGATCGTTCACGCTGGAGCGAGGAGAGAAGAAACGGAGTCTCGCCGTCGGGATGAAGCGTGGTCGAAGGAATGAACACAACATGGCGACATCAGGGGAGAGCGTCTTCAAATGCATTTGTTGCAATCGAGACTGTCACTCCCATGTGGGCTTGTACAGACATAAGAGATCAGCAGCTGAGACATTAATCTTTGGGCACAGATACATAGTCTCTCGAGACCGACGAATGCCATATATATATATATATATATATATATATATATATATATATATATATATATATATATAAAAGTGAACATAGTAGAAGAGACGGTTGCACCTATCTAGTTCACTTTTATATTTACACACGCTCTATCTCTGATATTGAGCACTTTATCCCATAAATATAGCATACTTTAAGACTATATTTCTTCATATATATATATATATATATATATATATATATATATATACACACACACATATATATATATATATATAAAATTTAAAGAAAAAAACAGACCACTTTAAGATTCAATTGATATAATTTCTTTCACCAGAGATTTTATTTTTCTCTGGCTCTTCAGACTTCCCTTTTGAAGGGCAATATTAAGCTTATATAAGGTGACATAGAGGGTGTTGAGGGATGGTGTGAGAGACATGGTCAAAATTAAAGAGGGAAAGGTGCGTTTTAAAATGTATTTTTATTTCATAACAATACTTAATATTGAGGAGGAGGGGATAAGGATCAGACGTATATGGTTAAATATATATATATATATATATATGGTTAAATATATATATATATATTTATATATATATATATATAACCACATATACATATTTATATATATATATATATATATACATATATATATAACCACATATATATATATAATCACATATATATATATATATATATATATATATATATATATATATATATATATATATATATATATATATATATATATATATACACCAAATATTTGGCACCACAAGAGGAAGAGAGATGGAGAGATGCACACTGAGAAATCACATGTCTTTCACTGCCTTAGTTCCAATAGTGTGGCACTTAGAAATTTATTGTTACATGAAGTAAAAATATCATATAATTTTAAATGCTTTTTAGTATGTCTACTTTTTCGTATTGCCAACAAAACCTTTCCTGATCACGATGTTCACTTTTCCGTATAGCTTCCTCTAAGTAACACTTCTGGAATAAACATACAATTACGCCTGCGTCGAACACACGAGTGTCTCAATTCACTTTACTGTTGATAACATAGTACAATTCTCAAATTCGAAATTTATTTGGAGTCTATGATTAGTGTTTCTACTGCAGAATATAGATTATATCATTTGGTAATAATTCATTAGATTTATCTGACACAGATATTCGGTGTACCGGTGAAACTTTGAATTCAGTCGAAAGATAAGAACTTCTATTAATTTATCGACGATTCTCTTTGTAGATCTTTGCTGTTTTCTGTCTTAACTTTTATTAATTTACTAGTGTGCCCGTGCCGTCAAAATTGGCGGCAAGAAAAAATGTATTATAAGTAATATATAGTTATAATTATAGTAATTAATTTTTGTTTTATCCAAGCACACTTTTTAACTTAAAATAGTTCGTTGTTAACGTTAATAATTGAACCGTGTACAATTTATAAACACCTAAGGAAAGATATCCGTATATTATCCTCATAAATGTTAAATATTTACCATTAAACTTACGTTTATTGCAAAAGTTCCCAAAGCATATTTTTGTGTAAACTTTGGAAGGTCTGAGTAATCCGTGACATTCCGTAGCTTCAATCTGTAATTTAAAAATCTTCTTATTTCGCGTCCTACTAAGAGCAACGTATCTTCAGATAAATGATTTTCAATTTTATCCATGCTATTGTTAAATTCCACAAGATATGATCCGAATCGTAACATAAAAAAATATTTAATTATTTAATTGTATAAACTTTTAATTGCTATCATAAATAATATAAATGAAGGATGTAGTGTGAATAAAAAAATTCTTTCGATGACTAATGAATTATTACAAGAATTGTTTCCCCCTCTTTTTTAATTATAATTTCTAAAGTTTAAAATGAATTTCTAAATTTGGACAAAGTATTCTTAAAGATACTATAATTTCCTATGTAAAATATGCATTTTTCTAAAGACCACATTAAACCGGCCTTGTGCCACATTCGACCCACGTCGTTGTTAAATATCGAGACGGAATCGAGTCGTGAGCAGTCTCTGACTGTGTGCGACTTCTGTCGAACTCTCTGCTTTGGCAGAGAGGAACCGGGACGAGGCTTTGCCGAAGGGCAAAGTTTCGTCCGGGGTGGTAGACAGTCCCTGAACCCGTTTATACGGGTTCTAAATGGGCATATTTTTTGGCCGAGCCTACGGGCTCGGAGAACCCACATTAAGCCGGCGTTGTGCCACATGCGACCCACGAGGGAGGGTTGTTAAATATCGAGACGGATCGAGTTGGGCCAATAGTAGTTCACTCCAAACCAGACTGACAGTCATACTAACACCTTCCACATCTTGTATTATTATTCCGTGTAATATATCTTTGTTATTTCTACTCTTGTATTCGTGTTGTTCTTCCTTGGTCCTAACCTTGGACCATAACAAATACCATCAACGAACCAACTATTAATTTACTATTTAATTTTTATTTAACTTATAAATATTTATTTTATTTTTATGTGCCGTGTCCTTTCAGGACGTAGGCGATCATAGCTCTTCCCTTCCCCATATCCCTTGTAGCTCTCAATAAGTTCCATTCCTCTGCCACTCCCCAGACCACGTTCTGTCATCCACTTGCTTAAGCCTGCTCGGTATGTCATGCATTGCTTTCCCCTTGTCTCTTTTTTATTCCATTTGACATTTGAGTATCAGATTCTCCAGGCCCTCCTTTCTCATTACGTGTCCCAGAAACTTCAGCTGCCTCCTCCTGATGTTAAGTATAAGCCGCCTGCTTGTTTGCATCCTCTCCAAAACCTCATCGTTGCTCAGACGCTCGCTTCATGATACCCTCAGGAACATTTCCGTAGAATCGCATCTCCGTCGACTCTCTTCTTCATCTTTGAAGAGACCGTCCAATATTCGCTGCCGTAAAGAAGGACAGATGTCACGTAACTGCTCAGTACTATTTTCTTTGTTACCAAAGATATCCTCCGGTCTCGCGATACTCTGCCCAGCTTGCGTCCTTGGCCATCCCAATACGTCTACGGATCTCCGTGTCGTACTTACTGTCCTATGTCAAAACACTTCCCAGATATTTAAACTTCCGCACCTGCTTGATTTAAGTATCCTCGACCTGCAAATCGCATTCAGTGCATAAATTTATCGACTATTGTTGCTGTCATTCTTTACTGGTTTCTTTCTTGGCCTTAAAATACTTTTATTGTAATAATTGTACATTTGTTTACTGATAGGAGGCACGGTAGAGTAATGAACTGCTGCTCGGATTGAGAGTCGAGTTCGAATTCCAGTTGTGTTCATTACATTCATTTACGGGTTAATACTCTTGGGAAGGGTATAGTTCTATCTCTTCTCCACAGCTATGACTAATTAGCAGGAGAAACTTGGGTAGCAACCGGTCTAGGAGAAGGAAAACTCTGAATTCAAAAGCTGTACGTAGCCCTGGCCAAGTACATACTATGCAACTAAAGGAAAGGATTGTTCACACTGATTCGATCATCCTGACTACAGCCGACTCCTTTTTCTCTTCAGAAAGGTATGAATCCAACGCTTCTCCCCCACCCTCGGCTATGGGTTCTATAGCCTTGGGTAGCAACCGATCCACGAGAAGCACATAATATGCAGCAAAGGACAGGATCGTTCGCATTGACTCGATCATCCTGACGACGGCCGACTCCTTTTTCTTAACCGATTTCAACAGTAAATGACCATCTTAAAAAAAGCACATATCACATTGTAATATTGGTTATTGCAATGTCGAACTTGGTCCGTACTTGGGTTACCAGGTACTATAAGCTTGGGTGCGCAGATGGTGTACTAGATAGCGGTTCAGAATGAGAAATCAGTTAAAATTCCCGTTGAGTTCATTACATTCACGTATGCTTTAATTACTCTTGCGAAAGGAATGAATCCAACTGTTCTCCCCACCCCCGGATATGGGTTCTATAGCCTTGGGTAGCCACCGGTCTAGGAGAAGGAAAAACTCTCAATTCAAAAGTGTAAGTAGTCCTGGCGAACCACATACTATGCAAAAGGTGGTTCACCTTGATTCGATGATCGCGACTATCCATGATTTCCAATGCTACACTAAGATTTAGCATTGATGGCTTCTTGTAGTAGGACAAACCGGGTCCTATAGACTTGGATGGCAACCGGTCTAGCATAAGGAAAACTCTGAATTCACAACTCTATGTAGCCCAGGTTCCCATTGACTCAATGCTCCCGACTACGGTCGAATGATTTGTATCATTATTACTACTAATTAATGGCCATATTCAGATTTTCCCAATTTATTATTGTACTAGTTCTACAATTTAATCGAAATAAGTATTAAGCAGGTATGAATACGAATGAAGGATGACTCATTGGTAGTCGGGTTTTCCTTTATAGTTTTACCAAACGTTTTTATGCATCTAGATTTAGAAAGCAGTCGTTTCTATGTTGAAATGATTCACCGGAACTGAACGGCGGGATCGTAATACCCAAATCTCGTTTGTTTTTCTTCTTCCTTTTTTTTTAACGAGAAGGTCACGTGACACAGCCATGTTAGGCCGTTAAAAGCCAGAAGCACTAGTCAACACTATCATTTTTCTACTCTGGAAAATAAACAAGATAAAGTTTGAGAACGACGTGGCAATTCGTTTAAACAGGGTATAAAAAAGCACCTCGAAGAAATATGAGTCTTTTACATAAATACACACCACAGATATATATATATATATATATGTACCTTGAAGGGTTGATTTCATGGGAAAATAATTTATTACCTGTCTTCAGTCGCCTCTAAAAATTCCGTTACAGACTGAAACGTGAAGTGCCAGTATAATTTTGATGTCGTTTTAAACATTATTTTGTTTAATTTCAAAGGCCAACATGTGAAAAGGGGTGTAAATATAATCTCCTCTCTTCTTCCTTCCCCTATTGCTACTTCTTTTTTCTTTTCTTTTTTCGTCATTTGCAAAAAGTACTCATCAGCAAGAGAATACTCACGTTGTTTCAATACAACCACTTCATTCTGATTATTCCTCCGTTCGTAAGCTAGCGCGTGTGCGTCACGCCTCAGGTAAATGATGGACCATTCCTTTTTGATTGCGAGAAAGGACGGAAAGCAAAGGTATATCAGAGACGAGGCGGGCTTTTGTGAGAAAAAAATACATACTTTAGAAAGAAAGAAAAGTCGAAGAAAGAAAGAAAGACAGAAAGAAAGAAAGAAAGAAAAGGAAGAAAGAAAAAGAAGGCAAAGAAAGGAAGAAAGAAAGAAAAGGAAGAAAGAAAAAGAAGGCAAAGAAAGAAAGAAAGAAAGAAAGAAAGAAAGAAAGAAAGAAAGAAAAGGAAGAAAGAAAAGGAAGAAAAAAAAGAAGGCAAAGAAAGAAAAAAAGAAAGAAGAGTGGAAGAAAGAAGAGTGGAAGAAAGAAAGGAAGAAAGAAAAGGAAGAAAGAAAAAGAAGAAAGAAAAAGAAGGCAAAGAAAGAAAGAAAGAAAGAAAGAAAGATAAAAAGTCGAAGAATGAAAGAAAGAAAGAAAGAAAGAAAGAAAGAAAGAAAGAAAAGGAAGAAAGAAAGAAAAAGAAGAAAGAAAAAGAAGGCGAAGAAAGAAAGAAAGAAAGAAAGAAAGAAAGAAAGAAAGAAAGAAAGAAAAGGAAGGAAGGAAGGAAGGAAGAAAGAAAGAAAGAAAGAAAGAAAGAAAGAAAGAAAGAAAGAAAGAAAGAAAGAAAAAGAAATGGAGGGAGTGATAACGCTTCCCGTCTGTTTCATAAAACTGGAAATAAGGAAAGAAAAAAGGAGGAAACTAGAAAAGAACGGAAGGACGTGTTGAGAAAGAAAAAATGTAACGCTAAAATAGACACAAGGATTTATTAAATGTGATATAAAACTGCAAGTATGGACCAACGAGTGAAGATCGAACTCACTCTCTTACTCAGGTGACATGCATGATGCATGTTTCAGTGATCAGGTCTCTTTTCGATTCATGAATGACTTAGTAGAAGTATTCCCGGGGTAGGTTGACGTTACTTTCTGTGCTAGACTGGTTGACAATCAAGGCTACAGGATCCAGTCTGTCCTACTATCTAACCCATAGCTAGGGAGAAAACTATTTAAAAGCAGAAAATATTTTTAGATTGTAAGAATGTTTTGGCGATAAAAATGATTTATTGATAAAAGTATTACTAATTAATCCATAGCTAAGGGCGAATGGGCGGATTGATAGCTTTCCCAAGGATATTTACGCGTAAGTGAATTAATAAACCTGATTGTAAATAGAACTTGGCTCTCCGATTTCCAACTCTGAACCTTTACCCATTACCCTAGCCGCATATCTGAAGCCTACATAACATAAAATTCCCAAGCGGTCATCCATCTAGGTATTGACCAGACTCAATGTTGCTTAACTTTTGTAATCGAACGAGAATCGGCGTTTCAACGTGATATGGCTGTAATATCAATCAAAATCTTCTTTTGAGAAAAGATGGATAGCAAACAAAAAAAAAAAATCTATAAAACAACCCCCCCCCCCGGATTCCCGAAGTGTCCATCTATGAAACTCTGGTGTTACCTCCAGAATCCCTACTCCAATCAGCTAAGTGCCAGACCGTTTACTTGTATTAATAAATTATATCAGTTCTAGTGAAAGAAGACTAGTTATCTAGTGCTTAACACCCGCTTCAATGAAATGGAAAGAAGAGGAAACTGTGTGTAACTATAAAATGGACAGTTATTTACTAATCAAAGCTTAGAGATATGGCATAAGTATGGATGAACCAGTGAGGAACTAACCACCTGTGCACCCAGGCTTGTAGAACCTGATATTCCCAAGCCAACATCCATCCACGTACTGACCAGACTCAATGTTGCTTAACTTCGGTGATCGAACGAGAACCGGCGTTTCAACGTGATATGGCTGTAATATCAAACTCGATATTCAGTTGTAATTAATCTTCGTGACAGACTTGTTAACCATTACACCACGTCGAAATGACCAACAGTAAAATGGACATTATTATTATTTCCTTCTTTAGCATATCTTCAGTATTATTCAAGTTTTATTGATAATTCTCCTTCATTAATGAAATCTGTTTTAAGTGGTACTCAAGGCACAAAGATGGAAGTAACAATAATTGAATGCAAAATAATAAAAACATCTTTTATATCTTGCTAAAGTTGTAAAGCTAAATTCATATTTAATGATAAAATAGTAGAATTTCCGAAGTACTCTATAGCCGGGGAAAGCGCAAGAAATTTGGTCAATCCAAAATTATGTCTTATCAAAACTTAAAAACAGGTAAACCCTCAAAACTTTCACGGGTCCTACTAGTATTAATTTATGATTTTTATTTATTTATATTGACAAAGGAAACAGACGTCTAAAAAATTGTTCAAGTTTCTCATTACTATTATTTTTTTGTAATCAATTCATCTAAAGAAGGCGATAGTCACACTAAGATGCAAGGGGCTACTGGAAGTGATAGACTTTAAAAGGAACCAGAAACTCAATCCTAAACAGGAAACAAAGGAACAAACCTCTACTCCTGTTCAAAAGACCAGGGAGGAGTGTGAACCGGACATTAGACAAAGCTATTTAATCCTATTGAAAATAAAAAATAAATGAAAAAAATAAATAAAATTACAAACTTTAAGCGGAGAAGTTAGAAGTATAGAGTCGAAGTAGACTTTAGAAGGAAACAGAAACTCAATCTTAAACAGGAAACAAGGGATAAACCACCTACTCCTGTTCATACCTGGAAGGAGTCTGAACCGGACAATAGGTGGACCAATCTACTTCCAGAGATTTTAGAAGTATAAAGTTGAAGTAGACTTTAGAATAAACTGGAAACCCAATCCTAAGCCGGAAACAATGGATACATATCTTCTCCTGTTCACACAGGGGAGGAGTATGAATTGGACAATAGGTGATCCCAAAGTGGCAAAAAATAATTAATAAAAATCTGATTAGAGCTTCTAGTGCCCAAAAGAAGTAGAAATTCTAATAGGACGATAATTCAAGGGATCAGAAGGTTGACAAGAGTTCTTGAAGCCAACAACTACAGAAGAGGATTTCCGACAAGCAAGAAAGCAAGAAGTAGAAAGGTATTTTTTGTAGATCTTCGCGAGAACAAGAGACAGTTTAGACGCACATTTCGTTAGGACAATTAAGGGATACCATCAAGTTTGTATGCCTTGTGGGGGGGGATACAGCTTGGTGATGATAGCGAAAATTACGTACAGAATTATGTACGAGATTTTATGAACCTGTAGCGGACACCCTCGAGGTGGGGGGGGGGTGCGTGATATGATACCATGATACTATTAGTATAGTATTTTGACTTTAGGTTTTATTATTAAAATCATATTTTTATTTTCATAATTAATACCGGATGTTGATTTTCTTTAATTTGTAGCAGTAATTTATTGTAATTTTTACTATTAATATCGTATTTATATTTTTATTTTAATATTATATTTTAATTTTACTTTTCATAATTAATGCCAAATTCTGATTTTTACTATTAATATTATTTTTACTTTAGTTTTTGCTATTAATACCTTATTTCTGTTTGTATTTTCATAAATACCAGATTTTGAAAATGTTTATTTTTACTATTAAAACCGTAATTTTATTTTATTTTCTTATATTTATTTTTCTGATAGTTTTTTTTAATGTTATTTTTATATTTTGTAAGAGATATTTATTTTTATGTTCATTATTAATATTGATTTACTATCTTAATTTTTACTGTTAATACCATATTTTTATATTTATGTATATATAAATATTGAATTTATATTTTTTTAATTAGTAGCTGATGTTTACTATTTTTATTTTAACTATTAATATCGTACTTTTATAACTTATATCATATTTTTATTTTTTATTTTTACTATATTTTTATTTTTTATTTTTACTATATTTTTATTTTTTATTTTTACTATATTTTTATTTTTTATTTTTACTATATTTTTATTTTTAGAATTCATACTAAATTCTCAATTTTATTCTTAACACCATATCTTTTCAAATATACATTTTTATAAAAAATGAATATCATATTTTTTTTTTATTTTTACTATTAATATCCTATTCTTATTTTTTTAAATTAATTCTAGATTTTCAATTCTATTCTTAATATCAAATTTTTTTTCGAATATGCATTTTTTTCAAATATGCATTTTTATAAAAAATGTATATAGTATTTTTATTTTTTGTTTTTACAATTAATATCTATTTTTATTTTTATAATTAATACTAAATTTTCAATTATATCCTTAATACCTCATTTTTTTTCAAATATACATTTTTCGAATAGACATTTTTATAAAAAATATATTATTGTTAATTTTATTTATATTATTAATATCATATTTTTATTTTATAATTAATACTAAATTTTCAATTTTATTCTTAATACATTATTTTTTTCAAATATATATTTTTATAAAAATTTATATCGTATTTTTATTTTTTATTTTATTTTTACTATTAATACCAAATTTTTATTTTATAATTAATACAATTTTTTCAATATTATTCTTAATATCATATTTTTCCAATATACATTTTTCAAATATATTTTCTTATAAAAAATGTATATCACATTTTTATTTTTTACTTTTGATACCTTATTTTATAATTAATAATAGATTTTCAATTTTATTCTTAGTCATATTTTTATTTTATAATTAATACTAAATTTTCAATTTTATTCTTAATACATTATTTTTTTCAAATATATATTTTTATAAAAATGTATATCGTATTTTTATTTTTATTTTATTTTTACTATTAATACCAAATTTTTATTTTATAATTAATACAAATTTTTCAATATTATTCTTAATACCATATTTTTCCAATATACATTTTTCAAATATATTTTCTTATAAAAAATGTATATCACATTTTTATTTTTACTTTTGATACCTTATTTTTAATTTATACTAGATTTTCAATTTTATTCTTAGTACTATATTTTTTCAAATATATATTTTTGTAAAAATATATATCATTTTTTTAATTTTTTACTTTTACTATTAATACTCTATATTTTATAATTAATAATAGATTTTCAATTTTATTCTTAGACATATTTTTATTTTATAATTAATACTAAATTTTCAATTTTATTCTTAATACCATTTTTTTTCAATATATATTTTTCAAATATACATTTTTATAAAAAATGTATATCACATTTTTATTTTTTATTTTTACTTTTGATACCTTATTTTATAATTTATACTAGATTTTCAATTTTATTTTTAATACTATATTTTTTCAAATATACATTTTTGTAAAAATATACATCATATTTTTATTTTATTTTTTACTTTCACTATTAATACTCTATATTTTATAATTAATAATAGATTTTCAATTTTATTCTTAGACATATTTTTATTTTATAGTTAATACTAAATTTTCAATTTTATTCTTAATAATATTTTTTTTCAATATATATTTGTCAAATATACATTTTTATAAAAAATGTATATCACATTTTTTTTTTACTTTTGATTCCTTATTTTATAATTTATACTAGATTTTCAATTTTATTCTTAGTCTTATTTTTATTTTATAATTAATACTAAATTTTCAATTATATTCTTAATTTCATTTTTTTTTTAATATACATTTGTCAAATATACATTTTTATAAAAAATGTATATCACATTTTTTTTTCACTTTTGATTCCTTATTTTATAATTTATACTAGATTTTCAATTTTATTCTTAGTCTTATTTTTATTTCATAATTAATACTAAATTTTCAATTATATTCTTAATACCATATTTTTTTCCAATATACATTTGTCAAATATACATTTTTATAAAAAATATATATCACATTTTTATTTTTTATTTTTACTTTTGATTCCTTATTTTATAATTTATACTAGATTTTCAATTTTATTTTTAATACAATATTTTTTCAAATATACATTTTTGTAAAAATATATATCATTTTTTTAATTTTTTACTTTCACTATTAATACTCTATATTTTATAATTAATAATAGATTTTCAATTTTATTCTTAGTCATATTTTTATTTTATAATTAATACTAAATTTTCAATTTTATTCTTAATACTATATTTTTTTCCAATATACATTTGTCAAATATACATTTTTATGAAAAATATATATCACATTTTTATTTTTTATTTTTACTATTGATACCCTATTTTATAATTTATACTAGATTTTCATTTTTATTCTTAGTATCATTTTTTTTTTTAGATTTTTACAATTAATACTTTATTCTTAATTTTATTTTTACTTCTATTACCGAATTTTTCTTTTTATAATTAATACCGGATTTTACGGTGGGTATTAATGGCTTAATATATAGCGGTTTCTTTCTTCTGAGAAATCTCATCGGCCAAGTACTTGGGATGCAACCCCAGGCCTTGAAACGTTTAGATCTTCCTTTTATCGTAAGCTAGGTGTAACATTAATGAATATTAAAGACCAGCTGTAAAGTTGAGCATCGGTGTACTAGCAATAATTGTTTGATAAATGAAATTTCCAGCATGCTTTGAAAAGGTTAGGATTTTCCAGTTCCCTAAGGTTCTTACACGATTGACTTCATTACGGCCAATTGTTCATCTTCTCATGACATTATGAATGGTTGTACTTAACTCCAGCTGCCAAAGGACAAATCAGGAAAATATTCATTCACGCTTTTTTTTTTGTTTTGTTTCCGTCTTCTTCGTCATAATGTCTTTTTTTTAAAATTTTCTATTCTTGTTTCTTAACTAATTTCTTTTCTTCTTGTTGCTTTCCTCGTTCTTCTAACGTTTCTTTTTTGTTTTTCTTTATCTATCTATTTCTGACATTTTTTTCTTTTTTTTTCCTTGCGTATTTCATTCTTTTCATCTTCTTCAATATTACGATCCACTTCTTCTTCTTCTTCTTCTTCTTCTTCTTCTTCTTCTTCTTCTTCTTCTTCTTCTTCTTTCGAATTTTGCGATCGATTAGTTCCTTTAGACTTTCTTCCATCACACCCTTCTCCTATTCCCCGTTCTCCGCATCCTTTTTGTCCTTCTTTTTCTCTTTTTCAGTTTATCTTATACTTCTTCCTCTCTTCCACACCCTCATCATTCACTCCTCCGCCCTTCACTACTCGATATTTTTCTATATATTTTCCCTCTTTTCTTTCTGTATTTTTCCTCTTCTCCTCCTCCTCCTTCTCCTACTTTCTTTACTTGTTTTATCCTCCCTACTTTTTCTTTCTGAATATCTTCCTCTCTACTAACTTCTCGCCTTCTCTTTTTCTTCATATTTCTACTCGATTTTATCCGCCATATTTTCACCGCTTCTTTTACACTACCTCTTCGTCTCCTTTACATCCTCCTTCCACACCTTCCTTCCTCCTCTCCCTTCCCCCTTTCTTGACTTGATTATTTCCTCTATTCCCTTCCCACTTCTTTTTCCGTACTTCTTTCGCTATTAAAAATCCTCCCCGTCCTTGGCATGCTTATTGCCTTTCTTTTTCTCTTTTTCAGTTTATCTTGTACTTCTTCCTCTCTTCCACACTCCTCCTTCCTTCTCTACTCGAGATTTTTCTATATATTTTCCCTTTTTTTCCTTTCTGTATTTTCCTCACCTCCCCCTCTCTCCCCTTCCCCTCTCTCCTCCCCCCCCTTATCCTACTTTCTCTACATGTTTTTTCCTCCCTATTTTTTCTTTCTGAATTTCTTCCTCTCTACGAACTTCTCACCTTCTCTTCTTCCTATTTCTTCTCGATGTTATCCGCCATATTTTCCTCGCTTCTTTTACACTACTTCTTCCTTTACATCTTCATTTCCACCCCTTCCTCCAACCCCCCTTCTCCGCCTTCTCCTTTCTTGACTTGATTTTTTCTTCTGTTCTCCTCCCACTTCTTTTTCTGTACTTCTTCCTCCCCTACAAATTCCTCCTCCTCCTCCTCATTTCGCTACTCGAGATTTTCCTCCAGATTTTGCACGGTTCTTTTTACTGTATTTCTTCCTCTCCGCCACATCATCACCTCCTTCTTCTACCCCTCCTCCTTTCTCTTCACTTTTCCCTCCTTTCTTTTACCTCTTTTCATTCTGTTTTTCTACCTTTCTACGACATCCTTACCTTCTCTACCTCTTCCTCCTTTCTCTACTCGTTTTTTCCTTTCTACTTTTCCGCTTCTTTTTTCTTTGCTGCTTCCTCGCTTCTACATCCTCTTATTCTCCCCTTCTTCCTCCCCCTCCTCCTCCTCCTTTCTTCACTCGTTTTTCTCCCCAATCCTTTTCCCGCTCCTCTTTTTGTAATTCTTCCACTCATCTGCCTTCACCGTTTCCTCTCTTCCTCTTCTTTTATCACCCCCACTTTCACATTTCATGTATTTCTTCTACCCTTCTTTCTTCTCTTCTCCTCCTCTTTCTCCTCCGCCATTCTGTCCGCATTTATAAGGAGAAAAAATTGTCTGGTACGACACAGTGAGTGAACTTTCCTTGCAAGGAGACGTAGCAATTGATTCAATATAGTCGCTCCACTTTATGTCTGTGGAAAAAGTGAGACAAAATCACACAACTTCTCGATATGCAAAAACGGCTGGAAATAATTGGGGCAGAAATTTTTTTGGCGAAATAAATAAAATAAAAACTAAATAGGAATCTGGTCCAAGCAAAGATGTAAAAATATAACAATTTCTTGACAAAAAAACCTACCCTACCTTTCCCACAGACGAAACATTGCAAGATTCTCGCTAGTCTATCAAAATGTTCCGACGAGTTCCATTTCTTAATTCCACCAGTTTAAAACTTCACAACAAGAACTTGTCGGCAGTCCGACATTTTAAAGAAATAACCGGAGGAAGAAGCTTAACCAGTGAATGTTGTAAAATTGATTCAGGATATGATGCCTTCATGTGGAACGTGCTGCTGCCGACATCTGAAGATGCCATAATAATGGTAAACATGGATCTAATCACCTCATTCTCCGGACAGAATACAGGGGTATGAGGAAGACCAGTGTTGCGGTCTTTGAAGTGCCGGCGCGCGTAAAGGGCAAGGCTATGGCCACTTACTTCATGCAGTTCGGTCAAATTCTCGGTTTCTCCTCTGAGCATAAGGTGGGAGAATGGAGGTTTGACGTCATGGTACATGTGTTAACCATTTTAATTGTTACCTTTGTGGAGAATCCTCAAGAGATATTGTTTCTAACTTCTGTTACAATTTTTGTGATTATGTAGCGCCATGGTTCTGAAGAAGGACGGTTACCGCTGAGACCTACGGGTTTCATGTGCTCAAAGCCTTTTGTAGCCCTTGATCTGAGATGCGTTGCTCGAAAATACATTGTCAATTGCTTACAGCTTCTTTGTAAAAATTGAAAAAAAAACATAACTTTAGCTAAATGGATTATTTTTGTAGCTTGCCACTGTCGAAAATGGTTATTTCGGGGGTAGTGAGGGGATCGGAAAACGCTCAAAAATGCTTTCTATATAAATTAATGGTTATTTTTCTTCGTTTTACGCCTTTTCGCATAGTGGGGTACACCTTTCGATCTTTTGTAAAAGCGATGTAGCGTAAAACGAAATTTCGAATAGCAGGAAATACCCGACGTTTCCAAATCAGGTATCGACAGCACCAAATGAATAAAATGGACGATATTCCTGTTGCGATTTTCCGATATAACAATTTCTTGACAAAAAAACCTACCCTACCTTTCCCACAGACGAAACATTGCAAGATTCTCGCTAGTCTATCAAAATGTTCCGACGAGTTCCATTTCTTAATTCCACCAGTTTAAAACTTCACAACAAGAACTTGTCGGCAGTCCGACATTTTAAAGAAATAACCGGAGGAAGAAGCTTAACCAGTGAATGTTGTAAAATTTGTTGAGCAATTTAAATACTGCCAGACATATTCCGCTATTTACGAAAATTGATTGATTCATTCATTTTTCACGGTTTATCAACCCGTTACAGGTTATTTAAAGCCAGAAAATATTTTTAGATTGTGAGATTGGGGGGGGGTAGATAACAATGGTTTAGTGATATAAGTCTTATTAATTAATCCATGGCTGGGAGGAGAAGTGGTGGATTTATTCCTTTCCCAAGTGTATTTGCGCGTAGGAGTGTATAATGAACCCAACGGGAATTAGAACTCGGTTCTCCGATTAACATTTCCGAGATATTATCCATCAAACCACGCGCACCTCCAAGCTTACAGCACCTGATATTGCCACGCGATCACCCATCTAGGTGTTGACCAGGCTCGACGTTGCTTAACTTTCAGGATGATGTGGCCGTAAGCCTGTTTACGAAAAATAGTATATCAACGCGTGTTTGTCTATTTATTGTTTTGACGTGCGACAGAAAATGCTGAACGCATTGATTAATTGTATTTTTGTTTAAATTATCAACATGTGGATTATTATCACCATCGTTGTTGTTGTTGTTACACATTTTCGGCCGATTTGCCCTCGGGTGCACGTTGATCGGAGTAACCTTCGAGGAATTTCGAACTGGACCCTTTATTCAATCTACAGGAGTAGACAGATCTCGTTCCACTGCCACTCTCTGGAGATATCTCGCCCGGTTCTCATTTTTGGTACTGCTGAGTTATTGCTCGCCTTTTTTTTACACCGAATCTAAATACACAATATCCATCCTAGGGATTGAACTCACAGTTACTATATCCCCAATTTCCCGAACCAACGCTTTAACATTGTCCCAAATAAAGGCCAAAAATGGATCCTTTCTATTGGCCAAATCATTTGACTATACCGAGGTCCATGAAACTTTGAGTTCGTTTATAGAAGAATTAATTCGGTTCCGATTAAGTTCAGATCTTGTCTCCTTATAATTAAATGTGTAATACTATGTTTATTTCTGTGCGCAACTTGCGCGATTGAATTTTATGGTTTCTCATTGAAATCGTTGTCCCAGGACAAACACATTCATTTTAGGCGCCTTTATTGTTCATTGTTTGTTACCAGGTGGCTGGCGATATGTATTCATTGTTGACCAAGGGAATGAATTAACAGAATTAGTTTTAAGTGAAGTGATTCGTATAAAACGCATGTGTTTATTCATTCTTTGTTTCTGTTATTTTTTTCTTTTATGCTTAAGCAAATATTTTGGTTTCCTTTCTTACTTTTTCTTTTAATCTCTTCTTTCTTTCTTTCTTTCTTTCTTTCTTTCTTTCTTTCTTTCTTTCTTTCACCACTAGTCTTCCTCTTCTTCTTACCTATTCAATACTGATAGTCCCCTTCATTTTAATCTTTCTTTCTTTTATAAATTTTCCCTTCTTTCAATTTTCGCATATCTGTTAATTTTCGTTCAATTTTTTCTTTCTTTCTTTCTTTCTTTCTTTCTTTCTTTCTTTATTTATTTATTTATTACTTTCTTTCCTTCTTTTTCTCTCTTTCTTTCTTACTTATATTCTTTCTTTCTTTCTTTCTTTCTTTCAACCCTAATTTTCCCCTACTTACCAACTATTCAATAGTAATAATTCCTTTCCCTTTCTTTTTCTTTCATTTCGATATTTTTCTACTTTCAATTTTTACATATCTGTTAATTTTCATTCATTCATTCTTTCTTTCTTTTTTGTCTCTTTATTTCTTACTTTCTTTCTATCTTTCTTTCTCTCTCTCTCTCTTTCTCTTTCCCATTCTCTTTCTTTTCTTTCTCGTACCACTTAGTGGTTTTTCTCTACTTACCACCAATTTCATAGCGATAATTTATTTTATTTTACTATCCCTTTGTTTCTTTCTTTCTTTCTTTTTTCTTTGTTTCTTTGTTTCTTTGTTTCTTTCTTTCTTTGTCATTCTCTTTCTTTTCTTTCTTTCTTTCTCATTCTCTTTCTTTTCTTTCACCTACCCCTTAGTGGTTTTTCTCTACTTACCATGAATTTCATTGAGATAATTTCTTTTCTTTTACTATCCTTTTGTTTGTTTGTTTGTTTCTTTCTTTCTTTCTTGCTTTGTTTCTTTCTTTCTTTCTTTTTTCTTTGTTTCTTTGTTTCTTTTTTTCTTTCTTTTTTCTTTGTTTCTTTGTTTCTTTCTTTGTTTGTCATTCTCTTTCTTTTCTTTCTTTCTTTCTCATTCTCTTTCTTTTCTTTCACCTACCCCTTAGTGGTTTTTCTCTACTTACCATGAATTTCATTGAGATAATTTCTTTTCTTTTACTATCCTTTTGTTTGTTTGTTTGTTTGTTTGTTTGTTTGTTTCTTTCTTTCTTTCTTTCTTTCTTTCTTTCTTTCTTTCTGTCTTTGTCATTCTCTTTCTTTTCTTTCTTTCTTTCTCATTCTCTTTCTTTTCTTTTACCTACCCCTTAGTGGTTTTTCTCTACTTACCATGAATTTCATTGAGATAATTTCTTTTCTTTTACTATCCTTTTGTTTGTTTGTTTCTTTCTTTCTTTCTTTTTTCTTTCTTTTTTCTTTCTTTTGTTTCTTTCTTTCTTTCTTTGTCATTCTCTTTCTTTTCTTTCTTTCTTTCTTTCTCATTCTCTTTCTTTTCTTTCTTTCTTTCTTTCTCATTCTCTTTCTTTTCTTTCTCCTACCCCTTAGTGGTTTTTCTCTACTTACCGCCAATTTTATAGCTATAATTTCTTTTCTTTTACTATCCTTTTGTTTGTTTGTTTCTTTCTTTCTTTCTTTCTTTCTCCGTTCATGCAGTCAGAACTTTTAAAACTCCCATAATTCTCTCCGTGTCCAAGGCAGTGAACTTAAACAAACACACCCCACATTGTTTAATACCAACGACTGAGAAATCGTATTAACAAACTCGTCTCTTCACACTTTTGACAATAAAAAGAGCAACGTCATTGAACATATTTACCAACAAAATAACAAACCCATCCTTTAGTGAGATCACGGTGGTTAGTTCTCTCAGAAAGAAGACAATTCTTGGTCAGATTTTATAGACTGGCGCTGCTAAATCACAACAAAACAGCTTTAACAAATAGCAAAAGCCTCATCAATTGAAGACTTCCAGCAACAACAAAAAATGGCTAACACATGCAAATAGAAGGAACAATAATGATAAAATCTTATAGAAAAGAACCAAACCAACGCAAAAATGAGCTGAACGAAGGTGTCTGGTGTATGTAAGAGTTATGTTCTCTTGAATAATTGGTTGTTTAAAGAAGACAATCGTTCGACATAGATGTCATCACAGCCAAATTTACATAACAGTCGTTGTGCTAATTTGCTTGAGAATGGGGTGTTTGGTTACTACCGAATCGTAGTCAGTTTGTGACTGTGGCTATAGCTATATAAGAAAGAATTTCTTTGGTTTTATTTGTAATTTTAAGCGTCTGTGAGGTGTTCGGCTAGTCGGGGCTATTGGATGGAGTGATAGCGGAGAAGTGTGTTTTTCCTGTCGTAGTAGATGCTGCGGTTGTAGTATCTGTTCCGTGACGAAGGCCTTCTCTCCTCCCTTGCGTTCCCCCATCTGTTGCGTCACATCTGTTACGTAGCGGTGGTATGACAAGCTTTGATCAGCTTAGACCAGCGACCCGAGTGGAAACACAACAGACCTTGTGTCACAACCTGATTCTTTGGCGGGGTCAAGTAAATCTTGGGGTGATCGGCTAGTGCTGACGGTTTGTGGAGCACAACACGGATTTACGAATTTTTGGACTCACGGCTACTCAGATTTTTTTTTAATCAGTTTGTCCCAAGCAAGGTGATAATGCCATTAAGATGTAAGAAGGCTACTCGGAGTGAACGAGAATGAAAATTCTATAGGAGGAAACGTAAACCCAATCCTAAACAGGAAACAAAAGATAAACCTCTACTGTTTTTCAAAAGACCGGCGAGGCGTATAAAATGGGCGATAAGCAAACTTATCAACTCCTGAGAAAATAAATAGTAAATAAAATTTCAGCTTCTAGGCGGAGACTTTAGAAATATAGACTTGAAGAAGAATTTAGAAGGAACCGGAAACCGAATCAAGAAACAATGGGTAAGCCTCTACTCCGGTTCAAAAGACCGGGGAGCAGTGCGAACCAGACGATAGTTGAACTTATCTATTCCTAGTGTGGAAAAAATAAATAAATAGTAAAAAATTCAAAGTTTACGCGAAGACGTTAGAAGTATATAGTTGAAGTAAAATTTACAATGAACCGGAAACCCACTCTTAAACAGAAATCAACGGCTAAGCCTTTACTTCGGTTCAAAAGACCGGGGAGGAGTGTGAACCGGACGATAGTCGAACCTATCTACTCCTATTGCGGAAAAATAAATGATAAAAAATTCAGTTTACGCGGAGACGTTAGAAGTATAAAGATGAAGCAGACTTTAGAATTAAATGGAAACCCTATCCTAAACAGGAAACAAGGGTAAGTCTCTCCTCCTGTTCAAAAGACAGGGGAGGAATATTAACTTTAAATTTGCTAATTTTCCTCAAATAATGTTTCGGAAATTTTATTTTTGCAAGATTTTTTAAAACCGAGATTTAACTTTTGTTTACAAGTCTCTAGAAATTACGGATTTTTATCGATTTTACTAAAAACATCGATTCCGATCAATATAATTTCTGTTTGAAATACACCACAGAGTATTTTGTTGATTCGAAATAGTAAATTTTAAATCTTTTAGCTTTCAATTACAGCTAAAATGAAAGCTTCAAGAAAGCCTTTTCATTTTTAAAAACTCATTTTAAACCTTACGTATACCGAATTCATGGAGATACCTACTGTATGGTGTTTTGGCATTGTAAATAAAACTGTGAATAACATGGACTGAGCATGTGAGTAATTTTAAAGACACTAAAAATAAATAAGACATTTATACTTACAATGAGAAAGAAACTGTTGACATTTCTAGGATACATAACTAAAAATAGTTTTTGCAATGAGTTACCGAGCGTAAAAGAATATGAGAAAAAGAAAACATTATTATATTGTTATAGCAATAAAAGAAGAGAAATTAAGAAGACAGAAGATAGCAATTGGCATTTCACTAAAATTTTTGAAAGTCAATTGTGTCTTGACAGCAAGAAGCCGGAAGAGATTTCCAAAAGCGAGAAGTGCGATAGAAGAAACTGTTAACATAGAACTTGCGGTTACATCTAGCCATTTTGACTATAAAGTGATGAGACTATGCCGACAATCTGGTACAGCGCTTCAATTCGTAAATTCTAGGTACCAAAAGAGGAAAGCTCATCAGAACAATTATCAGGAAATATTTATAGAAAAGGCAGAGGGAAGCTACGTTACGGCGGTAGGAAAATTACTGAATCCGAGATGCCAGACCAGGATCAATAACATTGGAAATTCTTCTTTGTATTTTATCAAGAATCTCTAAATACACAGCAGAAGAATCAGACCTACTTCGACAGTAATATTCAAAGCATGGACTAATGGCTTGGCGAATTTGACATTCACTGGATATATTAGAGGCAATAAGGTCAGGGAAAGGTAGAATTTAGCCTGCCTAATAAGCTCATGCAAATGGCTGGAAGAACAGCGTAGGAGAGAGAAAGAGAACAGAAAGATAATCCTTACTAAGAGCTACGAAATGTAGAAAGCTGTGGAGAGCCATGATCGCCTACGACATGATGAGGCACGGCGCATGAAAGAACAACAACGAGAGAGAGATAAGTTGATATTCCACTAGGTTCGAGTAAAATAGAGATTTTCGAAACATAGCTTAGATGTAGCACAAAGCCGAAAGTAGGGGACACCCAGTGAGGACCGAACTCGCTACTCGGTCGTAATTGTTCTAGCGAGACAAGCCTGCTAACCACTACACCGCCTCGATGTGCCCTGTGTTTGAATGGAATATCTATTATTTCTGTCGTTGTTCTAATGTATTACAATATGTTTGTTTGTTTCGTTGTAGTCTTTTTTTCGTTTTTTTTTTTTTGGTGGGTGGCGGGTGAAAACAGCTCGTCAAAGACGATCGCGTTCGTGGCCCCAGTGACGGTGAATAAGACGCTGTGGATTGAACACCACTTGTTCCTCGTAAAACGATTTGCATAGAGACGGACACTGTAACAAGATGATCCGTTTACACCTGCCTTTCTCTTGGTCACGTTCGCTACGACGCCCACTCGACTTCCCAAATCGACTTTCGACTGCTGATCCTGCAAACACCTTGACTTCAGCTGAACGGACGTGGCAGCTTCTTTTTGAGAACGTAAAAAAAAAAAATGATTGCCCTTCGTATATTCTGGAAATCGTCACAACGACGCCTCAGACGAACTATCTATGCGTCATTGTATGTTGGTGGGAATAAGAACAAATGAATTTTGTGTATAAAATATTTACATAAATTCATACCGTCAGTATTCAGTCATCAAAGTAATGTCTCTGGTTTCCAATGACTTTTAATTCCCTTTTAACTAAATTGGGTATTCCCTCAAATTCGAGTGTTGCAAAAGTTTCTTTAGCCTGTCATATAAACCAGGTGTAACAGCAAAATTGTCCATATCGTGTAACAGCCTAATTATCCATCCCACAAAATGTCTAATACAGTGTAACCCGGATATAAGAGACCCGGATATAAGAGAAACCGGATATAAGAGAGATTTTCTCTGGTCCCAAATTAGAGCCATACTTACCTAAACGAAATAGACCAAACCCGGATATAAGAGAAACCCGGATATAAGAGGGACCCGAATATAAGAGAGACCCTGATATAAGAGAGACACGGATATAAGAGAGACCCGGATATAAGATAGACCCGGATATAAGATAGATTTTCTCTGGTCCCAAATTAGAGCCATACTTACCTAAAAAAAATAGACCAAACCCGGATATAAAAACCCGGATATAAGAGAGACCCGGATATAAGATAGATTTTTTCTGGTCCCAAATTAGAGCCATACTTACCTAAACAAAATAGACAAAACCCGGATATAAGAGAAACCCGGATATAAGAGATTTATTCTCCGGTCCCGACAACTCTCTTATATCCGGGTTACACTGTATCTAAAAAAAAAACCACTAATCTAATTGAGTTTCTTTTTTTCCAGGTTTTCAGATAAGACGATTAGCCATCTTAACACCATTTCTTTTAAAAATCACTGAAAAACCTTTTGAGTTATTCAGCAAAAAAGAGAACAGGTTAAAATTGTTTTATATCAGACCCACTGTCTTCCCAACTGAGAAATGGTGAAAGGAAAACGATAATTCAGGCTTTCAGTAATGGTACCAACATTCATACTCTGGCTTCCAACTTCAAAGTCTATTCAATAACCATCGAGAAAAATCTGAATAAGTTTGAAAAGGGGGAACAGTAGAGAGTAAAACTGTATCTGGAGGTCACAACAGGAAGAAGACCTATCATTTCAACTTAGATTTAAAGAGATCAATTAGAAAAGATCCAACCCAATCGATAAGACGTTTGGCACATGAGAGAGGAGTTTCACATATAACAGTCCAAAGAGCAGTGAACAAAAATCTTGAAATTGAAATCGTACGTGAAACCCGTGAGGAACCTTGTTATTCCAGGATAGACAGAAGGTTAGAGAGGGCGAAGATCATCATGAATAAATTGGAAAATAATCTAGAATATATATATATATATATATATATTTGAACTTAATTCCAATCCTTAATGAGCTTCCGATCCTAAGCTATTAATTATGTACATATCATTTTCGTTTAGAGAGTAATTAAACATTCTTATTGCCCAAAGTAGAGTCTAGTAGTGTTAAGAAACTCAGATAATTCCAGTAAGATATCTTTAATCACTTCTAAAGAACAACGGTTCAGAGATCAATCTAACAATTGGACAATTTTGCTGTCACATACGGTATAAATATATATTTGCATCTAGCTATATATATATATATATATATATATATATATATATGTGTGTGTGTGTGTGTGTGTGTGTGTGTATTTAGGCAGCAGATTCACTTTTAGGCATAGCTCATTGAATAAATTACAAACATGCCAAAATGGCAAAAACTATGTGTCATGTAATGGATAGCTACATATAGTTTTTGCCTTACCAGTTGTACACCTAATGATGACCTCACAAAGAGATGGAAATTACTTGGGAAATAAAAGTGATTCTCACTGTTTACAGTGCATTTCTTGCCTCATTAAAATGTAATATACGGAAAAATATCCGTGAATATGAAAGGATTATGATAAAAAAAAGCAGAGATAACGTTTGTAACTTATTCAATCAGACATGCCTGAAAAAGAATTTGCTACCTAAATACACACACACACACACACACACACACACACACACACACATATATATATATATATATATATATATATATATATATATATATATATATTCCTAACCTCTTGGTGTTAACAAATCCTGCAAGGTAGTTCTTGTGGGGTGAAATAGCTATACAAATGGAGTATTTTCTAATTTCTCTTATATGTCATTTATTTATTTATATATACTCTGTTATAATAAATACATTGAACTCAGTTTTCATATTTTATATTATTAGGATCACTCGGATTATTTACCTACGGAATTTTACTTATACATATATATATATATATATATATATATATATATATATATATATATATATATTAAGGAATTAATAATTTAATCCAACAATATTTCTTATTGCTAAATACATTTACAGTGTAACCCGGATATAAGAGACCCTGATATAAGAGACCCGGATATAAGATAAACTCGGATATAAGACAGATTTTCTCTGGTCCCAAATTAGAGCCTGTGTTAATGAATATATAATAGACCAAACTCGGATATAAGAGCAACCCGGATATAAGAGACTTCTTCTCTGGTCCCGACAACTCTCTTATATCCGGGTTACACTGTTTCGATTGTGCATACAATCATCCTCAGGTATGGAAATAGATATGTCTTTTTTACATCCAGGTAATAACAGGACAACGAACGTTAAGATGTACTCCGAAATATGTTTTTTTTAGAAATGTGTTATTGTTAACAGTAAGAAATTTTGGAGCGTGCGGTCGCAACGCTGATGTTGAATTTTTTTAAATTTTAAATTGTGCGTTTATGTACTAATATAGTTGTCCTGTTATTACCTGGATGTAAATTTCCATACCTGAGGATGAGTGTATGCACAATCGAAAGCTTGCAGTAAAAAAAAAGACCTTATACAACTGGAATTTATAAACAGGGATCATAACATTCATTTACAGGTTCGAGGTTAATGTATTTTATTAAAAATTGTTTGCGAAAGTGATTATTGCCATTTATATCATTAACTTCACTATCTGCTTTTTGTATGAATGATTCATGTAATATATATATATATATATATATATATATATATATATATATATATATATATATATATATATATATATATATAACTGTCTGTAATTGTGCAATGTTGAAGTTTATATTCACACACAACACATGGTATTGAAAACTTTTCTCCATAATACTGTAAATATTAAACAAAATAATTATTTATATATGTAAGCACTTTTAGAAGAGGCATAATATACAATATAAATTTGGAGTCATTCTTCGTCAGGGTTCCGCAAAAGCTACTTAATCACCGATCTTCCTAACCAAAAAGTAAAATTTCGTGAGGCACATTTTCGTTAATAAGACCTTCAATCTCTATGCCGGTGTATTCGTGTGCCAACTGAAAGACGTTTGTTACGTTCACGTATGCGCATTAATACAGGCGATCGAACCAGGGTAATTCCGTATTGCACCGTGCCCACTGCTTCGTCGGTACACTCTGGAAATATCGATCTGCCGCCTTCCGAATGTTAATGACCCAATCATTGTTGGTCCCAAGTGGGGCCAGCGCTTGGCACCGGGCTGTCTGCGGAGACGACTTGAGGAATTACGTACAGCTTCGCGATTACCAAATCGATCCTATTCGTATGCACCTCATCGGCTGGAGAGCAAGAAGCTGCTATCTTTCACGCCGATAGAGAAAAGGACGAAAGCTTTTTCAGAACACTTCTAACAAAAGAAGCCCTACTGTGTCATAAACCCAACGTCGACCTGGCACCATAGATTCTTGAAGAAGATCGATAAAGAAGAAGAAGAAGAAGAAGAAGAAGAAGAAGAAGAAGAAGAAGAAGAAGAAGAAGAAGAAGGGGAAAATTTGGCGAGAGAGAAAAAGAGGCCTTCCCCATCTTGCAGCTATCGTGTGTTTTACAAGTAACTATTTGCCCTAAACACTTAAGGAATGACAATAATGAGAAACGAAGGAAAAATGGAACTTGCAAGTTTTACATTTCATTTAACCATTTATCATGGGAGCTGGTTAAAAAACAAATTAAAGATAAAAAAAATTCTTAACGCAAGGGAAATGTCTGTGAAAGAATGATGAATCAAGATATACTCTATAATTTTGAGAAGAGTCATTATCATTCCAAGAGGTACTCAGATTATTAAACTCATTTTTTTTTTTGCAAATGGCGTTATTATAGAAATGCACTTCGAATAATGCTACTATAGAAACCCATTGCAAATAATGTTACTATAGAAATACATTGTAAATACATCACCTATAATTTTGAAAAAAGTCATTATCATTAAAAGAGTTGTTCAGATTGATTGCACGCATTGTTAAGTGATGTTACTATAGGATTGCATTGGAAATAATGTTACTTGAATAATACATTGTAAATAGGTGTCCTATCATTTTGATGAGTGCTATCATCATTCCAAGAGTTGTTCAAGTAGTTGAACCCATTCTTTGCAAATTATATTACTATAGAAATGAATTGCAAACAATGTTTCTGTAAAAATACATTAGAAATAATGTTACTATAGAAATACATTAGAAATAATGTTACTATAGAAATACATTAGAAATAATGTTACTATAGTAATACATTAGAAATAATGTTACTATAGAAATACATTAGAAATAATGTTACTATAGAAATACATTAGAAATAATGTTACTATAGAAATACATTAGAAATAATGTTACTATAGTAATACATTAGAAATAATGTTACTATAGAAATACATTAGAAATAATGTTACTATAGTAATACATTAGAAATAATGTTACTATAGAAATACATTAGAAATAATGTTACTATAGAAATACATTAGAAATAATGTTACTATAGTAATACATTAGAAATAATGTTACTATAGTAATACATTAGAAATAATGTTACTATAGTAATACATTAGAAATAATGTTACTATAGTAATACATTAGAAATAATGTTACTATAGTAATACATTAGAAATAATGTTACTATAGTAATACATTAGAAATAATGTTACTATAGAAATACATTAGAAATAATGTTACTATAGTAATACATTAGAAATAATGTTACTATAGAAATACATTAGAAATAATGTTACTATAGTAATACATTAGAAATAATGTTACTATAGAAATACATTAGAAATAATGTTACTATAGAAATACATTAGAAATAATGTTACTATAGTAATACATTAGAAATAATGTTACTATAGAAATACATTAGAAATAATGTTACTATAGGAATACATTAGAAATAATGTTACTAGAGAAATACATTAGAAATAATGTCACTGTTATGCTCCAAGTTCCTTGTACCACGTGATGGTCCAAGGTAGAACCAATGAAGAATAACTCGAACACAGGTATGGAATAACACAGATATATTACAAACAGAAATATATACAAAGAAGTAGAAGTATTAGTAATGACTATCAGATTTGGTTAGAGTGAACTATGTTGTCTCGACAAGTATCACTATTCCAATGTTCTTACAATAATCCTCTCTGCTCCCTCTTACAATCCTTTGTGTGTGTTTATGCACAGTAATTTTGAACTTTCCTCATCGAATGGAATTTGCAGGTACGCCTCACTTAAATCTATTTTTGAAAAAAAATTTCCGCCGTTTAATTTAGTGAATACTTCTTCTGGACTGGCTAGAGGATAGTGGTATTGTTTTATCGCTGCGTTCAAACCCGTTGAGAAATCAGCGCATACTCGATTCTCTCCTGATTTCTTTTTGACGTAAACCGTAGGTGCGGCCCATTGACTGTATTCTACTTTAGTCAATATGCCAGTGTTTTCGTGTCTAGCCAATTCTTGATCTATTTTTTCTATTGACGCAAACGGTACGCTCCTTTTTTTTCTTGAAGATAGGTTGAACGTTTTCTTTTATTTCGATATTTGCTGCCATTTTTTTTACATCTTCCGAGACCTGCTGAAAATACTTCGAGGAAACTCGTTTTTAGTTTCTGTTTTAATTTGTCTGCCTCGGTTGATAAGCTTTTTACATTTTGGCAGTACGTACTTATTGGTAAATGCCACAGTTCGAAATTTACCTCCAGTCCGTTCCGAATAAGTTTTCTGTATTTTTTAACAGGTACATTTTTAATTTTTTCGTCATTCCATTAAATGTCACGTTTTTAATCACTTCACCCTCAAATTTTATTTTTCTCCCCGTTACCGATCTAGCAATTTTATCCGTTTTTAACATGGCAGGTTTGTTCAGTTTTCTCCATGTTTGAACGTTAATAATAGTTAAGTCCGAGCCGGAATCCAACTGTAGTCTGATTTTCTGTTTTGCATTTCTACTTGTACGTATTTTCTTATGTTAGTCTCATCCGCTTGGTCAGTCCTCGGGATTGTTATTCTGCTTTTGCTTTCTCTTCTATTCCAACAATGAGAACTTTTATGTCCTACTTTTTTGCATGATAGACAAGTTTTAAAACGGTATGGATAGTCTTTATACCAATGCCAAGTCCCACAGAGATAGCATGGACTGGTTGGTAGTTTTTTCTGATATTGACTTTTAGAAGTAGAAAATTTTGTTTTACCTGTTTTTGAGGAGGGAAAATTGCTTTGGTTTGTTTTTGAGAAGGGAAAGTTGGTTTTCCTTCGTACTTTACGTATGTGCGCGATGCCAGCTTCTTCTATATCTTTTGAGTCTTTCTTCACACTGATGCATCTCTGGCAGTCTTCGGTCAGTTTTTGAAGTGTCAAATCTTGTTCACTCTCCAATTTTGTAAGGATTCTGCGTCTCATTTCCGCGTCTTTGGTTGAAACCAGGCCTTGGACGTATATTAAGCATTTGAAGTTGTCCGCGCTGAGTTCCGATAATTTAAAGTCATCACAATATTTGTTTACAATGGAAGCGAAAGTTAGGTTTAGGTAATCTTCGCTGTCCTTTTTTGTTAGGTTCAGACATTTCCATCTTTTGTGGAATAGTGAGGTATTAGGGCTGAAAAGTTCTGTTAACAGTTTTATGGCTTCTTTGAAAGTTAACTCATTTATTTTCTTCGGTAGGTTATAATCTACGAATTTGGTATATTGGCATGTGCCTAATTTTCTTAGTAATAGACGTACTTTTCGTGCATCTGACCAATCTCTGCAGTCAAATTCATATAGATCTTCGTATCTTCGGAAGTAAGTTGCAAAGGTTTTGTCTTCGTCGGGTGCATACGTGAAATCTTCGATAGTTCTCCAAATAGCGTCTTACGAGAGAACTGTTTCATTCTCGGAATTTTGCCCTTTATTTGACATTACACGTAGGTATAATTCTTGTACTTCAAGATGTTTCTGTTCGTTTTTTTTTGTTGCTGTTCAAATTGGATTTTGATAAGTTCCACAATGGTTGACTTAAAATCTTCCATGTTAACGTAATTTTGTGTATGTATTTTACCTTAGTGTAACCTGATATTCTGGAACCTGTGTACGCAAAAAAAAATTCCTTTGTTGCCAGTAAAATTGATGTGCAAAAAGAAAATTCTTTTTTTTTATGTGTTCGCGTAGAACTTGTTTTTCTTTAGAAATCTCCACGTAGAACTTTTTTACAGTTTACTCGTCGACACTGTTATGTGCGACGGATAGCAAAAAGGTTTGTCCTCCGCGTAGAGAGTTCGTTTTTTGTTTTTGGGGTTTTTTTTTAGGGTTACCACGTCGCCACTTGTTATGTGGGACGGATAGCAAAAAAAAGTATGTCCTCCGCATACAGAGTTCGTTTTTCTTTTGGGTTTCCTTGTCGCCACTTGTTATGGTCCAAGATCCTTGTACCACGGTGATGGTCCAAGGTAGAACCAATGAATAATAACTCGAACACAGGTATGGAATAACACAGATATATTACAAACAGAAATATATACAAAGAAGTAGAAGTATTAGTAATGACTATCAGATTTGGTTAGAGTGAACTATGTTGTCTCGACAAGTATCACTATTCCAATGTTCTTACAATAACCTCCCTGCTCCCTCTTGAGGCGCAGTATTTATAATGTCCGGAATAGTCAATTATTATTATGGGTAAGTTCCCATAATTATTATTATGGGTAAGTTCCCATAACAGTTACTATACAAATGCATTGGAAATAATGTTACTATAGAAATACATTAGAAATAATGTTACTATAGAAATTCATTGGAAATAATGTTTCTATAGAAATGCATTGGGAATAATGTTTCTATAGAAATCCATTGGGAATAATATTACTATAGAAATGCATTTTTGAAGGAAAAAATATTACCAGCAATACATTTTTGAAGGAAAAAAATATTACCAGAAATATATTTTTGAAGGAAAAAATATAAGCAGCAATACATTTTTTATGAAAAAAAATATTCCTAGCAATACATTACCGAAGAAAAAAAAATCCTAGCAATATATTTTTGAAGAAAAAATATTACCAGCAATATATTTTTGAAGGAAAAAAATATTACCAGCAATATATTTTTGAAGTAAAAAATATTACCAGCAATACATTTTTGATGAAAAAAATATTCCTAGCAATACATTACCGAAGAAGAAAAAAATCCTAGCAATATATTTTTGAAGAAAAAATATTACCAGCAATATATTTTTGAAGAAAAAAATATTGCAAGCAATACACTTTTGAAAAAAAATATTACCAGTACTAAAAATCTTGTCGGTATTAAATAACCCATTCAGGTTGATATGCCGTAAAACAAAACGAACAAACCAACAATACATTTTTAAAGCAAGAATTACCAAAAATAAATTTTATAGCAAAATGACCAAAAATACATTGTATCTGTAGTTGAAATCATAAAACTATAACCAGAATATTTAGATTCCGGCATTAAATAACCCATAGGGGGTGGGGCGGTGATATGCCGCTGAACAAAATCAAACCACCAACATAAAATCAAACAGGCCCGGGGGCTTGCAGAGACACAAGGGTGATCACAGAACAGATGCATTTACTTTAGTAGTTGCACTGATACCTGAAAGTGACCATAACCTAATTAATAAAGGTTGCTTCTTCGTTTTCTTTATGTGCCGTGTCCTTTTAGGATGAGGGCGATCATGACTCTCCACAACTTCCTGTCCATTGTAGATCTTATTAAAGTTTATCTTTTTGCTATCTCTCCTAATCCATGTTCTACCAACCATTTACACAAGCTCATTCTTGTTTTCTTCCACGTGCCATGTCAACTTCAGGACATTGACGAATATGGCTCTCCACAACATCCGATGCTTTGTAGCTCTTAGCAAGTTTTGTCTTTTTGCTATCTCATCTAATCCCTGTTTTGTCAACCATTTACACAATCTTCTTTTCTTGCATGTGCCATATCCCTTCAGGACATGGACTAACATGGCTCTCCACAACTTCCGATCCTTTGTAGATTTTGGTATGTTTTGTCGTTTTGCCATCTCTTCTATTGCCAACCATTTACACAAGCTCGTTCTTCTTTTCTTCCATCTGCCGTGTCGCTTCAGGCAGAGAGTTCGACAGTAACAAACAGGCTATAGCACTGTTCCCCGCGAGGCTTGCTTTTCCTACTACTTTGCAGTAAGTCGAAGAGTCCACAATAGCCTCATAAGAGGGAAGATACCACAACATTTTTCAAGTATATATTCCTATTAGCACGGAATATAACACTCTCCATCTGTGATGAGATTGTCCAGCATTCACCGCCATACGGGAAAAGTCCTGTTAGATAACAGTTCAGTAGAGTTTTCTACGTAATTATACGCATGATATAACGAATAAAAATCCTTTATATTTGTTTCCGTTTTTTTTTTTTTTTAAATATGTTTATTTTCACTTGACGTCACTTTAAGATAAAATTTCCATCATCATCAAACAGTTTTCCTTCCTTTTCTTAAATGCAGTGCAGTCGGTGGACTGGAGTCGGTGGACTGGAGTCGGTGGTGTTAAAGTCGATCTTTTCTGTGTACTCCAAGAACCAGGTTAATTCACTCATCGAGATATGAATTTGGCATCAAATCGATATCATTTGTCAGATCGATTTTATGTGGCGAGAAAAAAAAACGGTTCTTGGATATTAGGCACTATGGCTCTCGGTCTGTCGTCTTGTACTAACATGTTCTGGTAAAGAAAATAAATTACGCTAACGACGTCTGGCGGTGTTTTAGGTGCATTTCTGTGCTTCTACTACTGTTTTAGAAATATACTATCAGAAAAAATATTCTACACCGGCCTTGCGTTCATGCAAACCGTTATAAAGCTTCTTGGTCTTAGAGTACCATTGTTTTTGGAACTTCGTGTGCTGGTGCTACAAAATCAAAATCAAAGAACTTTACCAAATTATATATACCACGTGTAACAGCAAAATTGTCCAAATCGTGTAACTGCATAATTGTCCATCCCACAAAATGTTTAATATTTAAAAAAAAAAAACACCAAATTAACTGAGTTTCTTTTTTACATGTATTCAGATAAGACGTTTAGCCATCTTGACACCATTTGTCATAAGAATCACTGGAAAATACATTGAGTTATTCATCTAGAAAAAGCCTCGGTTAAAGTAAATATTATAGGGTTATAATACATAGAGAGGCAATCTTACGGCCGTGGGGAAGAGACTGATCCCGAGCAGCCAGATCAAATCCAATAATATTGCTGATTCTTCTTTGGATCTTATCAAGGAGCTCCAGGTAAATAGCAAGGGTACTGGACCATATGTGGCAGTAATATTCTAAGCATGGACGAATGGTAGACTTATAAATATGTATGAGTTGAAAATTTTCGAGCACGTTATAGTGAGCCAACTTTCTTAGCATCTGACGTAGCAATAGATGCAATATAGTCTTTCCATTTCATATCAGCAGATAATGTAAGCCCAAGAAGGCGCAACGATTAACGATCCTGGAAGTTAGCATCAGCCATGCTAACAGAAGGCAGAGAATTATCCCTAAGATGACGAGAAGTTTAGTCAAGAAAGCGTTAAAATTTACAAGCCATCATTTGCCCCAATTAACGACGAACTTGAGGTCATGTTGGTCATTGGCTGCCATTTTGAACTTGTCGGACTGATAAGCCTTACTCTCGAGGCAGGTGTAAATTGTTGTGTCATCAGCGTAGATACCAAGCTGAGAGCTGATGTCATCAGGAAGGTCATTAATAAAAATTAAAAACAGAGTAGGACCAAGTATGGAGCCCTGGGGGACACCCGCGTTAGGACGAAAGGATCTAGACGAGTGGCCGCTCAGGATAACTTGATTTGATTGGAAAGACTGGATCAGCTCAAAAAAGTGCCCGGAGACACCGTACTTTTTCAGCTCGTGAAGAAAAACAGTATGCCAGACCCTGTCAAATGCTTTCGAGATGTCCAATGCTACAGCCTGGGCGTCACCGTTTTTATCTAGAACATGATAGACTCTTTCTGCAATTATCGTCAGTATATCAGCAGTTAACCTGGAGACGCAAAAGCCATATTGCTTGTCTGAAAAAAGACCCTGCGATGAGAGATTATGAACCAATTCAGCAGTGATTAGAACCTCTAGGAGTTTCCCAAAAAGAGGAAAAAGTCCGATAGTTGGATGGGTGAGACAGTTCACTAGAGTTCTTAAAAACTGGAACAATAGATGATTACTTCCAGCGGACGGGAAAATAGGGGGCAATGAGGCAGTTATTATACTATTTAGAGCAGTGTTTCTCAACAAGGTCCAAGTGGACCACTGGTGGTTCACATAACATTTCCAGTGGTCCACAGAGAATCGTAGCCATAAAAAAAATTGTAGTCATTTCGCAAAAATGTATCTAAATTATTCATACTTTGAAGGATTAAAAAATATATTTTGTTTAATTACACACATCTCCATTATATTTGAAAATCGCGAAATTACGTAAGTATTATGCGGTGCCATATTTATTTTATTTTTTATCATATATATTTTATATATATATATATAAAATTTTATATATACTATATATAATATAATTTTTTTTATTCATATAAAAATATTCCTATGTTAAGAAATTGCTACACAATATTTTTTGATAATAAATTTGATATTTCTAAATTATAGAAATAAAGTATTTATTATTGAAATACTTATTTAAAATTAATTTTGATATCCTGTATTTATCCTTTTTTTACTAAAATAAATTTTAAAGAGTAAATAGACTATTTTGTTTTTTAGTTGAGTATTTTAAGGTGAAAATTGAACAGCCTAAAAGTAAAAGTAGGAGTGGTCCATTTGAATTTTTTGAAGAAAAAAATGGTCTATGGACTGAAAAAGATTGTGAAGGACAGGTTTAGAGAGAACAGGAGCCAGTTGGAGAGCACACAATGACTATTACAGGGATACCATCAGATTCACATGCTTTGTCGGGATTCAGGTTAAAAATGATAGTAGAAACTGTGGGAAAGGTTATATGATATATATCACTCAACAGATATTCAGTTCTATGAGAGAAGTTAGGCAGGGAAATTGCGGATGAGTCAAGAGTAGAGTTTGAGGAGAATTTACGAGCAAAGTATTAAGCTTTATCAGCAAAGGGTGATATTGATTGAAGAGGGAAGGAATATAGACCTTACACTTATTTAATGCCCTATTACACAGCCTCTAAGTTGTTAGAGGCAATGCAGTGCCTCATTCACTCGGCAAACAGGGATTTTGCTCCTTCTAGGACTCGCTTACACTTATCGTGAGCAGCTATGAGTAAGCGCCAGTTGTGACGAGACCAGTCACGCTGGTATAGCTGAAAATACTGATCCTTGTGTTCTATAGCAGCCGAGTATGCTGGTGTGTATCATGGAGATTATTGAGGTTTCACCTGGAAGAGGTGAAGGTGTCCATGCCGGCTTTGACCTAAGAAGAAGCCTCAGTGGCGCAATTGGGATGTTAAAGACGTCAGTCCAAAGGGCGTCACGGGGAAAATCACGGAGTGAATCCCAATAACATGATGGTAACGGAAAGAAGTCTTGTGGATAGAGGGTTCTTGTTTAATAGATGATTGAAACGAAATATAAATAGCTAAAACAGAGTGTTCAGAATCACCAAGAGGGCAGTGTTGCGAAGCTCACCAAGAGCGAGGAGAGGAGGTAAGAAATAAATCAAGTAGAGAAGCATGTTTCTTGGTTTTGCTAAGTCCACGATTTGAGTAAGGGATTGGGCAATGGAAAAATGTAATGTCTGAACGTCGGCAACATCAGAAACTGTAGAAAGTTTAAGCCACGTCTCGTGTTGAGCATTAAAGTCACCGAAGACAAAGATGTTCGCAGATGAATGGAAGGAAAGTGCCTTTTCTATTCTGCAGTCCCGGGAAGAGAGGACGCGATAAAGGAAAAAGAGATAGCTGACAGAGTTTAGGAACTAAAGACGGAAGCACATGAAGTAGTCTGGGGCCTTGAGAGACAATTCCATCCCTAGCCATCGGATGATTATCCCGGATGTAAAACACCAAGGCCATGCGTGTGAATTCTGAAATCTTTTCGGCGAAAGGTGAGATAGCCTGGAACCAAGAATTCCTAGGTAGCAATGGAAGAATTTAAGTTCGTTTCACAGAGGGCAAAGGTATCTGCCAACCAGTTCAAGACGAAAGATCCTACGATGCAGTAGTTGGAATGGATACCACGAATATTAGTGAAAGAAAGACTGAGGAGGTAGTTTTTTTTTTTTACTGATTTATTTGGATTTCTTTTTGCTGTGTTTTAGATTCGTTTTGAAGAGAGAGAGGGGGAGAGGTGGAGGGGGAGGGGGGAACCACTAACCATCGTCAATGGTTTTACATACCAGCCAGAGCCTGTTTGAGAACAGAGCATAGTTTGGCCTCGGGGTTGCCCAGCGGAAACACCTACCCATGGCACTGCAAATGTGCGGATAGTATGCCATTGTTGACCAGAGCAGCCTCCCTAAGCGCTAACAAAGTGTTCAGGTTCTTAACGACCAGTCGGAAGCTGCAGCCAGCAAACTGCCAACCCGGTATGCTCACAGTGGAAAGTCACTGCTACTGGTTACTCCGATAATCAAAAAGTTATTTTATGGCCCTAGTAGAAAAAAGAAAGAGAACCGGTACACCATATACTGAACAGGAAACAAGGGATGAACCTCTACTCCTATTCAATAGACATGGAAGGAGTTCGAACCGGACGATAGGTGAGCCTGTCTATTCTTATTAACCTGTTAACCCTAAGTACTTTCATGGTAATTGCTCCGAGGAGTTGCCTTCGCTTGTCCCTAGGCCTCGTGAATTTAAACGTCCTACGAGGCTGGCATTCCGTTCCCACCCCTTCACCGTTGAAACTGTTAGATGTAGACGTCTCTTCTACTCCAATAGCTTCATGTCTCGCACATCTTGCCTGTGGAACTCCCTTCCCTATTACTGTTTCCCTGACAAATACAATCTCCAACGGTTTAAGTGTAGCGTCAATCGACATCTCCATGTCCTTGATCTATCCACTTCCCTTCTCCACATCCTTTCATCTTTCATTCCTATCTGCTCTCGCTCCAAATCTTCTGTAACCCCCTTGCCTTGATCGACCGTCCGTCTTTCTCTTCCTCCACATCCTCTCCTTTACCACTCCTATCTACTCTTCCTCCATCCCTTCTGTAACCCCATGCGTGATAGTGGCCTCCAGCCTTGCTTGGGGTGATACGCTTAAAAAAAAAAAAAAAAAAAAATAGTACTCAACGCAAATTTTCTTATTTTTAATTCCATTTTTGAGTACCTGATTTTCTTAACTAAATAATGTTTTTCAGTTCCTGTTAATGTTGACTCTAAGTACAAATTTTGAAGTGCCTGCATGTAAAATATTTCAAATAAACATTTATATTTAATTTTTGTTTTTTTTTATATTTTCAAAATTGGGTATGATATACCCATAGTTGGTAGTGGTGTCACTTTAACTGATGGTTAGTGTTCTGGGGTTAAAGAAACAAAAGCACATAAAATACGAAATGATGGCATTAAGACTTAGTTCTGGTGCCCACAAAGCATGTTGTGGACGGGTGGGGAGAGTGTGAATTTTAATAATTAATAGCAATGGAGAAGAGAAAACACAGGACAAAGATTGTCGGGGAAGTAAAAAAAAAAAACATCAGAAACAAAATAAAACAAAAAAAAAATTAATCAAAAAAAAATTAATCAAAAAAATTACAAACACCAAAATGGCCCGGGGTATTGTAAGTTACTTACAAGAGATGTTTCAGTTGCTTCTTTCCACTATTTAAATTGGATTACGGACAAAGAAGGCTGATTTAATTTCAATGGTGCTTTGGTACAATTACGACGACTTTGAAGTGATTTCTTTTATTTCCATGGCTGAAAGCATAAGACTATCTCTCACCTGGGATGGGTGGTGATGCAACGATGAGGGTGAATGATGTATTTTCTTAGCGATCTACCTGCCCTTCATTTTACTTTGGCTTCTATCAAAGGAATTCGAGTTTTTCCCAGATACGAAGAACAACCAATCAGACACAAAGGAATCGCAAACTTGAAATTAAATATATATATATATATATGTGTGTGTGTGTATGTATATATATATATATATATATATATATATATATATATATATATTATATATATATATATTTATATTTATATATATATATATATATATTTATATATATATATATATATTTATATTATATATATATATATATATATATATATATATATATATAGTGAGAGAGAGAGAGAGAATTGAATGAAGTAAATTAAAATGTAGGTTTATTAAGTTTTAACTTAGTATAAGTCCCTACTATCCACTTACTTGGAGAAACGTATATATATATATATATATATATATATATATGTTGAAAAATCTGGAAAAGACAAAACAAAATCCGAATATGCAAGTTTACTGTTTGAATGTTGTTTTGCTGTCGACGTCAGACGTTTCGGTCTAGTAGACCATCTTCAGGACATGGTTATTAGAAACATACTTAGGATTAGACGATATTTAAGTCAACATGAAAAGACGATAGACACGAGACTAATCAGAAACAGAACAACTGAAATTCTAAAGTCAGCGTGACCGAATCCCCCAAAAAAGGAACGCTGACTTTAGAATTTCATCTAACATATTTGCTTACATATATATATATATATATATATATATATATATATATATATATATATACGTATGTATATATATATATGGGTATATGCTTATGTGGGCAAAATAGATAGGTTAGTTAATAAAACAAGGACAAACAAAAGGATACCAGTACAATAAACATTTATTGAATATTAATTATTAACCATATGAAAGAAATTAAATACGGAGAGAAAGGTTTTAAGTTCGGAAATTTCGGACACGCCTGTGTCCTTCCTCAAATAACCGATGAATAAACAGAAAAATTGGAACTACTGACAGATATTTTTTGTAAATAGGGTATTTTCCAGTGGATATCGTATTCTTAACAAAAACCCGATCTCTGTCTGATTCCTCGATGTGCGAAACTTTTTATGAAAATAAACTTAAATTTAAAATTTTGTAAAAGCGTTAGGCAGGTCTATTATTACTAGTGTGTATCGTGACGGGAGTGAGCTTGTAAACATAGATCAAGAGAGTTATAATTTGGAGAAGAGGAAAGACCTCTCGCGTGTCGCAAGTTGTAGCAAAAAATTGGCGGACCAATTTGTCAAAGGGAATAGGGAATATATAATAATAAAATGTTATTGTTATGGCCCAATATCCTCGCACCACTGTTATGGTCCAAGGTTAGGACCAAGGAAGAACAACGCGAACACAAGAGTAGGAATAACAAAGATATATTACAACAGAATAATAATAATACAAGAAGTTGAAGGTGTTAGTATGACTGTCAGTCTGGTTTAGAGTGAACTACTATTGTCTCGACTCGTTCCGTCTCGACTCGTTACACTTCTTCTCTCTCCGTCTCTCTTGAGAGGCGCAGTCTTTATAGTATCAGGAAGAGTTCATTGTCGTTACGGGTAAGTTTCCATAACAGTTATTAAATAAAATGAAAAGAAAAAGTGAAGTAACAAAAAAATGGATAAAAATTTGACGATTTATTGTTAACAAAAAAGGGGTGACAGAACATAAAAAATAAAGAAAAATCTGGGAGTAAAAGCGTATACATATATAGATGCACATGAGTACATAAGAGCACTTAATATGCAAACATACGGAAGCACACACAAAAACATCAATCTCAGTACACGTAAAGGTATAAATACATGTACAAAATTAATATGTATCTACATTAACCTTCCTCACTCCATACATAAGCTTATATGTAAAGGAGCCATAATAATAGAATCAATGATGGTATTAAAAGGATCAGTGGAAAGTAGCCTTCAGTGTACAGGGCAATACTTCTATTACAGAATAGTGCATCATGAGGGAAATTATAGGTGGTGGAACAAAAAAATATAGTAGGTAGGTGGGGTGATGGCTGTTAAATTTTAGAGTTAAATATGTGTGTCGGAGGGTTCTCATCCGAGGAGTGTTGATAACGGGTTTCATTGTGGAAATGGTACTCTCTGAGTAAACCCAAATCATTGTTTAGTCCCTCTATGTGGGAATTTACTTTTAGGATATTCTTCAACTCCGATCTGCCTCTGTCCTCCCGGCTTTCGAACCAAGACGCTAAAAAGCACGCACCCGACATCGTCGATGCTATGACTAGGTTGGTTGAAGTGTACAGAGATGGTAGAATTGTTGTTGTTGTTGTTGTCCATGGTGTTTGTTTTTGTGGTTATTGAACCGTAGACGGAACTCTGTTCCGGTTTCTACCTCATAAATCCCCTTCTCGCATTTGTGACAGAAAATTAAATATATGTCACAGCTCAGAGCCGGCAGTTTGAATACTACACGGTCAGACAACTGAATGAAGCAAAGTAGAATGACGGTCTATTAAGTTTTAACTTATTATAAGTCTTCAATATCCATCTTCTTGGAAAAAAACGTCAAGGCAAAATTCTCGTTCAGTACATAATTGTAGCGGACCGTAGAGGTGAGGATGTGAAGAGATATCAGAAGGTTAAACTTTCCTGCTGGCGGGTCCAGCTACACGAGAATGTCGTACATTAAGTCCAAAGAAGACAAAGAAAACAAACAAGACCGATATACATGGGTAAACAAATATATATTATGGGTAAACAAATATATATTAATACACAAAGACATGAAAAGTTACATAGTGTTTGTATGGAGAAGCTATGTGTGTGTGTTGTGTTGAGTGTTCGTACGTACGTGTATTGTTCTTAGCGCGTTCCCAGAATTTGGGAAACGCTGTATCTGTGAGAGGTCACATATTGGTGTAAGTGGAAAAAGAACGATTTTACCTCGTCTCCGTGCGAGGTAGCGACCCTAGGCCTGAGTCGGAAAAGAGAGAGAGAGAGCAAGAGAGAGAGAGAGAGAGAAGGGTCAGCCAGTATTTATAGTCAGGGTAGAGAGACCTCTGTTGAAGGATTAAGGAACTGAGGAGGAGCTAACTCCGACATAATCACGTTTCCCAAGTCAATATACGAGCAACGAATAAACATAAATACTGTCTACTGACATACGCACACACACACACACACACACACACGATTATGTATTATAATCTGAATCTCACATAGACCGCTGATCTGTCATCTCGTCTGCAGTCGCTCTCTCACAGACGCGACGTTGCCTCGCTCTGTCTTTTTTACAAATACTTTCACGGTAATTGCTCCGAGGAGATGCTTTCGCTTGTCCCTAGGCCTCATGAATTTAAACGTCCTACGAGGCTGGCATCCCGTTCCCACCCCTTCACCGTTGAAACTGTTAGATGTAGACGTCTCTTCTACTCCAATAGCTTCATATCTCGCATATCACGCCTGTGGAACTCCCTTCCCTATTCTTGTTTCCCTGAGAAATACAATCTCCAACTATTTAAGTGTAACGTAAATCGACATCTCCAGTTGCCTTGATCTATCCACTTCCCTTTTCCACATCCTTTCACCTTTCATTCCTATCTGCTCTCGCTCCAAATCTTCTGTAACCCCCTTGCCTTGATCGATCCACTGTCTTTCTCCACATCCTCTCCTTTACCACTCATATCTGCTCTTCCTCCGAACCTTCTGTAACCCCTTGCGTGCTAGTGGCCTCCAGCCTTGCTTGGGGTGATAAGCTTTAAAAAAAAAAGACAAACTAGAATTATAATGCACTTGCATAAAGCAATATTTACGGGTTTTTTTCAGTTACGCTTGGAATCTGTTAATTTCTTGCAGCTTCGAAAGGACGCGTCGTTTCTCCCTTGAATTCGGAATGCCATAAATTATGCTAATTATGTGAAACCTGAATGACAAATGAAAATCAAACAGCCCAAGAATAAAAATAGCAGCATTTCTTTCTTCTTTTTTCTTCATACCTCATTCAGCCTTAATAAAAGGAGAAACATGTTGGATTGATAAACGTTTCCTATTTGTTTTATATCCTCACATATTGAGTCTTTTGTCTACGCATTATTTATCGAATGCGAAGGACGATATAGCGAGCAAGTGGAAAATAGATCGTTTTTTCTTAAGTTGTCTTCCATGGCCGAGCGATAAAGCACAGTGGGTCAAACTATGGTTTCCCCTGCAAAGGAAGAGGTATTTTTCTTTACTAAAATTTTTTTGAATGAGCAGCCTATAGACGTAATACATACTCTTTAATGAAATAAAAATGGGGCGTCTATTTTAAATATGGAATATCCATCATAATAACGTGTAAAATTATATATATATATATATATATATATATGTGTGTGTGTGTGTGTGTGTGTGTGTGTGTGTGTGTGTCTCTGTGAAATGTGAACGAATAGAATCCAATTCCGATGTTCGTAACATTCAGCTTAAAAGAGTCCTCAATACAAAAGTAGAACAATATTCTTTATTTAATTTATTCTAAATCTGTGGGTCATGACCTCTTACGTATGACTGCTTCTTAACTTTCGTCTTTCCCCTTACTTTGAACTTAGTGTAGGCCATTCCGATTGGCTGAGCGGAATAAAAACAAAACAAACTCTACTGCTATCTCCACCCTTTTCTTTCTTACTCTTTTTCTTATTCTTCTTTTTCTCGGGAAAAGAGGGTGTATCTTATCTTTCTTTCTTACTCTTTCTTACTCTTTTTCTTTTGTTCCTTTTATCTTGAGGTTGTAGGTTGTTTAAATTTCAAAAAATTGTCTACTCACCAGTTATTTACTAACGTCTGATGAGATGTGTCAATAGACATCGAAACATGATTGCATTTACGTTACATTTTATGGTGATTTTAATGTAATAAAATAAAGTATATATATATATATAATATATGTGTGTGTGTGCTTGTGTGAAATGTGTATGTGCATAATTATATATATATATATATATATATATATATATATATATATATATATATATATATATATATATGCAATTTATTATATATATATTATTTATTATATATATATTATTTATATATTATATATGCGGGGTACTTATTAGAAAGCAATCGATATCAGTGATAGAGCTAACGTTTAGTTGGATTGATGTGAGTTTGTGACCCTAGGTTTCACGTTATTTGCGATCGTGTGTGTTTGTCTGACGATCGCAAAAAGCGTGAAAGTCAGGGTCACAAACTCACATCAATCCAACTGAATATATATATGCATATACATATATATATATATATATATATATATATATATATATATATATATATATATATGTACATATATATATATATATATATATATACATACATATATATATATATATATATATATATATATATATATATATGTACATATATATATATATATATATATATATATATATATATACATACATATATATATATATATATATATATTAATGTATAGTTGGGCAGCAGCCTTTCTTTTAAACATCTTTCATTAAATATGGCAGACAAGGAAGATTTAATTCATTTTTTTATTTAATTTTTCCAACATCCTTACGTTTTTCCGTTTTGTCGCAGTAATGGCTTTCAAACATTTTCCATAATTTGCATTGGCCCAAGCACTTTCGAACACGTCTGTAGTCATTTTCAAGGGGGTTTTGTTTTTGGTATTTTTAGTTTTTCTTCACGTTTTGACTGTTTAATTTGTAATTTATTTTTGTGATGTCTTGGATAAGAGCTTTCATTCCGAATATTCACATTTGTTTTGCGCGGCTAGACTTCATGTGGGCATCTTCCAATTTAAAAAAAACTTTTAACATTCCATTTCCACTGTTAAATAAGGTGAAGTTGGTAGTAGGAGAGAGATGTTTGGTATACAAGGCCTTTCTAATAGCGAGATGTCCCTGGTAATGTGATTTATATAGAATTTTAGTGTTTTCGACCAGAATTTTTCTTAAGGGTTGTTGTAAATTGTGGGTTGATAGATGTTTTTTAATAGCACTTTGAACTGACATATATATTTACCCCTAAGCCATTGGCGCACAACAGGGATGAAGGTTAATTTAGACGTATTTATTTTTAGACCAACACGCCAGTGACCGGAGAACTCGATTCATCTTCACGAAGAGTCTTGCAAAAGTAGCAGTAATAGTCACTGTTTACAAATTCACATTTATCCCCAAAGAGCTCAACCGAAATAATTTTTTCAGGTGTATGTGTATATATTGTCATCCACAGACAGACTGTTTCGCAACTAAAGCAGTGTGGCTAGACATCTGATTGCATCAAGCGGGGATCCAAACCCGACTGATTTGATATCAGTGGGCGACACTACCCCTAAGCTATTGGCGCACGGCAGATATATATATATATATATATATATATATATATATATATATATATATATATATATATATATATATAGTACTGGTAATAAATCCGTTGGTATATAATCCAAGTGGATCCTAGTAATATCAAAAATTACCTCATATGAGGGTGGGTATAAATTTATTTCATCTAACGAGAAGTAGGTTAGTCTTATCCAACCCTGGTGTACAGACTGTGTTCGATATACAGGGATCCTCGATTTACGATATTTCAGTACAGGGGTCCTCGATTTACGACAGAGTTCCGTTCCTAATATGCATCGCAACATTATTATCCGTGTAAGTCGGAACGTACCCGTGATTTTTCGTGAATATGCAATTACGTCAATCACCTGTGCTAATGCAACAGCAAATTTATAATCTAAGACATGACAATACATTTTTATGACATATTTTAACATAATTAGGATTAACAGAAATGCATAGGGGACATAAATATAATGAAATGGAATGAAAATAATACATATAATGAAATTAATTTGTTTTAAGCTGCTTCTATATTTATTGCCAGTGATGTCATTGGCTCTCGGTAGATGAGATGACGAAGCGTAAGATTGTGTCTCCCTTGCACTTACTCGGAAACAGCAACAAATATGGGAGAGAAAAAAAAAACCAAATGTGAGTTGTTTTACTTTTTTATCGGAAATTCACAAGAAAATGTCCTCATCTCTTACAGGGTAACATAATATGTATACCTATATGTTATAAGCTTGTCATATAGAACATAAATGAATGGAATCGTCCGTTTATGTAAATAAGCGGAGTTAAGCGGAGTTGAGGAGAGTTAGCATTTGGTCTTAGCCGCGCGTTAAGCTCTTAGTGCTTGTCGAACTTTCTGTCTTCAGGCAGAGAGGAACCAAAACGAGTCTCGTCTGAGTAGGTAGACAAACCTGACCTCGTTATTACGGGGTCTACGGGGAATTTTTGTCCGGGCCTACGGGCTCAGAAAAACCCACGTCAAAAACCTACCTTATGCCACATCCCGCTCTGTGGGGAGCTCGGATAAATACCTAGTTAGCATTAGTTCTTACCGGCGGGCTAAGCTCTTAGTGCTTGTCGAACTCTCTACAAAAAGGCAGAGAGGAACCCAGACAAGGCTATGTCGAAGGGCAGAGTCTCGTTTGGGGAGGTAGACAAACCCGACCCCGTTATTACGGGGTCTACGGGGAATTTTTGTCCGGGGCTATGGGCTCGGAAAAAACACGTTAAACCGGTCTTGTGCCACATCTCGCTTTGTGGAGAGCTCGGGTAAATACCGAGTTAGCATTAGGTCAGTTGCTAAGTGTACCTTCATGTAGTAAACTTTCTTTTTCATTACTTACCTACGAGTTTGTCTTCCTTATTTATTTCATCCTGTGATCTCGAAAACACGACATACAACAAAGCTACTGTCGAACGACTTAAGTCAAGCACCCGGCCAATGTCTTCAATGTATCTTCCTTTTTCAGAGCGTTTACTAATGTCTAATTTTACTTTCATGGTGATGGTTTTCCTTTCCTTCGACACACCGCCCTCGGAAGAGGTCACACTACGCTTGAGAGCCATAATTTACGTTCGAAATAGAACGAATGCACAACAATACTTACTTGTATTGAGGTGAGTTTGTGACCCGGGTTTCCACGCCCTTGCGATCGTCAATCAAACCCTGATTTTGTCTGATGATCGCAAACACAGGGTCACAAACTCACATCAATACAAGTATATATATATATATATATATATATATATATATATATACTTGTATTGATGTAAATTTGTGACCCTGTGTTTCACGCCCTTGCGATCGTCAGTCAAACCCTGAGTTTGTCTGATGATCGCAAGGACGTGAAACATATGGTCACAAACTCACATCAATACAAGTATATAAATATATATATATATATATGAGTCCGCCAAAAGGAAAAGAAAAACTTGTACAGATGTTACACTACTAAATTTAATCAGACATCACTAGATTAATACAAGTTATCTTTGTACTCTCAAATCACAAGAGATTCTAGGTGTAGCTTCCAGACATTTATTAGCATGGCGAACTACTGCTTGAGGAACGTTGTCGAAAGTGTCGAAATGGGATTGCAGCATATGCATTTTCAAGTTCTTGTCTAATGGCCGTTATTGTAGTCGGTTTTCTGCGATACACAATATCCCTTACGGTTTGTTGAGGTTTCGGCCATGAGGATAATGACATCTGTCGAGAAAATATCGTACTACAGTAAACAGTGTCATCGGAATTTGATAAAACTATGAAAGACACGTTTTTCATTTCCTAGCTGGGCAGAGTATTGCGAGACAGGAGGATTTCTTTGGTAACAAAGAAAAGAATACTGAGCTGTTACGTGACATCTGTCCTCCTTTACGGCAGCGAATGTTGGACGATTTCCCCAAAGATGAAGAAGAGACTCGAGGCGACGGAGATGTGGTTCTACAGAAGGATGCTAAGAATATCATGGACCGAGTATGTGAGCAACGATGAGATCTTAGAGAGGATGCAAACAAGGAGGAGGCTTATACTTAACATCAGGAAGAGGCAGCTGAAGATTCTGGGACACATAATGAGGAAGGGTGTCCTGGAGAATCTGATACTCACGGGTCGAATTGAGGGAGAGACAAGGGAAAACGACGCGTGGCATACCTGGCGGGCTTAAGCAAGTTGATGACAGAACGTGGTCTGGGGGAGGAAGCAGAGGGAAGGAACTTGTTGAGAGCTACAAGGGACAGAGGAAGGTGGAGAGCCATGATCACCTACGTCCTGAAAGGACATGTCACATAAAAAGAAATAAATAATAGGTAGATTTTTATGTTTAAACTAGTTTACCTGTGACCCGTTGGGTTGCTGACGGTTCAGGTTACAGAACATTGAAGATGCTTTCAGCATTCCATTGTGATGAAATTTAATTTTATTATGAGATGTGTATATACATTTTTACGCGGACTCTGTATATATAACTTGACTTTTTTCCCCCCCATTTTTTAATTGGTATCACCTCAAGCAAGGCAGTACAACCACTAGCACGCAAGGGGTTACAGGATGTGGAGGAATTAGGAACAGAAACATTAGTAATGAGGAGAAAGAAAAGAGCAATCAGGAGTAGAGTAGATATCGATTGACATTGCATTTAAGTGTTTGCAGATTAAAGTTGGTTGGGAGGCATGGAGATGGCGGGAGTTCCACAGGCAAGAAGTCCGAGATAAGAAACTGCTAGCATAGGACCTAGGGCTACATCTCACCAGCTCAACTACAGTGTAGTCGTATCAAGAAAGAACACGTGTGTGTCCGTGTAAGTGTGCGTGCGTGCGCGCGTGTGTATTGATTTTCTAAGCGTAGCTTAGATGTGGCACAAGGCCGAAATTATGAGACGCCCAGTGAGGATCGAACTCACTTCTCGGTCATAATTGTTTTAGCAAGACAAGCTTGCTAACCATTACACCACGCCTAGGTGTCCTTGTGCGCGCGTGTGTATTAAACATTGAAAAGAGTTGAAATATCTGATGTTAAATGAGGGAAAAGAATAGTCATTAAAATCTGATCTGTACACACGAAAGAACATGGCACGTAAAAAGGAAGAAATAATAGGTAGATTTTTATGTTTAAACTCGTTTACCTGTGACCCGTTGGGTTGCTGACGGTTCAGCTTTATAAACATTAAAGATGATTTCATCATTCCATTGTAATGAAAGTTAATTTTATTATAAGTGTATATACATTTTTTGCGGACTCTGTATATATATAACTTAACTTTTTTATCCATTTTTTAATCGATATCACCCCAAGCAAGGCAATACAACCCCTAACACACAAGGGGTTACAGGGTGTGGAGGAATGAGGCACAGAAAGAGTAATAAAGAGCAGAAAGAGAAAAGAGCAATCAGAAATACAGGAGATGGCAATTAACATTATATTTAAATGTTTGCAGTTTAAAGTTGGCTGGAAAGCAAGGAGCCTGGAGGGAGTTCCACAGGTAAGAAGTCTGGGATAAGAAACTGTTAGCATAGAACTTACGGCTACATCTACAGTGTAGTCGGATCAAGAAAGTACACGTGTATACCTGCGTGTGTGTGTGTGTGTGTGTGTGTGTGTGTGTGTGTGTGTGTGTGTGTGTGTGTGTGTGTGTGTGTGTGCGTTTGTATTAAGCATTGAAAAGAGTTGGAATATCTGATGTTACATGTTCAGAAATGTGGGAGGGGAATAGTCATTAAAATCTGATCTGTACACACGAAAGAACATGGCACGTAAAAAGACAGAAATAATAGGTAGATTTTTATGTTTAAACTAGTTTACCTGTGACCCGTTGGGTCGCTGACGGTTCAGGTTATAAAACATTGAAGATGATTTCAGCATTCCATTGTGATGAAATTTTATTTTTATTTCAGAAGTGTATATACATTTATTATTATTTTTTTTTTTTTTTAATCGATATCACCCCAAGCAAGGCAATACAGCCCCTAACACGCAAGGGGTTACAGGGTGTGGAGGAATGAGGCACAGAAACAGTAATAAAGAGCAGAAAGAGAAAAGAGCAATCAGAAACACGGGAGATGACAATTAACATTATATTTAAATTTTTGCAGTTTAAAGTTGGCTGGAAAACATGGAGATCCACAGGCAAGAAGTCCAAGATAAGAAAGTGTTAGCATAGAATTTAGGGCTACATCTAGCCAGCTCAACTACAGTGCAGTCGGATCAAGAAAGAACACGTGTGTGCCCCCGTGTGTATGTGTGTGTGCGTGCGCGTGTGTATTAAACATTGAAAAGTTTGGGATCAGAAACTGTTAGCATAGAACTTACGGCTACGTCTACAGTGTAGTCGGATCAAGACAGTACACGTGTATGCCTGCGTGTGTGTGTGTATTAAACATTGAAAAAGAGTTGGAATATCCGATGTTAAATGCTCAGAAATGAGGAAGGGGAATAGTCATTAAAATCTGATCTGTACACATTTGAATTTATTCGCGGTTCAATTTTTATGGCTTCTGTTTCTTGTGGCTGTAAATCGTATCAGAAGACCTTTCCCTCCTTTTAGTAAGCAATACGAAATAGAAGACGTTGGATACGAAAAGAAAATAGTGGAAAATAAATAAAATAATTTAGGAGCAATTAATCAAATAGATGGCGAAATACTTTGAAAGCTATAAAGTTAAACGAATAGTTATTATTTTATTGCTTCATCATTACAATTTTACGTTGAAATGTAAAATACATACTTTTCGAATTAACTCTATATTTGGCGGCCATAAAGCGGTATAAATGGATTTGAAAGTATCAGTTTTCAGGAGGTGGAGGAAATCTTGTTTTAAGCCCTGGAGATTACTATGCATATTTGTTGCTTACACGCAATAAAGAACACTCAATTTTCCGTAACGATCCACTTACTTCTTTCTTAATATCCAAGCTGGCTTTTTTGTACACGATATTTGGTCGTTATTTTGGATTTTAATTCATTCTTAAATGCAACGCCAGATTTTCTCGAGGAGTCAATCGGTAAGGACATAAAAAAAATCAAGGCCACCGTTTCAGCCTGAGAAACCACCATTTTGACTTTTTCATACCAATAAATCCGGACCGCCGAGATTCACGAAATCAACCAACAGTTTGCAAGTATATCTTCGAAGCATACTCTTAGATAGCTAAAACAAAACGCTTTCTTAATAATCGGGATTGCGGAGTCGGAATTTTTTTCTCAATAGGCAATAAAGAGGAGAACTCTTAATAAAAGGGGACATCAGAAAATCATTTAAAAGCTAAAAAAGAATGCAATTAATAAATGGTGGCAGGGCTTAATAAGCTGATGTCGGGGTCTGGAAAATTTCTAAACATGCAATATACGGGGTATTTCTTAAAATGGGAGATCTGAAAATCATTTAAAAACTCAGAAAACATTAAATTAGTCAACGGCCGGGTCATAATAAGCTGGTGAATGGTCGGAATTTTTTTTAATATGCATTTAAACGGGAAAGTTCTTAATAAAAAGGGGAGATCGGAAAATCATTTAAAAGCTCGAAAATATGAGATTAATAAACGGGGGGGGGGCATTTAATAAGCTGGTGTCGAGTCGGAAAATTACTTAATATGCAATAAACGGGAAAGTTCTTAATAAAAAGGGGAGATCTGAAAATCATTTAAAAGAGGGATTTGTAAAATTTCAAAATATGCAATAGACTTAATCATTGCGAGGTTGGAAAATTAACAAACGGGTATCTTAATAATCTGGTGGAGTGTCTCGGAAGAATTCTCAAAATAAAATAAACTTAATAAATGCAGGGTTGGAATATTAAACTAATAAACGGTGATTCGGTCTTGAAAAATTGGTAGGCTGTGTCGGAAAATGTCCTCAAAAATAAACTCCCTACCTTTGATTTAGTAATCGCCTAAAAGTACGTTTTATGCTGTACAGTATGTGTGCCATTGGGTTCAGCCTCAGGAGCCACAGGCGTGTCCACAGGTGTTGACGGCAGGACCCATCGTCTTTTTTGTGGACTAAGACAGACGACAGTGTCTCTTTGTCAGTTTCTCTCTTACTCAAAAATGACCTTAATTATGATAATGATCTCAAAACAGCAACAATTTATGATCGGCGCTCATTGCAATAAATAAGCAAAATTTTGCATCTGCAAAATGCTTGGTGAGCAAAGCTCACATCCTCGTGAAAAACACTGTCATGTGTAAATATATACAGCCCCTCCAAAAGTATTGGAACAGCAAGGTCAGTGCCATTGCTTTGCTATTTACTGAAGACATTTGGGTTTAAGATCAAAAGATGAATATGAAACAAGAGTTCAGAATTTCAGCTTTTAGTTCCTGGTATTCACATTTAGGTGCATTAAACAACTTTGGACAAACTACCTTTTGTTTGAACCCAACCATTTTACGAGTGAACAAAACTACTGGAATACGTGACTGACAGGTGTTTCTTGTTTCCCATATGTTGCCTTTTAGAATGATTGTTTAAACATTAAATAGCTCTGAATGACTATGCTTGGTTTTAGATCAATCAACATGAAATAACTCTTTCATGACATTAATACATATACCTACAATTTTTTAAAGAAATCAAACTGTATTCCAAAAAGTAACTTCAACCAAAGTACAATATAAAATACGCATATCACTGTCTGTAGCAATTATAGTTACAAAAGATGAATATCAACTACTATGTATTCAATTGGAGGCACGGTAGAGTAATGGATAGCGGCTCGGATTGAGAAATCGGAAAGCCGAGTACGAATTCCAGTCGAATCCATTACATTCACTTAAGGTATGAATCCTCTTCTTCCCCCTCCAACTATGGGTAAATAGCGGGACAGACTGGGTTCTATAGCCTTTGATGGCAACTGGTCTCGGAGAAGGTAACTCTGAATTCAAAACCGGCATGAGTTCTGTCAGGCTATCTTGTCCAAGAAACACCACTTCTATTGTGGCTGCAGTACATGTGATGCCCCTACGGGATTCGCGATACCATTGCATCGAGACACGGTGGATAGCGATTCTGATTGAAGGATGGAGAGCCGAGTTCGAATTCCAGTCGGATCTATTACATTCACTTACGTGCTAACACCCTTGGAAAAGGTAAGAATCCTCATCTTCTCCCCACAGCTATGTGTCAATAGTAGAATTGGTCTAGAAGGAAAACTGTGAATTCAAAACTTGAACCTCCAACTTGGGGGTTGTGCAGTAGGCTAACAACGTATTCACTTAAAAAATGGCTTGTTTCAGAAACCGCAAAAATATCTTGCGGTCTTATGTTCGTCAAGGAATATATGTATATAAACAAATATTAAAAATTCTTGAAGCTATATACATAAAACAGTTGAAACCTAACCTGAACAAAATAAACTATGAAATCTCCACAAATATTCTTAAATGCCTGTAATTTATAACGGCTTCCCATACTTAATACTTCTCGTTTTTCACTCTCGCGTGGTCATGTGTGACGTTACGAGCTGCGACACGATTTTCGCTTCCGCGTCTCGTATATACGATATTTGTCGTTACTTTGAATTTTTTCAAGAAGCAAGGGCGAACTATCATTGTGGTTTCGTCTGTGTGTTGTTTGATTTATTGAAACTGTCATCTTTGATAATGGCCTATGTAAGCCGAAAGCTTAGATTGGATTTAAACATATATCAATATGGTGATTTCCTTTCGTCTTTCAACGATAATGTGATTAAGCTTATCAGAAAATATGAAAGGAACTTACTTAAAATAAATAGACAAAACTTGTCTATATTATTTAATGAAACATGCATTAATATATATATATATATATATATATATATATATATATATATATATATATATATATACATACATATATATATATATATATATACATATATATATATATATATATATATATATATATATATGTTCAATTGTGAAAGCAGAATAACATATATTATTATTAGTCCCAAGAAAATTAAATTTCGGCATTAAATGACCCATAAGATGTTGTTATGCTGTTGAACAAACAAATCAAATCAAATCTGTCTCAATAAATCAGTAAAGGATTGTATTGATCAGAAATCAATAATACTAATACTACTACTACTACTAATAATAATAATAATAATAATACTAATAATAATAATACTACTACTAATAATACTAATACTACTACTACTAATAATAATAATAATAACTCGCCAAATCCCCGTCTTACGAATATTTCTCTTAATAATAATTTAAAAATAATTCAGGAAAAGATCATATTTTATTTATGATACCTGGATTTTTGGCAATTTCTTTACTCAGTTTTCGTCGTTCAAGACATCTGAAAAATGGCGCTTTTATTGCAGTTGGCAATGGTTCACGGATATTTGGCCTGGTGTAGTAACTGTCCTCGGGTGGATAAACTGCATTTCATCTCTTAGTTGTGTCTCTCTTTGCGGACATTATTGAGATGTGTCCGGTCTCGGGAAACATATGCCCGCGGCAGTACCTCTCTCATTGCACTAAAAAGGTGGGGATCGGTAGTTATACACATGCCATCACAACTGACGGTCGCGATGGGGGGGGGGGATTTGTGGACCTCCCCCACATTAAACTAACCTTGTTTCACATCCTGCCAGCGTTGTGTCGCAAGAAAATACAAATGGTTCTCGATATTTTGGCTGAGACCAAAGTGTAGTAATTGTTTTTATCACCTTGATACACACACACACACACACACACTCTCTCTCTCTCTCTGTCTGTCTGTCTGTCTGTCTGTCTGTCTCTCTCTCTCTCTCTCTCTCTCCACTTCTATCTTTCTTTGTTTCTTTCATTTTCACACTGAAACCAATTAATGTCTTTTCCCCACTCTTTGCATGTGATCCAAGAGGAATAGTCCATTATTTACGACTTATTCGCACGGCGTGACGGTCGTGCGAATTAACGAAGGTTTGGAGACAAGCACCATTGTAATGAGATAATAATAATGAATACATTTACGCGTGAAATCTTCATGGTTTTCCTATTTAAATTTTCTGGTCTATCATTATGTTAAATGTATGAAAATTAGCTCAATGAGAATTCCATGACTATAAAATACTTCCGGAAATTTCCCTAATTACATCGTTAATTTTATGAGCGTAACACATTTTAAGAAAATATGGGAAAAGGGATCATGAATACGGATTCAGGTCATTATAGAAATAAAAGTGTGTATTATATAGGAATAAAGTGTCGCTGCCGACACTTGAGTCTGAACATAGATCGCCAGTGAGCAAACACATGCGATCCCATTATTGAATTAAGTAGACCATGTGACCATAGAGGAAATGCATATATGGGAGGTAGTGCGTGTCTAATTGATCGCCATTTCTAGTATATCCTCTATTACTAACGGATCGCCATTTCTAGCTTATCTACTATTACTAACAGTCTATCCTCTATTACTAACAGATAGACATTTCTAGTCCATCCTCTATTACTAACAGATCGCTATTTCTAGTCTATCCTCTATTACTAACAGATCGCCATTTCTAGTCTATCCTCTATTACTAACGGATCGCCATTTCTAGTCTATCCTCTATTACTAACAGATCGCTATTTCTAGTCTATCCTCTATTACTAACAGATCGCCATTTCTAGTCTATCCTCTATTACTAACAGATCGCCATTCCTAGTCTATCCTCTATTACTAACAGATCGCCATTTCTAGTCTATCCTCTATTACTAACAGATAGACATTTCTAGTCTATCTTCTATTACTAACAGATAGACATTTCTAGTCTATCCTCTATTACTAACAGATCGCAATTTCTAGTCTATCCTCTATTACTAACAGATCGCCATTTCTAGTCTATCCTCTATTACTAACAGATCGCCATTCCTAGTCTATCCTCTATTACTAACAGATCGCCATTTCTAGTCTATCCTCTATTACTAACAGATAGACATTTCTAGTCTATCTTCTATTACTAACAGATAGACATTTCTAGTCTATCCTCTACTACTAACAGATCGCAATTTCTAGTCTATCCTCTATTACTAACAGATCGCCATTTCTAGTCTATCCTCTATTACTAACGGATCACCATTTCTAGTCTATCCTCTATTACTAACAGATCGCCATTTCTAGTCTATCCTCTATTACTAACAGATCGCTATTTCTAGTCTATCCTCTACTACTAACAGATCGCCATTTCTATTCTATCCTCTACTACTAACAGATCGCCATTTCTAGTCTATCCTCTTTTTTGAAAACGTTTCATTTTTTTAAAGAAATATAAAGTTTACATTAAAAAGAACTGTCAAATTGTCTGAACGATTTAAAATGCAAGGTTCTACTTTAGCAGATATTTACATTGTAAATTGAACACCAGATAAAATTAACCAATGACAAGAACTAAAGTAAAGATTAAAAAATTATTTTTTGGTTGACACTTTTTAATATTTCTTTGACGTATTTTTTTTTCTGTTCCATGTTTTTCGAATCCTCGCTGACACTCACGAAACGTTGGCAATCTTCGGCAACTTGTTGTAAAGTGACGTCGGGCTCGTTTTCAAGCTTATTGGGTACCCTACGGCGTATTTCGGCGTCTTTCGCTGAAATCAAACCCTGAGTGAAAATCAGTCATTTAAATTTATTGGCACTTAACTCTGCCAATTTGAAGTCATCGCAGTGTTTATTGACTACACTCACGAAAGTAGTATAATGTTCGTTTTCTTTGTGGGTGAGATTCATGCATTTCCAACGCTTGTGGAACAGTGATGTTTTTCGACTGAAGATTTCTGTTAATGATTAAACCGCCTTTTTAAATTTCAAGTCGCTGCTTTTCTTAGGCAAAATATAGTTAACAAACTTAGTATATTCTGCTGTGCCTAATTTCCTGAGGAGTAGTCGAACCTTTTTATGGTCAGCTCGCACAATCCGTATTGTATAAGTCCTCGTAATGTTTAAAGTACGAAGCGAATGTAATTTCTTCTTCAGATGCAAACGTGAAGTTTTCAATAGCACTCCATATAGCATTTTGATAGAACGCGTTTTCGCTGTCCTCATTTTGGCTTTTGATGGATATATTATTTGCTCATTTTGTGTTTGAAGGGGCATTTATTCCAGTTTCTGTTGCCTAACCTGAATTTCTAGGTGCAATTCCTCAATTTTTTTTCTGGTATTCTGCTTGTTCTCGTTGGAATTTCTTTTGTATTTCTGGATATTTCTGTTCAAACATTAGTTGTTGCTCCTGTTGGTGTTTCATCAACTGTAGCATTGCACTTTTAAATTCGTGGTATGCAAAATTAAGAAATGAGAGGAGGAATTTTTTACTTTACCCTCTTAATCAACAATAAGTGTATTTGATTTGTACGATTCTTCTACTGACAAATTTAAATGTGGTGGAGGGGTAAATTTTTTACTTAACGCTATTAACGAAATCCATAAGTCTGTTTGACTTGTACAGTACTTTTACTGAATAACAAGGTTCACCAACCTTTTTCCCAACCACTGAATTGAACTTTTAGAAATCCTATTGTTTTGAAGAGTTTCTTTTTCCCACTGTCAGTGTTGAAATTAACTTTTATCGTAGAGTTTGATTAGAATTCCTTTCTTCTACCTCTGTTGTAGACACTGGCAACATTTCTTTTCATGATTTAACGTGAAGTCCGTTTCTTGGAATCCTTCGTCGCCAAGATGTTGTGACCAAGTAAATGTTTAAAGAATTAACAAAACTGGTGTTACAGATATATCATATATTAAACAGTAAATACAACAGAAGAGTATTACACAAGTGAGTGTGTGTCGGTTGACCCAGCGTTCAATCTATTCGACTTTTCCCCCGAGGCCTTCTCTCTTACTAATCTTATAGTAGGCAGAAGAGTCCAACGTAGACTCTTTAGAAGGAGGACGCCACTACACTTTCTTTCTTGTTTCATCGACTCCTTTATTCCCTTTCTTTTTCTTTCTTTCCTGTTTCGAGCATTTTATTATTTTTCTGTTTCTTTCTTACATTCTTTCTTTCGTCCATTTTGATTTTTTATTCTTCCTTTCTTTCTGTTGTGACCAAGTAAATGGTTAAAGAAATAGCAAAACAAGTTTTACAGATATATCGTATATTAAACAGTAGTACAACAGATGAGTATTAAACGATTAGTGAGTGTATGTCGGTTGACCCAGTGTCCAATCTATTCGACTGTTCCCCCAAGGCCTTCTCTCCTACTAATCTTATAGTAGGCGGAAGAGTCCAACATAGACACTTTAAAGGGAGGACACCACAACATTTACAATATTCAAAATAAAACGCAACATTGCACGCTCCAATTTTTTAACTGTTAATAATAACACACTTTAAAAAAACATCTTTCGACCTGTATTACATTTATTTTCGATTCGAAACTTACCTGAAATTATCTGAAATTGAAAAATAATAGCCAGGCCTGAATTTCCGTTGTAAGTGATACCATTTATGATATTGCTGGGTTGGTACGATGGGGACGACTTGGATGAAGCTGAAGGAAATTAGATGATAGGGTTAGGAATATATCTCGTGGTTAAATTTCCTACACATTTCGGGTCGCAAACCATACCTCGATTGCGTGAAAGAGAGAGAGAGAGAGAGAGAGAGAGAGAGAGAGAAAGAGAGAGAGAAAGAGAGAGAGAAAGAGAGAGAGAAAGAGAGAACAAAAAACGGAGTTATATGTATAAATCTATCTTTAACACACACATAAGCACACACACATGAAAACGCGCACACTCGCATACACATGCTCAGACACACACACTCATATATTTAATCTTTGCTTCATCCATTTACTTTTATGGCACACATTTCATTCAGTAAGATTCTAACTTGAGTGGCTCTCGGACCTTGTATTGGGTTAATTTTTTGTAAAATACACTTACATAGACACTCACACGCCCGCGCGCACACACACATACACATATATGCCATATCTGTATAAGCTTCGCTCCCTCCATTTACTTTATCAGCACACACCTCATTCAGTAACATTCTACCTTGAGTGGCTCTTGGACCTTATATTGGGTTAATTTCTTCAAAATAGACTCGCATACACTCACACACACACGCGTGCGCGCACGCACACACTCACAAAGTAACATACACACACACACACACACACACACACATATATATATATATGTATATATATATATATATATATATATATATATATATATATATATATATAAAGTGAACATTGACGTTAACACTCAAAGGCGACAGGCCGCCTGACGATTGCTTCTAGCATGAAACAGCCTGTCGCCTCTGAGTGTTGATTTCAATGTTCACTTATATATATATATTTACATACGTTCTATCTCTGATACTGAGCACTTCATCCCATAAATTTAGCACACCTTAAAACTATGTTTCTTCATATATATATATATATATATATATATATATATATATATATATATATATATATATATATATTTGGTTGGATTGATGTGAGTTTGTGACCCTGGGTTTCACGCAATATATATATATATATATATATGTATATATATGGTTGGATATTGGTTTCCCGCAATATATATATATATATATATATATATATATATATATATATATATATATATGGTTGGATTGATGTGAGTTTGTGACCCAGAGTCACAAACTCACATCAATCCAACCAAATATGCTAGGTCTATCTGTGATATTGACCACTTTCTAATAAGTACCGCGCTATATAATATATAAATAATAATATATATAATATATTACACATATATATTTATATTTATATACACACACTTTTCACATATACAATATTCATACGTCTTCGCTCAGCGACTGGTCAGCTATTGTGTTACGGTTATACGGGCGAGAAAACGTCGCTGTTAAGGCGTCGAAATCAGTACTGAGTGCTTTGTTTACCGTATCAATATCGTGGTCTACTAATATGCTTCCCGTGAATTGTGTACGCTCACTTCAACGCGTGGTCAGCGGCGTAGGCAAACACTGTCTGGTAAATATTGACTCTTTCCTGATCACCAATCAATTGAAGACTATTGAAGCCTAATTCTGTTGACAGGTAGGTTTGTTCGCCTCGGCGGGGGAACACTGAACACGTCGTCGGTAATAGCATACTTTAACTTATTGATTTAGCGTCTCAACTTGGAAGTAATGGCCGGATAAATCGTTTCCCTCTCTGTCTCGAGTCGACTCGTTTCTATCACAGCCATGGACGCCTTTAACGCTAACAATTATTCGATAAGTAGTACAAGTGTTGTTCTTTTATTTATTTAATCGCATGATTAAGTATTTTCGTTAATTTATTAAAACATTTCTTCAGCTTGTTCTTTTTTTAAGATTCACCACAGCGCATTTCATTTGGTGGTATTCGATCGATCGAATAAGATGCCGACTCTCCAGACAATAAGCGTGATATAGGAAAAAAAGATGCTATGAGCTTTGATGTGCGGGTGGTGTATTAGACAATGGCTGAGAACTGGTAATCGGAGAGCCGAGTTCCAATTCCAGTTGGGTTTGTTATGTTCACTTACTCTTGGGAATCGCAGGAATCCACCTATTTTCTTCCGAAACTATAAACTAAATTCCAGGGTAATACTATCCTCGCTTCAGATTTTTTCCAACTTCCACTGCTCATTAGATTTTGACGCCCACTTATACCAACCTCCCTTTTTACTCAAGACCTGAAGCAGAAATATGAACACTTTATTAAAATACTAGCTTAAAAGCCGACCTATCGGGCGGCATTTTACGCGAGCTCCTGCGAAGGGTTCTTGATTGGCCCTTCGGCTCGTTCAGGAGTTTGAAAATCCGTAAGTCTTAGCATATTCTCAGCATTGGAAGCGCACCTGGCTGCTGTTTGATCTGGGTTTTTATTTGCACGGGACTTTCTTCTCCTGGTAGCAGCTTTATTTTTGTTTTTTTTAATTGCAATCTGGTCCTCTGTCTGCGGAGATTTCTTTTTGCGAGGCAAACTGCTGCCGTATGCAGTAGGCAGCAATAAACTACAGAATACAAAATTGATCACTGCATTTAAGTCTTGCACTAATATTTAAGCTTACCTTTTAAAAGTTCAACGATAATTTTTCAGCCGCCACTTAATTTAAAGGCAACTTGATGTACGTAGGTCCCTACTTTTCTTACAAACAATTATTTTTATTTCATAAAGACCTTCAGGTCCTTCGCTGGATTTCACAATTAATTTTGGAAAATTCGTAAACTTAAAGAATCAGCACATATTCTAGGCCACAAAAATCTCCTGGGCCGACCAAGTATAGAAATGAATACAATATGGGAACCAGTAATAAAGAGTGCCAGAGAAAAGCGATAATCACAACAAAAATTGCAATATGAGCTCTAGTAAAAACATATAATGATAACAGCAAAAAATTGCAATATGAGCACTGGTAAAAAATTGTTGGCTGAGACATTAGGTTTATAATATCCAGAAATTCATACACAGATGACCTCAATGACATATGGCACAGTGGATAAAGGTGTTGGTTAGATCCAGTGACAGGACCCAATGAGTGTGAGTTGAATACCCGGTTAAGGCAGTGGAGAACTTGCGGACGGGAATTAACAAGAGATAACTGATAACTGACATCCATTAAACATGGCACGTGGAACTAGAACAGTCTACCCCAGTGCGCGAAATAAAGGGTTCAGTTCGACATTCCAACCACCTGAAGAAGGCCGGAGCGTACAACGGCAGAAACTTTGTAATAAATATGGCGACAAAGATGAGGACAATAGTCCGAATAATGTAAATAGTGTACATAATACCTCATCTCAGAAATATAGACAGATACTAATTTTGATTATTCAAGTTATAAAAATTGTTATCGTACAAAAAAATCGCCCAATGAGAATCCCGAATTTCAAGAATGCGGTTCTGGATCTGTTTTTAATTTGTTCATTTGATCCCAAAATGTACAACTAAAGTTCAATGCAGGAAACCTTGAGCATTGTATCGGAAGAAATTTATTTAATGCAAGGTTTAGATTTTGAAAAGAATTCCCACCGACTCTTAATTCAACCCCGAACCTTCCATTGTAAGAAAATGATGATTTAGAACTGTCAAACTGAAATTCAAAGTGGAATTCCAAAAGAAAATAGTAACAAAATGAAGACTTAAAAGAGACAGTTAAATGAGGAAAGAAGACTTGGGAAACTTAACCCTCACAAGGCATATCGAGAACACGAGAGAGAGAAAGAGAGGACAGCCAGGCACCTGCCAGTGCCAAAGTGGAAGTCCAAAGAAAATAGTAACAAAATGATGACTTAAACGATACAGCTAAATGAGGAAAGAAGGCTTAGGAAACTTTACCCTCACAGGGCATATCGAGAACACGAGAGAGAGAGAGAGAGAGAGAGAGAGAGAGAGGACATCCAGGCACCTGCCAGTGCCAAAGTGGAAGTCCAAAGAAAATAGTAACAAAATGATGACTTAAAAGACACAGCTAAATGAGGAAAGAAGGTTTAGGAAAATTAACCCTCACAGGGCATATCGAGAACACGAGAGAGAGAGAGAGAGAGAAAGAGAGGACAGCCAGGCACCTGCCAGTGCCAAAGTGGAAGTCCAAAGAAAATAGTAACAAAATGATGACTTAAAAGACACAGCTAAATGAGGAAAGAAGGCTTAGGAAACTTAACCCTCATAGGGCATATCGAGAACACGAGAGAGAGAGAGAGAGAGAAAGAGAGAGAGAGGGAAAGACGGGACAGCCAGGCACCTGCCAGTGCCAAAGCGGAAGTCCTAAGAAAATAGTAACAGAATGATGACTTAAAAGTCACAGCTAAATGAGGAAAGAAGGCTTAGGAAACTTAACCCTCATAGGGCATATCGAGAACACGAGAGAGAGAGAGAGAGAGAGAGAGGACAGCCAGGCACCTGCCAGTGCCAAATTAGAAGTCCAAAGAAAATAGTAACAAAATGATGACTTAAAAGACACAGCTAAATGAGGAAAGAAGACTTAGGAAACTTAACCCTCACAGGGCATATCGAGAACACGAGAGAGAGAGAGAGAGGGGGAGAGAGAGAGCGAGAGAGAGGGGACAGCCAGGCACCTGCCAGTGCCAAAGTGGAAGTCTTAAGAAAATAGTAACAAAATGATGACTTAAAAGACACAGCTAAATGAGGAAAGAAGGCTTAGGAAAATTAACCCTCACTGGCCATATCGAGAACAAGAAAGAGAGAGAGAGTGTGGGTGAGGGACAGCCAGGCACCTACCTGACGAACTTGTGTGAATGAATATAGGAACTAGTGATGGTGGAGGAGAGTCTTGGCAAAAGAAGAAGCGTCACAGGTTGTGGACAACCATGAAAGGACACGACATGTATAAAGTTTCACTGATTTTAAAACAGTTACGAAAATTTATAAAAGACAGTATCGATTAATAATATGTATTTAGACATGAGCCGCTCCCGAGGGTAACGATAGGAAACTTATGCACTCACTCCGCCAAAAATGGACCGTTATCTCAGTGCTTTCCGCGCTGTCTTATCTAACAAGGAAAAAAAATTCTGTTAGCTTTGAAAGACTGATATGGAAGCAACGCTTAGTAAGTCGGCTACGGAAGAACTTCTCTACTTAATTGCAGTGTTGATAAGGGTCGCGGCCGAGATCTCTGATACAGGAAACAGAGACGAAAAACTGCCTACACAGGACCGGTTTTCAAGATTTTTATCTTGGGAGCATCCATCGCGCACTATTTATTTATTTATTTGCTTATTTACTTATTCTGAAAGCACTGGTCTACAGAAATTGAACCGAAGTGCGAACCGTTTCCAATGAAGAAGCTAATTGAAACTGAAATTACACTCGCCAGACTCCGGAGAGAAAATCTACGTCAAAGTATTCTGTATCATTCTTTCTCGATGGGGACTTAAAATAAAATTTCTTTTTTTTTTTTTTTTTTTATTTCAGACCGTACGTCAGTCTGTGATTTTTCTAGCACAAAAATATAATCTCGTCGGAAGTTTTTTGCCGATTTCCAGTCCATCTTTTTCACTTAACAGTTGTAGAATTACGATAACGACATGAGATTTAAGAAAAATATAAAATAAATCAGATGGGAGAAAATAATAAAGACGAAAAGTTAGTTAAGGAGAAGAAAAAGTCAATTTGTAGATTTATATTTTTGCCTGAGGATGACTGTGTGTACAGTTGAAAGTACTTGCAGATTTTTTTTACAAACGATCTTATACAGCTTGTAGTTATTAAAAACAAGGATCATAACATTCACCGAGTGGTTCATAGGTTAATGCAACTTAAAAGTTTTGTTTGCGAAGAGTTTTCGCCATTTTATATCATTAACTTTACTAATCTACTTTTTGTATGAATGGTTCATGTAATATAAATTGAACTGCACCACATATTTGATATATATATATATATATATATATATATATATATATATATATATATATATATATATACATTGTAATGGTTAGCAAGCTTGCCTCGCTAGAACAATACGACTGAGTAGCGAGTTCGATTCTCACTGGGTGCCTCCCTACATTCGGCCTTAGTGCCACATCTAAACTATGCTTGGAAAATCACCATATATATATATCTACATCTATATATATTTTGAACGATAAAAATTATTAAAAAAATTAATTAAAATCTTCAGACATACTGGGTTGTAGATTAATATTCTTATGTTTTTATTATTATTATTTCATTTATATTCCTCGACTAGTTTCGGCCAACATGGCCATCATCGGGAGAAAAAATGTTTCTGCTTGCTGTAGCAGTAAACTACAGAAATGAATGTCTTGATGAAGAAAACGAACTTATATATATATATATATGTGTGTGTGTGTGTGTGTGTGTGTGCGCGCGCGTGCGTGTGTGGTGGACTCTCCCGTCTTATTCGATGTATGAGGGTCAAGCAACTCAGTTCATAGGAACCGGCAGCCCAGACACCAGCATATATGATTTGATTATAGTGGTGAAGTTTTGTGCAGATCCAATCACACTTTTTGAAGGGCTGAATACAGAGACCCGGTGCATTACGGGCGACAAGGTCGCCAAACGACCCTCCGCAGGTTTTGAATTCAGAGTTGTCTTTCTCCTAGACCAGTTGCCATCCAAGACTATAGAACCCAGTCTGTCCTTCTATACACCCATAGCTGGAGGGAGAAGAAGAGGATTAATACCTTCCCAAGGGTATTAGCACGTTAGTGAATGTAATGGATTCGACTGGAATTCGAACTCGGCTCTACGATTCCTCAATATAAATATATTCGCAGAGAGCTCCTCAGTGCGACGAGACAACCAAATGCCTCAAGCCCGGATCGAAACCCAACCAATCTGGTCACAGCTTCTACCATCTTCACTCGACAGAACGAGTCAGCCAAATCTAGCGTATTGTTTTTACAAATGTAAACAAACGCCAAGCAGCCATAGTACTCCATTCATTTTACTGAAGAGCTTCGCATTTACTCAGGTAACCGTTGTTTTTTTTAGAATTAGCTTGTCATTCAACATTGCTGTAAGGAAAATATATTTTCAAGAGCTAAATTATGTCATTCCCAGACAGTATTGTTTCGCTGTATCACAGATCCTCGGTCTAACACTTTCTGCCCATCCCATCAACCTCCGACGTCTTACTCTCTGGGTTGAGGTGTCTACTCGGTCTTAACCGAAGTTAAGGGAGTGACCGCAGGTCCCCTGAGCATCCGTAGATCATTCGACCGGTCCACTGGTTTAATCCTGCTTCCTACCCACGTTGTGTTTGGTTTGATCCAGAAAGCATCTTCATCTTATCTTCTTAATGATCTAATTCCAAATGGGCTAGATCAGATTCCCATCAGTAAACACAATTGTTCTGATCTAATTTCGCTGTTCAAATTTACACCAATTTCAATAAAAAAAAAATATGTGTGTGAGTTTGTGTGTGGTTCCCAAAATCTCTCTGTTACATTTCCTCCCCTACCCATCTGTCATTTACTAGTAAATGACACACGAGATTTCCTATCAACAAAATATGAGAAATCCCAGTCCAACATGCTTCTGACTAGGGTCTAATTAAACATACGTCTCTTCCAGCATGCGAAGGTAGAGACCTCAGTTATTCTTAGGGCTCATTATGCCCACTTACAATTTCATTGTCCTTACGATACATATGTACATGCAACTTCCGGTTAAAGTTCACTGTTTTGTGATATCGTGCAGTAGAACCTTTTCACATAGTTCACTAGTTCGAGTGTTCTTTCATTTTTTTTCCTTTCCAATTATTTCAGTCTCATTACAAAAAGATTTTTTTAAAATTCGATTTATTTTGTAAATCTGTCCCTCCGATTTTGTCTCGCCTTCACAACAGGCTTTGTCGAATCTCGTGGACTCTTCTTCAATATCAGCTAGGTGTCCCAATGCACTCGGGTCGGACCTACCTTGTTAAAGGAATCCCTCCTTCACTCATGCACTCCCGTGCCAGTTTATTCTGCCCGGTCGACAACACCGCACGCCTCTTCAACCACTACTAAACTAGCAAGGCCACGCCTATCATTAGTATAATTCCCACAACAGCCGGCCAGGTTATTATAGCAACCAAATTCTCTTTCCAGTCCGAATTCGGCGTACCTATCTTATCTAACTCCGACTTAAACCGTCCAAGATCAATCTTATCGATTGGCTTTAACAACGCCGGCATCTTTTCTAGCGACATCTTAGGAATTTCTCTTACAATGGGTTCCCACAATCCCGTCCATCAACTGGCATTCGTTCCTACCAGCTCTAACAAAGCCTCATTCTCTTCAAACTTCTCTTAATCGTTCCGGTGTTATTATACTCAGAGACAGGTGTCCCAGTGACAGCATGTCTACTTGTGCTCTCACATGCTCTAACAACACCCTTAAAGAGTGACTTGTTTGACGTACCTTACTCATTATAGCTAATAATTGAAAATACCTTTGCAAAAACCCCTCTAATTTCAGTAATTCGGTTGTTACAGACGTGGTTACATACATCACTTCTTTCTAAAAAACCCGTAGGTAAGAAATCAACTAATTGATACTCCCACAATTCTTAGCTAATTCCAGCCTACTAAAATTGAGTGTATATACGCTCTCTTTAACCGACTGAGCCATTGCTTGTTGTCTCTATTCTATCGCCTCTAATTTCCTCTTAATTACTCTCACTTCGCCTTCGGAGACTGTACCAAACAACACGCTTAATGCCTTTCCCATTGTAGGTAATACTGCCCTCTTTTGTCTGGTCCGTAACAACTTTATTCCTTTCAAATAGTAACTCATATCCTTCCATTGTCTCTCAAGTATTAGGGATTCCTGAGCTAAGGGGTATAATATACGGTGGTATTCCGGAGTCTGTAAATAGTCTCCGGCGACTTGGGTCCTGTCTGTATCTAGTTTGTCCACTTCGGTCGTCAACTGACCTAGTAACTTATCATACGGCTGCAGGTCTATCACCAAAGTTATCAACCACTTTGATCTAGTTATAATCACTTCACTAGTCTTCTTAAATACAGTATTCTCACTGTGTTCTCAGGTATTAGCTGCCATAACTAGCATCGTCAGTACCACGAGCCTCCTCTCGTCCATGTCTGCAAAGAGATGGAGAGAATAATTCGTCTTCCTCAATCATTCTCTTATTGTTTTTAGCGTAGCGGGTGGTTACATCTTAGAGAGATACCTCAAGCACCGACCCACACCACCACCAGTGCCGTGCATGCATGGGGCCCGTCCACACAGTTCACCAGCACTGATGATAAATGCACAGTTAGTCCCAGACTCGTTCACCACAGCCTCTGTACTGGTTTCACTTAATCCTTGGGCTCGGGCTGCACCGCTCCCCTCAATCGCCGTTTTAGTGGTAATTCCACATTAACACTAGGTGCTTTTTCAGCCCGCAATTTACTCTGCAATTGAGCTAACGGAATGTCATCCTCTTCTTCCCATTCACTCAGTTCTTATTCCCTAAGGTTAGGCTCAATCCCTGCTTCCTCAGAATTTCCCGCTGGGGTCCGACTTACCTCCTTCAGCCTTCGAAGGGTAGTTGGGCTAATTTCAATCTCCTCACTCCCTTCACTTTCACTCTCAGTCTCTAACCCTTCAGGTTCTACCAACGTAGTTTTCCTCAGCCTTTTGTTTCGACTCCTTTCCATTCTCCTATTTCAGCTAGCTTTATATCATTCGTATGCACTCTCTTTAGCTGTCCGGTCAATTGGTCCCAGATCACAAAGGAAACCGGACCCGTCTGCTCCACGATCCTATAGTATGGACTCCATATCTGGTCCAATTTACCTTCTCTCATGTGTATTTTATAATACACTGGATCACCTATCTGGAAGGAAACTTCTTCTCTATTTTTATTTACCCTATCGTTTCACCTTTTCTGGGCTCTTTGAATCCTCCTCCTCACCTGCGTAAAGATTTTATGCTGTTGTTCTAAAACTATTTGGTGATGATCCTCTCCTAAATACTTCCTCCTAGGTCGTAACAGATTGTCTATAGATAAGACTACATCCCTGCTATATATCAAGTAATAAGAGGAAATTTTTTCGTCTCGTTCATTGAGAATCTCGCACTGCTAACGCTTGGGTTAAGAATAAATCCCAGTTTTCCCTATTATCCTCTGTTAGTTTAGCCAACACATCGGCGAGGGTCTTATGAAATCTCTCTACCTTAGCATTATTTGGGGTGATATGAAGAGGTGGTTATGTGCTGTATGTTTAATTCTCCCAACGTTTCTCTCATAATCTGATTCACATTCTCCGATCCATTATCAGTAACCAACTGTTCGGGGGCCCAATACCTAGGGAATATTTCGTTCAGTATTATATCTGACACCGTTCGTGACTTCTTATCCCGTATGGAAAATGCCACAGGCCAATTCGTCAGCCAGTCCACAAAACTCGCTATGTAAAGATTACCTCTATGTGTTTCTGCATAGGTCCCGGAAATATTCACGCTTACTTTCTGAAATGGATAATTCGGAACATCTGTTTCTAATACTGGGGCAACCCTACTCCTTCGACTCTGTACTTAGCATGTTACACAGTTTTTACATGGCTCACAACATCATTAAACAACTTAGGCCAGTAGTAATTTCTCATTATTAATCCATACGTCTTATCGATTCCCAAGTGTCCTAACCTCCTATGAATGCCATAGGAGGTTAGGACACTTGGGAATTGATAAGACGTATGGATTAATAATGAGAAATTACTACTGGCCTAAGTTGTTTAATGATGTTGTCTAGAATTTCAGCTCTCAACTTCTCAGGTATCACCATTTTTAAACTTACTTTCTCATCTCTTCCTGAAAGGTAATACAACACTCCATCGTGCACCATATATTTGGAGGTACGCCCTGCCTCTACCCTGGACCTGATAGTTGCTATCTCGCTATCCTCTTGGCTTTGCCTAATAATATCTTTCCAATGGGGGTCGGAAACAATTTCTGTTTTACTCGTTTCCTGGTGTTCTCAACCAAATCTCTCCTTCAACGCCTGTGAATTGATCACATTAATTTGGAATGCTTTATCATCCGCACCCGGCTCCAACCTGACAGATTCGGTCTCTAATTGCTTCGGAATCCTCGATAACAGGTCAGCACAGGTATTATCCTTCCCTGGCAAATATTCTATTCTGCAGTTATACCCGCTTAACTTCAATGTCCACTGTTGTATCTTCTTATTCGTCCACTCCGCCTCTAACAATATTTGAGGGGTTGGCGGTCTGTTTTAATGGTAAACACAGCCCCACTCAAATAATGATCTAATTTCTGCCCAGCATACAGAATGGCGAACGCCTCTTTGCTGAGTCTCGGAGAGCCGATGAGACAGGAAATAGATTGGCACTTCCTCAGGCACACCCGGTACTGGTCCATCCTTATCGGGACATGGTTGTGTAAGAACGACCCCGATACACTTATCGCTAGCATCGATGTACAGCACCATGGGTTTACTCAGGTCTGGGTAGGCCACAGGAGTACAGTTGTCAGCTGGTCCTTTAGAGCCTCGAATGCACGCTGACAATCCTCGGTCCACTTAAACCTAGCATGCTTCTTAGAGCTATTAGAGGGCCGGCTAGCCGACTAAATGCTGGGATGAACCTCCGGTAATATCCGATGGCTCCAATAAATCCCCTAATCTCTCTTCCGATCTTCGGTGCGGGCTTGGCTCTACTTTGTCTAAATCCGTTTTTATTCCTTTTTTGTTTATGATAAACCCTAAGTACTTTGTCTCTTCTTTCATAAACTGACACTTCGATAATTTGAACTTCAATCCACGTTCCCTTAACCTATCGAACACCTTCTGCAGATGTTTAAAATGCTCCTCTAGTGATTTTGAAAACACCATGATGTCATCTAGATACGCCATGGCAAATGCTTCAGTGCCATTCATTACGATGGACATTAACTGACTGAATACACCCGGGGCGTTTGCCAGCCCAAACGGCATAACTCTAAAATTGAAGATACCCATGTGGCAGGTAAAAGCGGTCTTTTCCTTGTCTTTTCTGCTAAGTGCTACCTGCCAATATCCCGACCTCAAATCCAAGGTGGAAAAACATTTAGACTTTCCTAAAAGAGCTAGAATATCATCAATCAAGGGGAGGGGCACTGCCAGCAGTTTTGTAATGGCATTTAATTGACGAAAATCCACACAAAACCGATGCCCTCCGTCCTTCTTTTCAACAATCACTTTTGGAAAACTCCAAGGAGATCATCCCTGATCCCATCATTTCATTCACTGCGTCCTCTACTAATTTTCTTTTGTGAATTGGAGTCCTATACGGTCTTAACGTAATAGGTGGGTGATTACCCGTGTCTATCTTCGTTTCAACTGTCTCCGTCTGTCACAGTTCCTTATCAGTAATGGTTATTACCTCCCGATTACCGTTCAGAAACCCCCTCAATTTCCTCCGATAACGCTCAGGGGCTGTTATATCTTCATCCCAGGCCTATTCTCATTCCATACTCTCACCTGTTCGACTTCTCTCACTGGGCACGCCTGTGCCAGCTCCTCTCCCTGCTTTATTTTAATAGTTTTATTGGCAGTATTGGCTAACAGTAAGGTAACAATCCCGACCTCTTCACCAACGAATAACAAACGGTTATTTCTCCTTCACTATTATCATACCTATCAGTTGGGACCACTTGGTACAGGTCACTGTTCAGCACTCCTTCTGTTATAATCTTGCCCTTTCCAGATACCGTAGTCCTAGGGGAAAGCTTTATATCTGTCTGGGCCACCACTGGCAATTGTTCATAATTATCCTCTCCCAACAGTATCTCTACCTCATCCAATGTTAGGGTGGCGGGGTTGAAACGGTTCTGTGCCTTATTCTGCCTAAGCCAGTCATTCCTCAAAATTAGCTCACCACAAAAGTCAGGTGCCACATAAACCTTAAGTTTACCTCTGGTTCTTGCCAACTGGAAAGGTAGCCACGTCATACCCTCTATCCTCATCCTGCTACTATCAGCCTGACTTATTAGTAGATCGACGGGACTAAGCTTCGTTTCAGTCCCAACTGTCTAAAAACCTTGGAGCTAACCAGTGACACTGAAGCTCAAGTATCGACAAGGGTCTTCACCTTCTTGTCTCCCAGCAACACATTACAGGTGAAGTCTGGCCTTCCTTCAGCAAACGGTATACCTGTGCTTTTCTCCTTCCCGTATGTTCTCTCCCTTCCTCCCGCTTTCTCGACAACCGAGACGTGGGAGTCGGTGACAGGAGTTCACCTTTTTCTAGGGGCTCCAATTTTTGTCTAGGGGGCCTCCTGGGTGGGGTAGAGCTCGGATGACTCTCTTTTCTCGGACTAGCAACCCATTTTTTCACTCTATTCGAGTTAGGGTTGTTCCGTTCGGTGTGCTCCATCTTTCTCCTGCGAGGACAGGTTTGTCTCAGCTGACCCGCTCCTCCACAGCGCCAACCCCTTCGCTCCTTACAACTTGCTGAAAAGGGCACTTAGTGCACCAGGTCTCTGTATTCGTACCTTCAAAAAATGTGGATGGTCCTGCACGAAACCTTCACCACTATAATCAAATCTCATGTGCCGGCGCCAGGCTCTCGGTTTCTAGGACCTGATATGCTTGACCCTCATACGTCGAATTCGACGGGAGAGTCGATGATATATATATATATATATATATATATATATATATATATATATATATATATATATAATGAAGCATGTATGAATATATATATATATATATATATATATATATATATATATATATATATATATATATATATATATATATATATAATTAAGTAATTCATTGAGTCTGAAAGAAAACTCAACAGAATGCAGAAAGCACTGGACGGCTGTTTCGTCCTATATTTGGGACTCATCAGCAGTGCGTATCCACTACCGCTATGTGGGGGGGGGGTATAATAAAAACAGTCAGTGAGTATTTTGCATCTGAAGATTGCGTGTTTGCATGAAACACCGAGTCATGCTATTACGGATATTACGTATATTCACTAATATGTATATATATATGGAGAGAAAGCGCGAATTTATAAACAGTGACTATAACTGCTAATAATGCAAGACTCTCCCAACCGATTGAGTTCTCTAGGTTACTGGCGTGTTTATAAAAAATAAAACCGCAAAAATTCCCCTTTCTCCGATAGCGTAGGGCTTAGAATCTCCGTTTGGTGCCAATGCGATCGGATGTCTAGCCACACTGATGAGCTGTGATACATCGAATCAGTCTGTCTGCATATGACTATATATATATATCTATTCTTTCATTCTTTTATGTTTTTTCTTTTTTTAGGTCTGTCTTTTTTCTTTCATCTTTTTCTTCTTTTTGTCTGTCACTCTTTTTCATTCCTTCTTTCTTTCTTCTTCCATACTATATTCTTATTTTATCTGTTTCTTTATTTCTACCCTTTTTCTTTTGTTTTTCTTTTTTTGTTGTTTTTTTTCTTTCATCTTTTTCTTCTTTCTCATTTTTCTTTCTTTTTTCTTTTCTTCTTTCTTCTTACATTCTATATTCTTCTTTTATTTTTTTTCTTTCTTCTCTTCTTTTATGTTTTTCTTTCGTTTTTTTTTTTCTTCTTCCTTTTTCTTCTTTCCGCCATTAATCTTCTTTCAGTTTTTCTTCTTCTTTTCTGTCTGGCTTTTTCTTTTTTTTTATCTTTCTTCTTCTTTTTCTTATTCTTCTTTTATTTTTCTTACTTTCGTTTTCGTTATTTCTTTTTTCTTCTTTCTGTCTTTCTTTTTCTTTCATCTTTTCTTCTTAGTGTCTGTCTCTCTTTCTTTTTCTCATTCTTCTTTTTTCTGTCTGTTTTTTTTATTTACTAATTCTTTTTTCTTTCTTTCTTTTCTTTTCTTTTCTTTTCTTTTATCTTGTTTGTTTCTATACCTCCTTTACTTTTATATCTTTCTTTATGCCTTTCTCGTTCTTTTTTTTTTTTCTTAGTTTTCTTTTTTCTCTGTCGTTTTCTTTTTTCTTTTTACTATTTCCTTATATATTCCTATTTTTTGTTTTTTTTTATCTTTTCTTTTTTCTTTTCGTCTCTCTTTCTTATTCACATTCTTCTTTTTTGTTTCTTTCTTTTTCTTTCATTTTTCTTTTTATGTCATTCTTTTTCTTGCATCTTTTTCTTCTTTCTTTGGTCCTTTTTTTCTTTTATCTTTGTTTTGCTTTTCCTTCTTTTTTTTTCTTTTTTCATTTCCTTTTTTGTTTTCTTTTTTCTTTTCTTTTTCTCCTTTTCGGTCTTATTTTCTTTCAATCTCTTAAAAAAAAGACTACACAAATAAATAAACAATTCTACCGGCGCCATTCCTTATCAACATTTCGGTTCAAATCAGTCAAAGACATCAATGTCTTTCATTTGCCAAGCGTTCAACCACCCAAGTACACGAGCACCCGTATCAGGTACTATGATAGTAACCCTACTCGTTTGGGGTCTAACTAACGTGTGCCTTTTATTTCTTCTTTTTTAACTAATTACGCACAGACGTGCACTTGACAAAAAAAGAAAGTTTTCCATATAGTTTATAAATATTCACGAAAATGGTTTATAAATATTAATGACATCTCAAGACGGTTGGCGCTCTGGCAGTGAGAACAAATTGGCACGAATCATAGCAAATAAAAAAGAATATTTACGAAGCAGGCCCAGAATCTAGTTATTACTACCAATGACGCTAATGTGCTAAGGCACCTGTAAAAGGCATGAGTTCAAATATCCATGTTTTCTGATTAATAGGCAATTCGTTTGAAACTTAACTCCTACAGATTACAATGCACGAGCGAGCGTATCCACTTGTTAAACCATATTTTTACCCTGGAACACTAACCATCAGTTAAAGTTACACCACTACTAACCATGGGTATATCATAAACCGATTTTGAAAATATCAATAAAAAATATTAAATATAAATCTTTATTTGAAATATTTTACATGCAGGCACTTCAAACTTTGTATTTGAGTTAACATTAATAGGAACTGAAAAACATATTATTTAGATAAGAAAATAAGGTACTGAAAATTGTAATTAAAAATAGGAAAATTTGTGCTGGGTACTATATACCTATGGTTAGCGTTCTAGAGTTTAAAAAAATTTCTTGATGGACAAATGAGACATATAATTTTACCAAGATCTACCCTCCGATTTATACAGATTATATTTTACTTTCTTTTGTTCAGGTTTAACACGGTTGATATATTGAAAAACGACGACATTTTTAATTTAATGCATTATCAATTCTCTTGTCTGGCAGTGAATGTCGGATGATTTCTTCACACGTGGAAAGGAGACTTGATGTAGCATAAATGTTGTTCTACAGAAGGATGCTGAGAATACCATGGTCGTGGGATGTGATCAAAAAATAAATTTTGAGGAAAATGGAAACAAAAAAGATTGTAGTTAGAATCAGAAAGAGACGATCGATATTTGGTGGGGGACATAATGAGGACAATGGGCTTGGGTGATTTGAAGAATTGAAGGCAAGAGGGACAGGGAGAAACAGTGGGTAAGCTGTCTAAAGAGCTTGGAACAAGAAGAAGGAGCAGGAGGAGGAGGAGGGCGAGGAAGAGGAAAATTAAAGCAACAGGGAATGTTGTTCTACAGAAGGATTCTAAGAATACCATGGACGGGGCGAGTCTGGGTTGCATCACGAGGAAAGAAAGCTTGGAGAATTTGACACTCACAAGACATACCGAAGGCATGTTGGACACCGAGTAATATGCTTAAAAGGCTTCTGTAAATAGTCGGCAGAGCAGAGACTGCGAGGAATAGTAACAGTACAAACATTACTAAGACCTATATAGAATTAGGAATTTGTGGAGAGATATGATCGCCCACATGAAAGGAGATGTGTGTCGTGTGAGAGAAAGTTTAAAATCCTCGCATTTTGTTACATATTAACCGCAACGAATTTAATGTTCGACAAGTTTTTTTAGGATAGGTTCGTACGAATAGAATATGTATTCTGTGTAAGAAATCAATTGTAGATCAGGGTTCATTGACGTATATTTGTAAAGAGGATTTTCATTCAAAGTCATGTGTATTGCTGGTAATATTTTTTTTTTTAATTATAAAAATGTATTTTTTATACTTTCATAGTGTTCTGATCCATTTTGGGGGGTTCACTTTTTGCCCCTAGCTGGGACCCTAACAGGTGCTACCACCCTGGGTCAGGCTGGACCTGGGAACAACAGCAATTAAGAGGTGGTGCCATGCTCCTCAAAATCTCATGATCAGAGCCCTTGCTGCCGGATGCAGTTTATCGTCATATCCAGGACATATTTAGTCCTGTATAAGGCTAGATGCGAGGTTGCTCATTGGGGTATTGGATAAGCAGAAGGTTGGTATAAAGGGGCTTGGTGCACGTATTTACATTCAGTGGAAACGGGTGAACAATAACTGAACAGTGCTAAATAAAATAAGAACGAGACGAGATCTCCCTAGACATGAGCAGAGTGACGAGAACAGGCTAACACAGTAGATCAAATAAAGGGTTCATTTCAGAATTCCACGTAGCTTACCCAGATCGATACACACCTGATGAAGGCCGGAGGGTACAACAACCGAAACGTTGTAATAAGAAAAGCGAGAAAAATAATCCGAATTTAAATAGTGTAAATAACAGAATAGAACATCAACTGTTTCTTTGTTGTTGGTTTTTTTTTGTTGTTTTTTTGTTGTTTTTTTAATATTTTCAAATATCATGTCCAAGTCAGGTGTTAGCAATAATTCAAAAGAAATGAAAAATGTTTTATTCAGCAATGAGGCCCGCCTTCCATATTGAATGTCTTATTGTTAACGGTAAACAGGGAACGCTCTGTGTTTTTTTCTTTATTTAGGAGAGAAGTCGTAATATAGAGGAACCTCGACCCTTTCACCACGAACAAATCGGTTCACGAACAAATTTTCCGAACAAAACACCACTCGGGTAACGAACGGTGTCTCGAGCCACAAACCCACAAGCCGGCAATAATGTGGTACGACAAGCCGGGAGTATCGGCGGTAGAGCGTCAGTTGCGGTGTAGCTTTTGCCCTATACACATCCTTGGTCGAATTTGCCGTCCTTTCTCTTGAATTTCATTGTGTGTGTGTGTTTTTATATAAATTATTAAATAAGGCATTTTATTATTAAATAAACATTTTAAAACGTAGACATAAAAAAATTGCATATTTTTTTAGTGAAAAAGGTGCCGACGTTGAGTTTCAAATAGAGTCGAATGGTGTTAAGATAGAGGAAAGAGAAAGAGAAGAAACCCCCAAAAAACAGACGTCTTTATGAAAGGTGACTCCCCCAATCAAACACTAACAAACCTTCCCCTTCCTCACCTCCTTCCACTTACGCCATCAACTCTCCTGGTTTGTTTTTTTTTTTTTGGGGGGGGGGTTCTATTTAAGAGAGAAGTCTTAATGCAGTGGAACCTCGGGTTACGAACCCCTTTCACCACGACCAAATCGATTCACGAACAAATTCTCCGAACAGAATCCTCTCGGGTGATGAACGGTGTCTCCAGCGAAGAACCCGCAAGGCGGCAAATACGTGGTACGACAAGCCGGGAGTATCGGCGGTAGAGCGTCAGTTGTAGTGTAGCTTTTGCCCTTTACACATCCTTGTTCGAATTTGCCGTCCTTTCTCTTGAATTTCATTGCGTCTGTGTGTTTTTATATAAAATATTAAATAAGGTACTTTATTATTAAATAAACATTTTAACACTAAAACAAAAACAAATCGCGTTGCATAATTCTTTTTAGTGAGAAAGGGGCCCCAAGTGAGTCTCAGGCAAAGTCGATTGATGTTAAGAGACAGGAAAGACAAAGAGAATAAACTCCGAAAAAAGTTAGCAGATGTCATTATGTAAGAAGACTCCATTTTTAAACAATACCATCCTTTCCTCTTCCCCATCAACTCTCCTTCGTACAGGTACGGTGAAAATAAATTGTTTTTGTCTATATTTTATCTATTGTGTTTATCTTTTTTTTTGTACTTGATTTAATGATTTTCAATGCTTTTGTGTAAGGATATGTGCCCAAAGTACTCTTGCAAAAGTTTAAATAAACAATCTTCCAGCAACAGATTAATCCATTTTACATTGATTCGTATCAAGAAAATACTTTCAGTTTATGAACATTTCGGGATACGAACGGCTGTCAGAAACGAATTATATTTGTTAACCAAGGTTCTACTGTACATTATTTCTTTTAATTCATTTGTACGTGACTTTTTACTTACCAGTTTATTCTTTTTATTCTAGGGTGAGCTGAAATGTTCATAGGCTGACTATGAATGTGTGGTTCTCTGAAATCTTGCATGAACTAATTCCAATTCTTTTTATTAATAACCGCATTCTTCCTTTCCAGATAAACTAACATATGCCTGTTCAAAGAAGTCTCTTCATCCTGTTAGGTAAAAAAAAAGTCAATAACAGCAGATATGACATTAACACTGCGATGCTGTTTCCCAGCCAAGAATTTTTCATGTTGGAGAACAGATGATCAGGAGAATAGGGAGAGTGATCAACCAGTTCAAAGCCTCAGTCACGCATCGAAACCAAGAACATGTACTGGAGCATTGTATTGATGAAACAAGACCCTTTCATCGTTTTTTGTAGATGTGTGGTCGTAATAGACTTTCGTAACTGTCTCAGGGAGGTATCATAGCCTGGGTGTACGCACTCGGGTTCCTCACATTAAACCCGGCCTTGGGGAGACGAGATAAATATTACTATCTTAAAAGCCTCTCTGTCGGGCGGCATTTAATCTAGCTCCCGTGGAGGGCTCTTAATTGGACCATCATCACATTAGGTAGGGAGGATTATGATGCGATAGCCAACAATAAACTACAGAAGAACTCAAAACTGATCGCTGCCTTTAATTATTGCATTAATATTTGAGCTTAACATTTAAACATTCAACCCTAATCCTTCTGCCGCCACTTAATTTAAAGTCAATTTGATGTGCGTAGGTCCTTACTTTTCGTACAAACAATCATTTTCATTTCATCGGTGACTTTTGTTGGGTCTCGTAATTAATTTCGATTATTTCCAAATTTATTTCCAAGTTATAAAAAATTTTTATCATACAAAAAAATTCGTTGCAAAAAAAAAACTCACGTGAAAAATCGCCGAAAACAATCGCAGTAATGAAAACATGGGAATCCAAAATTACAGGATTGCGATTTCGGATCCGGGCCGGAATGTTTTTAATTTGCTTACAAAGTCGGCCTGATCGCAAAATGGTATGATATGTTGGGCTACGGCCTCTAGGAGTAAAGTTGAAAACACGGACAATTTTATTTTGGAACACTGTAATTTGAGAACAGAATTTTTCATTTGAACATAAGCTATTGAAAATTAGAGAATTGTGTCCCTTTAATTCTTTTTATCGGCAGAAGCCACAATGGCAGAATCCGAAAACAATCGCAGTAATAGAAACTTGGGAATGCAAAAGTTCAGGTTTGCGGGTCCAGATCCGGCCATGAATGTTTTAAATTTACTCATGGAGTCGGCTTGATTCCTAAACGGTATATATTGGCCTACGGCCTTTAGGAGTAAAGTTGAAAACGTGTGACACAGTGACACAATGATATTCGAATTTATGATATAGAAAAGTAAATTTCATCATAAGAATTACCATGAAAATATTTAAATAAAAACCACAGGGAAGGTATGTTACTCAAAGTAGCAGCACTGGTAGCAGACACAGAAAAAAATTACAAAATCTCCTACAGAAGGTAGCGACGGAGAGTGAGAAAAAGGGACTAAGCATAAACTACAAGAAAACAGAATGCAGGGTCGTCAGTAAGTGGAGGAGCCCAAAATGCGATTTGCAGGTCGGAAACACTAGAATCAAGCAGACGTGGAAGTTTAAATATCTAGGAAGCGTCTTGACAGAAAAACGGTAAGTGCAGCACTGTGATCCGTAGACGTATTGGGATGGCCAAGGACACATTCCAAAGGAGGGGCAGAGTATTGCGAGACAGGAGGATTTCTTTGGTAACAAAGAAAAGAATACTGAGCTGTTACGTGACGTGTGTCCTTCCTAACGGCAGCGAATGTTGGATGATTTCCTCAAAGATGAAGAAGAGACTCGAGGCGACAGTTCTACTGTTCTAATGCTAAGGATATCATGGCCCGAGCGTGTGAGCAACGATTGACGTCTTAGAGAGGTTGTAAACAAGGAGGGGGCTTATATTTAACATCAGGAAGAGGCAGGTGAAGTTTCTGGGACACATAATGAGAAAGAACGACCTGGAGAATCTGATATTCACGGGTCGAATAGAGGAAAAGAAAGACGGGAAAACAACGCATGACGCACCTAGCGGGCTTAAGCAAGTGGCTGACAGACCGTGGTCTGGGGGAGGAAGCAGAGGGAAGGAACTTGTTGAGAGCTGCAAGGGATAGAGGGAAGTAGAGAGCAATGATCGCCTACGGCCTGAAAGAACATGGCACATAAAAAGAAAAAATAACAGAGCGAGTTGCCCATTTTTATTTATTTATTTATTTTTTATTTTACTTTCAGGCTAAGGTTTTTTTTCTGTTTGAGTCGGCGTTCTTTCTTTAAATTCTCTCAGAAGCTGGGCTGCATTTCAGCCTGGTTCCGCACTGTGAAACTGTCTCTCTTAAGTTATAGTAGTCGCCGTTTCATATATTAAAATTTCCGTTTGATAAGACAACTTCAAACCAGTTATATTCTAATCTGATGCTTATTACAAGAAGAAAATATCTTTGAAAATTTACAGAAAATACATTCAGAATTATTGTGTCAGAGCAGATGTTAAATCAGTTTTACATGATATTCTCTTGTTCTATCCAAAGCCGATATTCACAAGGGAAATCTACAGTTTTATCTCCATAAAGGATACAGAGGCTATTCATGGACGCCTAGGCAGTTTGTAAAGCTTCTTTTGTAAGCGATATCTATCTATCTATCTATCTATCTATCTATCTATCTATCTATCTATCTATCTATCTAAGACTTTTCATTATCTATCTATATATCTATCTATCTATCTATCTATCTATCTATCTATCTATCTATCTATCTATCTATCTATCTAAAGCTTTTCATTATCTATCTATCTATCTATCTATCTATCTAAGGCTTTTCATTATCTATCTATCTATCTAAGGCTTTTCATTATCTATCTATCTATCTATCTATCTATCTATCTATCTATCTATCTAAGGCTTTTCTTTATCTATCTATCTATCTATCTATCTAAGGCTTTTCATTATCTATCTATCTATCTATCTATCTAAGGCTTTTCTTTATCTATCTATCTATCTATCTAAGGCTTTTCATTATCTATCTATCTATCTATCTATCTATCTATCTAAGGCTTTTCATTATCTATCTATCTATCTATCTATCTAAGGCTTTTCATTATCTATCTATCTATCTATCTATCTATCTAAGGCTTTTCATTATCTATCTATCTATCTATCTATCTAAGGCTTTTCTTTATCTATCTATCTATCTATCTATCTATCTATCTATCTATCTATCTAAGACTTTTCATTATCTTTTTATCTATCTCAGTTTGCTTACAGCTATCGCTTTATTTTTGCTTTATTTTATTTAATAACTTCTCTTTTCTTTTTTTTCTTATAATTTTCCTTACATTTTCTTCCTTTCGCGTTATTTCTCCTATTCTATTTTATTCTTTCTTTCTTTCTTTCTTCAAACAAATTTTTCTCTTTTTTCGTTTCCTTCTCATTATTTTTCTTACATTTTCTTCCTCTCCTGCTGTTTGTTTCTCATACTCTATTTCATTCATTCATTCTTTCTTTCTTTTTTCTTTCTTTCTTTCTTTCTTACAACTATTCCTTCTCGCTTTTCCTTTCCTTGTCATTAATTTCCTAACATTTTCTTCGTCTCCAGCAGTTTCTTCTTCTTTCTTTCTTTCTTTTTTCTTTCTTTCTTTCTTTCTTTCTTTCTACTAACCCTACCTTCTCTATTTTCCTTTCTTTCACCTTATTTTCCTGACATTTTCTTCCTCTCATGCAGTTTTCCTACTATATTTTATTCATTCATTCATTCTTTCTTTCTTAGAACCACTCCTTCTGCATATTCCTTTCCTTCTAATTATTTTCTTTCGGTTTATCCTTCTCTATTCCTTTCTTTCTTTCTTTCTTTCTATCAACATTTCTTTTTCTCTTTTCCTTTCTTTCTCTTTATTTTCCTAACATTTTTCCTCTCATGTTGTTTCTCTTTCCCTATTTCATTGATTAATTTATTCATACATTATTTCTTTCTTTCTTTCTTTCTTTCTTTCTTTCTTTCTTTCTTTCAACCTTTCCTTCTCTCTTTTCCTTTTTCTCCTTATTTTCATTACATTATATACTTCTCATGCTGTTTATCCTCCCCTATTTCATTCATTCATTTTCTTTCTTTCTTTCTTTCTTTCTTTCTTCCAACCTTTCCGTCTGTATTGTCTATTATTTTCCTGACATTTTCTTTGTCTCTAGCTCCTTTCGTTCGTTCGTTCGTTCGTTCTTTCTTTCTTTCTTTCTTTCTTTTCTTTCTTTCTTTCTTTCTTTCTTTCTTTTCCTTTCCCTCTCATTATTTTCCCAACATATTCTTTGTCTCTAGCTCTTTACCTTCTTTCTTCCTTTCTTTCTTTCTTTCTTTCTTTCTTTCTTTCTTTCTTTCTTTCTTTCAGCCTTGCTTTCTTTTCCCTTCTTTCTCTTAATTTTCCTGTCTCTCTCTCTCATCACACATTCCATCCATTCGTCCCTACTTCCCTAGCAACATTATTTCAGCCCCTCTAAAAATATATCTATAAGTCTTTTATCTACTATCATTGACCTCTGGAACCAGATTGTAATAATCCATTGATAATCAAAATTCCTTTCTCGCTGGCCGACTTTCTTCTTTTCTATATGAATTCCTTGCATTTTCCTATTCCAGTATTTTGTTTGCTTTTATTTTATCAAAGGCCTGCACGACTTGTTCAGTTACTTACTTTTACCTTTCAACATTTCTAAAATTCACCCAGCGCATCGAACCGTACACACACACACACACACACACACACACACACACACACACACACACACACACACACATATATATATATATATATATATATATATATATATATGGTTCGATTCGCTGGGTGAATTATATCGAGTTTCCCGGTCACTAACGTATTGTCTAAAAATAAATACGTCTAAATTCACCTAAATTCACTTTCATCCCTGCCGTGCGCCAATGGCTTAAGGATAAAATCTCCGACTGATACCAAATCAGTCGGGTTTCGATCGGCAATCGGATGTCTAGCCACACTGATGAGCTGTGAAACAGCGAAACAGACTGTCTGTGAATGACAATATATATACATTCTCCTGAAAAAAATTATTTCGGTTGAGCTCTTTGGGGAGAAATGTGAATTTGTAAACAGTGACTATTACTGCTGCTGGTGCAAGACTCTTCGTGAACATGAATCGAGTTCTCCGGTCACTGGCGTGTATGGCTAAAAATAAATACGTCTAAATTCACCTTCATCCCTGTCGTGCTTAGGGGTAATATCTCCGAGTGATAGCAAATCAATCCGGTTTCGATCCCTGCTTGAGGCAATCGGATGTCTGGCCACACTGATGAGCTGTGAAACAGCAAAGCAGTCTGTCTGTGAATGACTATATATATATATATGCCTGGCGATTGCGTCTAGCATGAAACAGCCTGTCGCCTCTGAATGTTGACTTCAATGTTCACTTTTATATTTATATTTACATACGCTCTATCTCTGATATTGAGCACATTATCCCATAAATATAGCACATATTAAAACTATATTTCCTTCATATATATATATATATATATATATATATATATGTACTAGTGGTGTTGCTCTGAAGATTTCTGTATAATAGTTTATTATTGATATTTTTTAGCCATCTTAAAAAACTTTAAAAACTATATTTCCTTCATATATATATATATATATATATATATATAGTGTAACCCGGATATAAGAGAGTTGTCGGAACCGGAGAATAAGTCTCTTATATCCGGGCTTCTCATATATCCGGGTTTGGTCTATTATATATACATTAACACAGGCTCTAATTTGGGACCAGAGAAAATCTCTCTTATATCCGGGTTTCTTTTATATCCGGGTCTCTTATATCCAGGTTACACTGTATATATATATATATATATATATATATATATATATATATATATATATATATATATATATATATATATTCTTACATATATATATATATATATATATATATATGTACTAGTGTTGCTCTGAAGATTTCTGTAAAATAGTTTATTATTGATATTTTTTAGCCATCTTATAGCAATATTTTTTTTATTCAATCTTTAAAAAATAAACATCATTGTTGTTAGATTTGTTACAAAATAACTAAATTTAGAAAAATACCGCCCTATCAATACCACGCTGAGGGGGTTGACTATTTTTTATTAAAATAGTCACTTTATTTTTCGATTTAAATACTAACATAAATCCTCTGTTAATGTGGTTTTCAAACAAATCAGACTTAGATAAAAGTTTCATTAACTGTTCTCTTTTTATTCAAATTATTATTATTAAAAATTAAATAGACTTAAATTAAGATATATTTACCATTTAATTTAATCATTTTTTCAAGCAAAAACTATAGTGAGTCTTACTTCTTCGAAAAATAATTATTTGCTGTTTATTTTGAAGGGGAATTTAGATTTTTTAAGTAAATAAAGTTTTACTTTTAAAGATCACATTTCTCTTTAAATTAATTTAATTACTATTTTGAAAAATGCCTCCTGCTATCCTCTGCCTTTACTATCTCCAGATCAGACCGAAAATGGAATACTGCTGCCATATTTGGGCGGGAGTTGTCCTGTCTTCCCTTTCCAATCTCGATAGAGGCCAAAAGCGTCTCCGCGTCCTTTTAGGCGACGAATTATTTTTCATTCTGCAACCCCGTTTCTCACAGACTAAACCTCGCCAGCCTCTCACTGTTCCATCGTTATTTCGTTGGAAAGTGTTCACACCAGTTCTAACCTTCACGGCTAAGAGCCGCCATGCCACGCACATTGAGCAAACCACCCTCATTGCCTTTGTATTGTCCTGATGAGATGTAAGTTCCACTCGAGCAGCGTCTTCCCGTGTACCACGACCTTGTGGAACCGACTCTCAAGAGGTTGCTCCCACGATCACTACAATCACATGTTTCGCATAAGCTGAACCTCTTAGTCTGTAACCCTCTATCTAGAATGGCGCTCGAGCCTTGTACCGGATGAACACCGGTTGAATACATGGTTAAGGCAGTGGAAAACTTGGAGATGTGAATTAACAGGAGATAATTGATAACTGACATCCAATAGACATGGCAAGTGGAATTGGAACAATCTCCCCCAGCGAGCAAAATAAAGGGTTCATTTCGACAGTCCAACCACCTGAAGAATGTCGGAGCGTACAACGGCAGAAATGTTGTGATAAATATGCCAACAAAGATGAGGACAATAGTCCGAATAATGTAAATAGTGTACGTAATACCCCATCTCAGAAATATTGACAGATATTAATCATGGGCTCAACTTCTTAATAATAACAATGGTAGCATTTGACACGAAGATTTATTTGAACTGTTAGGAAATCTAGATCTATAGGGTGCGATGGGTAAATTGTCGACATATATATTTAATTATGCGTACGCGCGTTTTTTTGTTTTTGATTTTGTCGATAGCACACTATAGTAGGGTCAGTTGGACACCGTCTGCGAGAAAAAGAGCACCATGACGCAATTCGCTCTGCCAGAAAGTTTTAAGCGGCATGCTGTACTGCTTGGCATTCGCACCGGTAATTCCAATACGAACACTTCAGAGTGTTTGTGTGTCAATCTGAGGACAGTGCAGAGGATTCGGAAAGAGTTGGATGATATATCTAGTCAACATCATTGTGTTTTGAGTGACCACTACTGATGGTGACGTTATGCCTCCATTCGTCTTCCCAGAGGGTTTCAGACGCAACACGGGGTCCTACATCAAGTGCCTTGAAGAGATAGTGCTGCCCCATGATACACAAGCAGTAGGACACAGTCATGAGTGTCAGATAATTTCTGCGACCACATCACCCATTATATCTGGCCATCTAACTCCCCAGACAGCAACACTCTTGATTATTATGTGTGGGTCGCAGTTGAGCGAGAGACCAACAAAACTCCTTGTGATACCAAAGATGAACTGAAGGCAAGGATTATGGCAGCATCTACCAACTTAAACGAGGAGACCGTCCAGAAGAGTTGCAGGAGATACAGAAGTCGTCTGAAAGCCGTGGTTGAAGCCATTGGTGATTTTATTGAATAAAAGATATTTTTATGTAGTAACTCAGAAAACTCACTCTGATAATCCTGATGAGAAAACTTCTAAATTTGTTGGTGAAGGCCACAGACTCAACACGGAGACCTAGATCTAGTGCCTTGAGGAGGTAGTGCTACCCTGGGTCAAAAGGATGACTGCTGGAAGACCCTATGTCTGGCTACAGGACTCTGCACCATGTCACACAAGCAGGAGAACCCTGTCATGGCTCTCAGACAATTTCTGCAATCCCATCACCCCTTACATCTGGCCATCTAACTCTCCAGACTGCAACCCCCTTGATTACTATGTGTGAGTCGCAGTTGAGCGAGAGACCAACTAAATTTCTTGTGATACCAAAGATGAATTGAAGGCAAGTATTATAGCAGCATTCACGAACTTAAACTAGGAGACCATCTAAAAGAGTTGCGGGAGATTCTGAAGTTATTTGGGGGCCATAGTTGAAGCCATTGGCGAGTTTATTGAATAAATTTACCCTTTCATATTTCAAGATATTTTTGTATAATTTTAGTAAATGTATCTGTTAAAATGAGATGTCAGTTTGATTTTCATTTTTAACATAATTTAGATGACAATTTATCCATCTCACCGTATATATGTCTGTCTGTCACCAGCTTTATCACGTATCCAAGAATTTAATTTCTTCTTTGCTCGTCGCTTCCTATATGATGATGGCATTGAGGACTGCATTTGATTTCAACATGCAAGTTCAGGAATAGAAGCTTCTAAATTCACCAGAACCTGATCCCGTCATCCATTCTCTCTCGCTGTTTGGCTTTGCAAGAGTTGGCTCGAGGCGAAAGAAATCAGAGGTAGTGCTGCCCTGGGTCAAGAGGATGGCTGCTGGAAGAACCTGTGTCTGGCAACAGGACTCTGCACCATGTCACACAGGCAAGAGAACTTAGTCATGGCTGTCAGACAATCTTTGCTATAAAATCACCCTTTACATTTGACCACACACCTCCCCAGACTGCAACCCCCTTGATTATTATATGTGGGGCGTAGTTGAGCGAGAGACTAACAAAACTCCTTTTGATACCAAAGATGAACTAAAGGCAAGGATTATGGCAGCATCTACCAACTTAAACAAGGAGACCGTCCAGAAGAGGTGCAGGAGATTACGAAGTCGTCTGAAGGCTGTTGGTTGAAGCCAATGGTGATTTTATTGAATAAATTTACACTTTAGTATTTCAAGATATTTTTGTGTAATTTTGGCAAATATATCTGTTAAAATGAAATGTCAGTGTTATTTTTATTTTTGCATAATTTAGATGACAATTTATCCATAAACCTTTAAAAATATTTTGATGATTTTTTTTTTAATTTGTAAAAATATTTCACTTGTTTCATTAGATAAATTTGTTTGTTTTTGTCAACTTCACACTATAGTAGGAACAGTTGGGCACCATCTATGAGAAAAAGAACGCCATGACCTTATTCACTCCCCGTGAAATTGGCATTCATGCTGGAAGCTCTAATACAAACATTTCAGAGTGTTTGGGTACCAATCTGAAGACAGTGCAGAGGATTCAGAAAGAGTTGGAGGAGTCTAATAGTGATTACGAAGGTATGGAAACTTGGAAAACTCACTCTGACCATTCAGATAAGAAAAGAATTCTGAAATTGTGTTTTTTTCTGTGTGTGGGTGGGGGTACTAATGTACACCCAATATAAGGCAGAAGAGCCACTCAAGGTAGGGCTTACAGTCTGGATTTGTATTAGCATAAGAAAGGACAAGCATTAGGAGTTGAATTAGACTTTAGAAGGAACCAGAAGCAAGGGATAAACCTCTAATTGTGTTTGAAAAACCATGAAGGAGTGTGAACCTGACAATAAGTCAACCTACCTAGGTTTTACTTGTATTAAAAAATGTTTACTGTTTAAAAATTAAATTTTAAAGAAGTGTGATTAAGGAACAATTTTTTTTCTGATTGATTTATATATAAGTCATGCAAATTTATTTGTATTTTAACTTTTGATTTAAGGTAAAATTTTAAGTAATTTGAAAATATAAATATTTTACACATCATTACAGAATGCGATGGGTAAATTGTCGCCATTTTATAGTTTTTAATTTCATGCATGCACATTCTTTGTTTTTGTCAACTTCACGCTATAGTAGGATCAGTTGGGCACCATCTATGAGAAAAAGAACGCCATGACCTATTCACTCCATGTGAAATTGGCATTCATGCTGGAAGCTCTAATACAAACATTTCAGAGTGTTTGGGTACCAATCTGAAGACAGTGCAGAGGATTCAGAAAGAGTTGGAGGAGTCTAATAGTGATTACGAAGGTATGGAAACTTGGAAAACTCACTCTGACCATTCAGATAAGAAAAGAATTCACAAATTTGTTGGCGAGGGCCTCAGACTCAACACGGAGAGTACCTTGAGGAGGTAGTGCTGCCCTGGTCAAGAAGATGGCTGCTGGAAGACCCTACATCTGGCAACAGAACTCTGGGTTTTCCTGCTTGTGTGGCATGGTACAGTCATGGATTTCAGACAATTTCTGTTACCACATCACCCCTTATATCTGGCCAAATAAATCTCCAGACTGCAACCCGCTTGATTACTATGTGTGAGTCGCAGTTGAGTGAGAGACCAACAAAACTCCTTGTAACACCAAAGATGAACTAAAGGCAAGGATTATGGCAGCATTCACCAACTTAAAGAAGGAGACCGTTCAGAAGAGTTGCAGGAAATTCTGAATTTGTCTGGAGGCTGTTGGTTGAAGCCAATGGTGATTTTATTGAATAAATTTACTCTTTAGTATTTCAAGATATTTTTGTGTAATTTTGGCAAATATATCTGTTAAAATGAAATGTCAGTGTTATTTTCATTCTTGCGTAATTTTGACGACAATTTATCTATCGCACCTCTATTTGTAAAAAATTTTTTTAGAATAACGAGGAACTTATACTGGGAGCGAACCGCCTGTATTACAGATATAAATTAAATTGAATAGCTATACAAAAATAGAAATGAGCGTGAGACAAGGATACGTCGTCTTGTCCAGATTTTTTTAAAGCATTTCACCTGAAGCAAGACGGGAGTGCCACTAGCACGCAAGGGGTTACAGAGAGTGAGAGCAAGAGTAAAGAGGGGTGTTTGAGGAAAGGGTATAGAGAAGAACGGGGATCAGGATCAAGGCATCAGGCATGCATTTGTATATTTGAAGATTATAGCTATCAGGGAAGCAAGTAAGAGGAAGGGAGTTCCACTGGCGAGAGGAGCTGTTGCTGTAGAAGAAGCAGTTAGACTTAACTGTTTCGGCAGTGTAAGGGCGGGACCGAGATGCGAACCTAGTAGCACCCTTAATTCGTGCAAATGGGGTACCAGTGAAAGTAGCTCGTCAGAGCAGCTGCCATGAAAATATTTGTAGAAAAGACTAGAGACCCTACAAGATTTATTATCGCTGGGCGTAATGTTAACAATATAAGATAAGCCGGTGTTGATGGCCGACTCGGAAAGAAAACTATAGGGCCTCCTAGACAGAGTCGTAGAAGAAAGCGACGAAAAATAGGAATAGCTATCAATTCCAAGAAGACAGAAATATGGCGATCAACAAAAGAAAAATGTCAAGATGCGAGTTTCGAATTGGAAGTGCAGAAGTTCAAATATTTGGGAAGCATTCTAACAGGTGTGGGGGGTGGAAAATACAACACGCATTGGGAAGCAAAGAGGCATACAAAAAGATAACCAATGTACTGAGAACGGGTAAAATAATTAGAAACTAAGAAAAGACTGTTGAATTGATATGTGATATCCATCCGTTTATATGGCAGAAAATACTGAACAACTCTCCTAAGGATGAGGAAAAAAAACTAGAAGCTGCAAACATGTGAATAGAAAGATACCGAAAATTCCACTAATTGCTTACTGACTGCGTCCACAGAATTTTAAGCCATGACTGACGAGGAAGATTTTTTCTGGTAGTAGTAGTAGCCATTTCTTTCTGCGGTAGACCAGTTGCCATCCAAGCCTATAGAATCCGGTCTGTCCTGCTATTTACCCATAGCTAATGGGAGAAGACGAGGATTCATGCCTTTCCCAAGGGTATTAGCACGTAAGTGAATTTCAGTCAGTTATGTCATGCGTGATACACGCTACGGGGATCATGTATCTTTCGATACATGACTTTTCGATACATGACTGACGCGGTAACTCAGCCATTTCTCATAGCTGGGGGAGAAGAAGAGGATTCATACCTTTCCCAAGGATATTAGCACGTAAGTGAATTTAATGGATTCGACTGGAATTCCTCAATCCGAGCCGCTATCCATGACTCCACTGTAACATGACATTTATGTACACTAGTAAAATAGCTCATAATATAAACCATTTTAAATGATGTGAGTAATTAATAAATGTAAAATAATTGCACATTTATTCAACGAGATCCTTGTGGTTGATGCTGTTCTGCAAGTTTTTATATTCGGCTCAATCAATGTCACTGATTGTCAAAGATCACCCCTTTTCACGATGTTGGGGCTATTCAGTCAGTTATGTGCCATTCGTGATACACGCTGAGATGATCATGTATCTTTTGATACATGACTGACGAGGCAGATTTTTGTCCCGCAGTAAGTTGCCATTTCTTTCTGCGGTAGACCAATTGCCATCTAGGGCTATAGAAACCAGACTGTCCTGCTATTTACCTATAGCTGGGTGGGGAGGTTTCATACCTTTCCCAAGGGTATTAGCATGTAAGTGAATGTAATGGATTCGACTGGAATTCGAACTCGGCTCTCCGGTTCCTCAATCCGAGCCTCTGTCCAAGACTCCCGGCAACAAGGAAGTCTTAACGAAAATTTCAATAGAAAAAACACTCCTTCTTTTTAATCATTTCACCCCAAGCAAGGCAATAAAGCCACTAAAACGCAAGAGGTTACTGGGCGTGAAAGAATATAAGAACAACATTATTAAAGAGAGACAACAATAAAAGAACCAAAATTAAGAAGACAGAAGATAACGATTGACAATGCATTTCAATTTTTGAAGATCCAAAGGTAATAAAGCCACTAGGATGCAAGGGATTACTGAGTGTTAGAGAATATGAGAAAAACTACTATTAAGGAGAGGGAACAATAAAAGAACCAAAATTAAGAAGACAGAAGATAACAATTAACATTATACTTAACGTTTTTAAGGTTAAATCTGACTGGAAAGCAAAAAGCTACTATTACGGAGAATCGACAATAAAAGAATAAGAATTAAGAAGACAGAATATAAACCATTGACGTTTGGGATTCAGTAGGCCTTGATCGTCTACTGGCTTAGTACAATCACGTAGTCAAGATTATTTTGTAATCATTTCACTCCAAGTCAACAGGACGCAAGAGAGTAACGAGCAATAAAGAATATGAGAAAAACTACTATTAAGGAGAATCGACAATAAAAGAATAAGAATTAAGAAGACAGAATATAACCATTGACGTTGCATTTAAATTTTTTGAAGATTGAAGTTGACTGGGAAGCAAGAGCTCGGAAAAATGTTTCAAAAGCTAGAAGTGCGATAGAAGAAACTATTAACATAGAACTTACGGTTGCATCTAGATGGCTAGCAGAATTTACCTCTCGCAAGGCATATCGAACTTAAGAGGAGTAAAAGTAAATAGCAGGTAACGCCCTTAATGAGCACGAATGAATAGATGGCTGATTAAGGAAAAAGACAGATGATGAAGATGAAAATAATTTTAACAGAAGTCGGAAATTGGTGGTTAGCTATGATTGGTATTGCCCGGAATAGAACTTCTAAACTTGATCGATATCAAACTCAGCTGGTTTACTCCACTAGAGAGCCTTGTTTTGGGATTCAGTAGGCCTTGATCGTCTACTGGCTTAGTACAATCACGTAGTCAAGATTATTTTGTAATCATTTCACTCCAAGCCAACAGGACGCAAGAGAGTAACGAGCAATAAAGAATGTGAGAAAAACTACTATTAAGGAGAATCGACAATAAAAGAATAAGAATTAAGAAGACAGAATATAACCTTTGACGTTGCATTTAAATTTTTTGAAGATTAAAGTTGACTGGGAAGCAAGAGCCCGGAAGAAAGTTCCACAAGCGAGAAGTACGGAAGAAGAAACTATTAACATAGAACTTACGGTTACATCTAGTCATTTCATCTGTTAAAATGATGAGATCGTGTAGCATATAGTGATATTTATTCGATGTATACACCGAATTGTGGCACAAGGCCAAAATGGAGAAGGGGAAAAAAGACAGTCTTCTTCTATCTTAAGTTTAAACTTAGCTAGCCACAAACACTGGCCAAAACATACCACAATATTACTTACACCAAAACAACGCATTCTTACTTACCTTTCTTACTACATCCACCATAATACCTCGTGTCTGTATGAAAATCCTAACTAAACCCCATATGTACGATTCATTGTCTGTGGGGGGAAAAGGGAATAAAACAACAATATTGTTGGGGATTCCGGGAATGGAATCCTGCACAAATAAATAAACAACGCAAGTTATTGAGATAGAAAAATAAGAGTATTAAACGTAAGAATACAGACTTGAAGTGAAGATTAGTAGTCCAGGAATGCGGGTTAGTAGAAAGTATATGTACAAGTCTCTGTAAGTGAAGCCGTAATTATCTCTCTCGCTGGAATCTCGTATAATTCTCTGTGAACACCCTGTGTACTGTCTCCGTATCTCTCACCCTGACTCAACGTATCTGAACCTGCAGGTATTCTCTCTGTCAGTATAAGTATACTTTGGACGAGTCCATCTTGTGTAAAAGGGGTCTGCCCCACAACAAATATATAGGAGAGTTCGTCAGAACAATAAACCTGAAAGTATTTATGGAAAAGATGGAGAGAGAAGTCGAGATGCCAGGTAAGGACCAATAATATAGCGGATTGTGCTTTGCATTTTATCAAGGATTTTTAAATATATAGCAGGAACACTGGACAGTATGCGGCAGCAATATTCTACGCATGGACGAATGGGAAACTTGTAACTGTGTGAAATTTCCCTGGAGAGAAAAATTGTCTGGCACGACACAGAGAACCAACGTTCCTCGCAGTAGAACTAGCAATTGTTTCAAAATGATCTTACCCCTTCATGTCAGTGGGACACGTTTGCCCGAGAAGGCGAAATAAGTCACTCTCCCGGCGGTTAGCATCAGCCATGCCGATGAAAGGCAGAAATGTTTCGCTTAGACGATTAACAGAGAGCAGTTTCGTAAGTTTGGGGATTTAAAATTAACAAGTCATACCTTGCCCCATTTAACAATAGGTAGTAGGTCATTTTTTAGGTCAGCTGGCAATTTGACCTTATTTAAGAAAAAAACAGCTGAAAATATTTGGTCACCTAATGACGAAGGAGGGTTTGGATAACATGACCTCACGGGGCATATTGAGAGCAGGAGAGATAGGGGAAGACAGCGAGCCAATTATCTGACGAACTTGTGCGAAAAGATTGCGCAATCGAGTATGAATAAATGGGAGGTTACCCTAAGCACCAGTCTAGAAGAAAGAAAACTGAATTCAAACCAGCCGGGAGAAGGTTGGGCTTCGTCAGGAAATAAAAGACCAAGACACATCACCGCTCCTACGGCTGCTGTATATCTGGTGCTCCTATGACTTCAATGAAAAACGGAACCCGTCAATGGTAATATTAGCCGTTTGCTTAGAAGGAAACATTTAGCATTCAGTGATCGAGCAGCTAGTGCTACGCGAGTTCCGTTTTTCTTCATCGACCTGTGATCAAAGTGTAGTATGTGTTCACCCCATCAGTAAAGGAAGGGTTCCATTTGCCTTAAAACACATTCACTCGTTCCGACTGTGAAGCTCTCCGTAGCCGCCTGGTCAAGTACTCCGGATCAAATGGTGGTTTCTTCTCGCGAACGCAGGTTCGAATCCTGCAAGAGGGCGTATTTTCTTTATTAATATTTCGAGACGAAATAAAGACTATTTAAAAAAAAAAACACTGAACGTCTACTCAAATATAAGTATCTACTTCTTTCCTGTTGATGAAAGAGATACCCTTACTATTTCCAGACTGGTGGATTGGAAGGAATGGCCCAACTCTCTGACCACCTCGTTTACCAAATATCGCACCCCTGGACTTCTTTCTATGGGGTTATGTTAAATATATTGTGCATCGAACAAAAATAAGGGACACTGATCTAAAGCAAAAGATTACTGATGCCATTGCCACCATAAATGAGGCAATGCTACAAAGAAATCAAGTATCGTCTTCATGTGTTTCCTGCAACTAATGGAGCCCATGTAGAGGTGTATTAAATTTATTTTAAAAAAACTTCAATATCTACTCCTAATTTTGTAACAATTTCTACATATTTTTCTGTTCGTTTGCTTTTGTAATAATTTTTTTAAATTGTAAAGAGATTTTATGGACACCTTGTATATTATAAACAATATTTTTATTTAATCCCGTAATGACGCTCCTGCTGATGCAAATAATTAACAATTCAAATAATTTAACAATTCTTTGCAAAATTTTTATGTTTCATTGGATAGAAAATATAAGTTAAACAAAAATAAAATGATTCTGAATGATTATCAATTAAAATTATCAGTTTTTAAATTTTAAATTTAATTTAAATTTTTTACAATATTTTTTCATGATTTACACTTTTCTTTCTTTTCTCAGTGTTTTTTTTTTCATCTTTTTCTTCTTTCTGTCCGTCAATTTTTCTAATTTTTTCTTTCTTTTTCTTTTCTTTCTTTTTCTTTTCTTCTTAACCCATTCTATGTTCTATCTTTTTTTTTTTCTTCCCTTCTTCTTTTAACTGTTCTTTCTTTTTTTTTCTTTCTGTTTTTTTTTTCTTTCGTCTTTTTCTTGTTCATTTTCTTTTGTAATAATTTTTTAAATTGCAAAGAGACTTTATGGACACCCTGTACCCTGTGCTAATTTTCAATTGAATATTTTCAGTAATATATGCATATCATTTAGAATGTATGTTTCGATTTGGTTTGGTTTGTTTTACGGCATATTAACACCTCAATGGGTTATTTAATGCTGACAAGATTTTTAGGATAGCTTCGTGTTAATAGAATGTGTATTCGTTGGTTTAGTTGGGTTTGGTTTATTTTGTTTTACAGCATAATGCCAAGATATTTAGGATAGATTCGTATGAATAGAATCTGTATTCTTTGGTTTAGTTTGCTTTGGTTTTTTGTTTTTTTGTTTTACGGCATTTCAACACCTCAGTGGGTATTTAATGCCGACAAGATTTTTAGGATAGATTCGTATGAATAGAATATTTATTCTTTGCTTCAGTTTGGTTCGTTTGATTTTGTTTTACGGAATATCAACCTCAATGGGTTATGTAATGCCGACAAGATTTTTATTGCTGGTAATATTTTTTCAAAAATATATTACTGGTAATATTTTTTTCAGAAATGTATTGCTGGTAATTTTTTTTTTTAATTTATTGCTGGAATTTTTTTTTTCATAATTGTATTGTTGGTAATAATATTTTCTTCAAAAATTCATTGCCGGTAATAATTTTTCTTCAAAAATTAATTGCCGGTAATAATTTTCTTACAAAAATGTATTGCTGGTATTAAAACCTATTTTTACACTTTTTGACACCAATTTAGAGTTAACTATTTGCCCATAGCTGAGACACTGGGAACACCATTAACTAAGAGGTGTTTCCACACTCCTCAAAACCTCTTGATCAGAGGCCTTGCTGTCGGGTGTAGTTTATCTTCTTACCCAGGACGGCATCTTTTGAGTCGGACAATCTTGGAAATGGGGGAATGAGATTCAGACTTATGTTGAAATGGGTGCAATGGGAGAAAAAGCAAAAAAAAAACACACTGCTTTAAAACTTCCTTAGTCCGTTGCGGTTTAAGAAAATTCTAATTTATTATTTATTATTCTGTTTACCAGAATTGAAAAAGAATTTTTATTATATCGATATAGTGTAAAATCGATCCCTTACATTTACAGAGTTATTTACAATTGTCAAGTTTGAAAGTGTAATAAAATCATTGATATTTGCATGATTTTTTTAAATTTTCTGAATCGTTTAACTTTTCCCTTTTTTTAACCATTTTTTAATTTATTTTTTCCTGTATGAGATTTTTTCCAGAAACACATTCATGGCCACTTGAGGATAATACATAAATACGAGGGTCATTCAATAAATAAGGTGAATTTTTCGGTATAAGGACTTCTAATACGGATAGAAGCTTACTTTTTTCTTTCTTTTTTTCAACGAATTCTGCCAGCACTGCCACACACTTTTCCCATCTGTGCACAAGCTTCCGTATTCCCTCAGCGTAAAATTCTTTGGACTGATGTCTCAGCCAGTCGCTCACAACACTTTTGACTTCATCGTCACTTTTAAACTTCGTGCCTCTCGTGAACGCTTTCAAGGGACTAAACTGGTGAAAGTCTGAAGGGGCAAGGTCTGGCCTGTAAGGGGGAGGAGGGAGCAGTTCCCAGCCCAGCTCGTTAATGGTCTGCAACTTTTGGGCTGCTGTGCTGTTTGTGCTCTGCAGTAAGCATCTTTGGCACCCACCGGCAGCTGACCTTGTGTGCTGTCCCAACAGATAAGCTCAAAGTCCTTGCAATGTCATCCACTGTCACCCTTCTGTCAGACTGAATGAGGTCATTGACTGATTCGATTACCTCAGGAGACCTCACTTCTGTAGACCTCCCAGGCCTGTCTTCATCCTCAACACTACTCCGTCTTTCTTTAAACAATTTAGCCCACTTGTAGACATTTGTCGGCTGAAACATGTGGCACCATACACAGTTGACATTCTTCTATGAATTTCAACTGGTTTGCACCCTTCAGCAACCAAAAACTTCATAACTGACCGCTGTTCAATCCTGGAGCATGCTTCATGGTCGGCCATCTTTGTTAATCGCCAAAACTCTCAAAGTTTTTTTTTTAATCTACAAAAGAAATTAAATCCATGCGAAAAAGAAGTAAAACAAAAAAAAAAATTAAAAAATAAGCTTCTATCTGTATTAGAAGTCCTCAAATCGAAAAATTCACCATATTTATTGATTGACCCTCGTATCTGAAATAAAGAATAAACGGATACATTATTTTAAATTTTTTTGTCCTTTAATTAAAAATGTATATATCCATTATTTTTAAAAATCTTTCTTGACCCACGACTCACATCACTCACAAAAATGTCTGTTTTCGTACCCAAAACAATTAAGTTGGGATTTCACACTTCATCAATATTATAAACATCATAATACTGGTATTTTTTCGATTTATGAAGGAGGTCACTCTTTCTAAATAGATTGTAAAAAAGAAAACAATATTTTGACAAATGTCGCGTATTTTTTTTATTAAAACAGCTCTCTATTACCCACCACAGTGAACCCTCCATGCCTCCCATTAGAATGTCTGAAGATCAACTCCACGAGAGCACCTCTTTGCGACTGCTTAGTCTTACACTGTCCGCTGACCTCAAATGGAAAAAATACTTTGAATCAATAGCTTCATCCCCCGCAAGGAAAGTGGGTTACCTATGTCGCACCAGAAAATTTTTCTCGCCCGAGTCTATCCTTCAAATCTATAAATAAACCATTTGCCCTTGCATTGAATACTGCTGCCATATATCATCTGGGACCCTCGCTGTTCGTCTTAAGTTCCAAGACAAAATCCAGAGACGGATTTGCAATGTGATTGACCCTGATTTGGCATTTCGTCTACAGTCGTTCTCTCACAAACATGTCGTCGCCTCCCTCTGTCTTTTCTACAAAGACGTTCACGGTACAGTTACCGTGAACGTCCGACAAGCTACTTTCGCTGGTTCCCAAACTGCATGAATTTACACGTGCTACTAGGTTGGCATCTCAGTCCTAACCTTTCACTGTCGAAACGGTTAAATATAGCCGACTCTTCTACTCCAATAGCTTCATGTCTCGCACTTCCCCTCTGTGGAACTTCCTTCCTATTTCTTGTTTCTCTGATAGCTATAATCTCCAACTATTCAAATGTAATGTCAATCGACATCTCCAGATGCCTTGATCTATTCCCCGTCTCTCTTTGCATCCTTTCCCCTATCACTCCTCTTTACTCTTGCTCTCACTCTCTGAAACCCCTTACGTGTTAGTGGCTTCCTGTTTTGCTTGCGGTGAAATGCTTAAAAACAAAAACAAAAAAATCATTTCGCCCCAAGCAAAGCAGTAAAGAGCCAAGGGGTTATTGAGTGTGAAAAAAATATAAAAAAAGGGGAAACATTACTTTTTTTATTAAACATTATTAAGGAGAGAGAGAGCAATAAAAGAAGAGGAATCAAGAAGAAAGTAGATAACGATTGACATTGCATTTAAATGAATTTCTAAAGAATGCAAATATAGAAAAATTATTTCCCAAAATATCTTTACTTGTTTTTTGTTTTTTTGTTTTTTGTTTTTTTTTGGGGGGGGGGGTTTACGAGTGGACCATTCTATTTAAGTAGTGCCCAATTTAGATTTGACATTTGTTCATCTTGTCCTTAGCGAAACTATAATCATCGAAATAGTAACCCTGAAAAGAGTAGTTTGGTAAAATTAGAAGAAAGTGTTAGAAAAAAAACAAAAAACAGGAGAATAATGAAAAAAATAGACAAAAAATGACCCCTTTATTTCACGACATGTTTTGGGTTTATAATCTCCTCCTTGCTCGACATACCATTATGCTGCAACTGATGCTTTCTCATGTCGGGTTCAGTGGGAACGTTTACCAATTTCCGCACTAAAATTAGTTCACATCGTTTTACGGGATCGAGGGAATTATTTTTCGAGGACCCGGCGATGAGCCTTTTTTTTTTCGTTTGGCAAAATCAAAATTCCGGTACGATTCTGAACTAAACATTCGGGTAAATCGGTTGTGTGTCTATATAATTATATTCGAATATTATTTGGTCCAATAGATCACAAGACAGGAAGTCGTAGCCCCTCGTCTTATTAGTCATTCGTCACGATCTATCGCGCCGCACCCCCTCCCTCCAATGAAACCCATATAAGTGCGTTTGAAGCTAATGCCTTTAAGTACTTGGCAATTCGTACCGAATGACCTAAAGAGTTTAGCGTCTATGAAAGAATGTCGGGACCACGCCAAAAGCTTAGACGAAGGAAAGAAAGATGGCGACAGAAAGTCGAAATACTCAGAGATTTTAATTCTTCACCTGATAAACATGTTTATTAAAGACATTTAACTAAGTCTGGTCCAAGGTAATTCGAGTGAGACGCCAGACGGACAGTAAACCTTAGGCAAGAGGCCGCTAAAAATAGCATGTTATTCAATGCACCGTTTAGATATCTAACCTGGGTGAATTTAAATAAGTGTGTGTATTTATATCTCTATTACAAACTAGTGCAAAAGCCACCCTATCAGCGGCATTTAAGCGAGCTCATGCGGAGGATCTTTATTTGGCCTTCATCAGGTAGGGAGGAATAGATGTGATAGGCAACAATAAACTACAGAACTCAAAATTGATTGTTGCATTTATGTATTGCATTAATATTTAAGCTTACCTTTTAAAAGTTCAACGATAATTATTCTGCCGCCACTTAATTTAAAGACAATTTGATGTACGTAGGTCCTTACATTCCATGCAAACAATTATTTTTATTTCATGGGTGACATTTGCTGGATTTCGAAATTATTTTCAATTATTCCCAAATTTATTTCCAAGTTATAAAAATTGTTATCGTACAAAAAAATTCTTCGCAAAAAAGTTATGTAAAAATTCTCTGAAATCGTAGTACTGAAATCGTAGTACTGAAATCGTAGTACTGAAATCGCAGTACTGAAAACTTGGAAATCCAAAATTTCAAGATTGTGGGCCTGGATCCGGCCCGTAATGTTTTTAATTTGTTCATGGAGTCAGTCTGATCCCAAAATGATATGTTGCGCTATAGCCTCAAGGAGTAATGTTGGGCTACGGCCTCTAGAAGTAATGTTGGTCTACGGCCTCTAGGAGTAATGTTGGGCTACGGCCTCTAGGAGTAATGTTGGGCTACGGCCTCTAAAAGTAATGTTGGGCTACGGCCTCTAGGAGTAATATTGGGCTACGGCCTCTAGAAGTAATGTTGGGCTACGGCCTCTAGAAGTAATGTTGGGATACGGCCTTCAGGAGTAATGTTGGACTACGCCCTCTAGAAGTAATGTTGGACTACGGCTTCTAGAAGTAATGTTGGGCTACGGCCTCTAGGAGTAATGTTGGGCTACGGCCTCTAGAAGTAATGTTGGGATACGGCCTCCAGGAGTAATGTTGGGTTACGGCCTCTAAAAGTAATGTTGGGCTACGGCCTCTAGAAGTAATGTTGGACTATGGTCTCAAGGAGTAATGTTGGGCTACGGCCGTTAGAATTAATGTCGAGCTACGGCATCCATGAGTAAAGTTGAGCTACGGCCTCTAGGAGTAATGTTGGGCTACGGCCTCTAGCAGTAAAAAAAGTAAAACATTATTAAGGAGCGTTAACAATAAAAGAAGAGGAATCAAAAAGATAGTAGATAACGATTGACATTGCATTTAAATTTTTGAAGATCAATCTTGACTGGAAAGCAAGAAGTCAAGAGATTGTTCCACAAGTGAAAAGTGCCTGAGAAGAAACTGTTCGTATAGAACTTACGGTTGCATCTAGCCAATTTGACTGTAACTTGATGAGTTCTTGCCGCCAATCTAGTACTGCGCCTAAATTCTTAAAGTCTTGGTACTATAGAGGAAAGTTCACCAGAACAATTACCACGAAAATATTTATAGAAAAGGCACAGATAAGCTACATTACGGCCGTGGAAAAATAACTGAAGCGGAGATGCCAGATTAGGGCCAATAATATTGCTGATTATTCCTTGGATTTAATAAGAATCTCTAATATATAGCAGGACAACCTATCCCTCACAATTTCACTAAATAATCATCTAACTTGAGTGGCTCTTGGGCCTTGTACACAGTGAACTAACAGCCAAACAAATGTTTGAAAGTGAATGTAGAACAGACCAGAACTCGAACACGCTTTGCCAATTCTATTTTATGCGCTTAAAAGTGAGACGCTACCCGTACGCATTTCATTACTTACTACTGGAAATTAAATACGACTTTTGCCATCAAGATAATTTAATTCAGTGATATTTCTGTCTATATTTCTGAGATGGGTTATGGTAAATATTTACACTATCTACATTGTTCGGTCTGTTGGTCTCATCTTCCTTGCCATATTTGCGTGGTTTCGGCCGTTGTACGCTCCGGCCTTCTTCAGGTCATTGGAATTTCGAACTGAACCCTTTATTTCGTCCTCAAGAACACATGGCCCAGTGATTAAAAGCGTGGGTTGAATCCAGTGACTTGACCCAAAGAGTTGAGAGTTCATTACCTGGCTACAGCTGATGTGAACAAATAATTGGAGATATGAGTTAAAAGGGAGATAACTGATACCAATACAACCGGAAGAGGCATGCCAAATGGAACTAGAACTATCTACCCCGGTGCACGAAATTAAGGATTCAGTTAGAAATTCCACTCACCTGAAGAAGTCGTGAATATGACAACGAAGACGAGGATAACAGTTCGGTGGTATTTGTTTTCATAATTTAACCCCAAGCAAGGTGATAATGTCCCTAAGATATAATAGGTCACTAGAGTGAAGGAAAATGATACGATTTTCAGAGTTACTTAGTTACTATATTAAAAAGAAATTTTTTAAAATCGTTTGAAAATGAAATATTTTTCCAAAAACATTGGCGGAGAAGGGGTTAAATTATTAAACAAAATTTTGAAGTGTAGTCGGCGACGTTAAATTAAGAGCGCGTGTGGTTCACCTGCTCATATTCAGGTGGGGATAATTAATTATGTAACCGCCTTTCCCTAACATAGTTACAACGGTGGATATGACGGAGTGACGTTCGAGCTGTTAAATCATGCATGTATAGGGTGACCCCAAAAAATGGGAACTTTTTAACAATCCAATAAAACCAAGAGTGATGGAAGAAAAATATTTAAATCATAGTAATTGAAACCTTAAAACATGCTATTTAAGAAACAATGATGGAATTTTCATTTTTTTTAAATTACGTCCTATTGATGGCGTCCTCCTGTACGAATGCATTCTTGAAATCTGCTTTTGAGATTCCTCATTGACTGCTGCAACATCTCAGCTGGGATACTGTGAATTTCATTCTCGTTACTAAAATGGCGAAATGTATACTTGCTCAAAGTCACTGTCTCGCAGTGTTGCCACTTGCTCATGTCTGGCAATACGAACTTAAAAAACTCCCGTTTTTTGGGGTCTCCCTATATTATTTTCAACTCTTCATATTAATAACTGCATTGTTTCTTTCCAGGTAAACTGACATCTGACCATTCAAAGAAGACATCAAAAGGAACTTTTCTTGAAAATTTAAGATCGCAGTCATCTTTGTGGAGCAAGCAGGCAATTAGCACAGATTATATTATCCCGTCTAACATTTATCTTTTTCTAAGGAAATTACTGCACGCCTGCATGACTAAAGTCCACTTCTCCGACCATACTGACAATATATATACCGAAACTAGTAGATTTAGTATAGGAAATTCACTCAGACCACGCTTCTCTAACTACTACATCACATGTCGAAAACAAGGTATTTAAAAAAAGTTACTTAGAGGCTCGGATTGAGGGAATCAGAGAGCCGAGTTCGAATTCCAGTCGAGTCCATTACATTCACTTACGTGCTAATACCCTTGAGGAAGATATTGATCCTCTTCTTCCCCCCCCCCCCGCCAGGTATGGGTAAATAGCAGGACAGACTGGATTCTATAGACTTGGATGGCAACTGGTCTACCGCAGAAAGAAATGGAAACCTACTGCGGGAAAAAAAATCTGCCTCGTCAGTCATGTATCGAAAGATGCATGATCGCCTAAGCGTGTATCACGCATGGCACATAACTGACTGACTTTCCAGTCGAATCCATTGCATTTACTCACTTACGGAAGGTATGAATCCTCTTCTTCTCCGCCCAGCTATGGGTAAATATCAGGACAGACCGGGTTCTATAGACTTTGATGGCAACTGGTCAACCGCAGAAAGATTTGACAACCTACTGCGGGAAAAAAAAATTTACTCGTCTGTCATGTATCAAAAGATACATGATCGCCTAAGCGTGTATCACGCAAGGCGCACAACTGACTGACTAAACCTACAATATATGCCCATTATGTAGGTGATTTTTTATTTTTATTTTAGGTGAAGACAAAAAAGAAATTGATAATCTCAAAACTACATTCGAAAAAAAATCAATAACTCTAGATACATAGAGAAAAAATCCATACATTTAGTTACAAAAAAAATCGTCCCTGATAATGGCTAACAGTATATAGCCGAAAGCGCTAGGATATACAAAACATTCGGACAATTTTTACATACTTTATGTCCAGAAAAGACATAGAATTTATACGAAAAGAATAAAAATTAAATAAAAAAATTAATCGCAGTACTTTATCACTCGTCTTCAGTGAAACTTGTATAAAAGTAGGATTGCTGCCTAATACAGAATTATATATATATATATATATATATATATATATATATATATATATATATATATATATATATAACTGGTTTCTCGTATTCGAGTATGCCCGTCTACTAGGTCGGCTAACCAATTCGTATTGCAGACATCTGCTCAAGAACATTTGTGTTCACTCAACACCCACTGTAACTATGCTGAGCAGACCTTAGTTATATGGGAGAGAGCGCGTTATCTAGTGTGGATGAATTGTGACTCCGTGCTAGCACAATCATCGACGGCCTCCCCAAGAGTTCCGTCTACCCAGTTTCACTCACAAAGGTTTGCTCTTAAAGACCTTTGCAAAGGTGCCGCCCGCTGGGATCGTCATCCCCAGACCGATAACATCAAGATGCCAAATCGAACCCGGGTATCGTGATCGGATAGCGAACATTCTAACCACGTGCCCATCTAGGTACTGACCAGACTCGACGATCGATGATCGTACGGGAACTGGTGTTTCAATGTGATACGGCCATAAGCCTTTACCCTTGTGTTTGGCATTGAGCACTGTCGTATGTAACTCAATTTTCATCACCTGTTATGATATACAGGGTACGATGGGTAAATTGTCGCCATGTTATATTCCTAATTTCGCGCATGCGCAAGGGTTGTTTGTTTTTTTATTTTATCGACTTCACAGTATAGTAGGGTCAGTTGGGCACCATCTGTTAGAAAATAGCACCGTGACGCAATTCATTTCGCCAGAAATTTTGAAACAACATGCTGTACTGCTTGGCATTCGCGTCAGAAACTAAAAACAAAGATTTCAAAGTGCTTGGGTGTCAATCTGAGGACTGTGCAGTTGAATGAGTCTAATGGTGATTACGAAGGTACGTAAGGTTCCGGCTACTCGGAAAAACCACTCTGATCGTTCTCATAAGAAAAGAAATCGTGAATTTGTTGGTGTGTGTCACAGACTCAACATGGAGGCCGACATCAAGTGACTTGAGAAGGTAGTGCAGCTCTGGGTCAAGAGGGTGGTTGCTGGAATACATTATGTCTGGCAACAGGACTGTGCACCATGCCACACAAGCAGGCGAAGCCGGTCATGGCTGTTAGACAATATCTGAGACCACATCATTACTTACATCAGGCCACCTAACTCCTCAGACTGTAACCCCCTTGATTATTATGTGTGGGGCACAGTTGAGGGAGAGACCAATAAAACTCCTAGCATCACTAAAGATAAACTGAAGGCAAAGATGATGGCAGCATTCACTAACTTAAATAAGGAGACCGTCCATAAAAGTTGCAGGAGATTCCGAAGTCGTCTGGAGGCCGTAGTTGAATCTAATGACGATTTTATTGAATAAAGATACTCTTTTAGTATATCAAGATGCCATTTAAGAAACAATGATGGAATTTTCATTTTTTTTAAATTACGTCCTGTAGATCCTCTACGAATGCATTCTTGAAATCTGCTGTTGAGATTCCTCATTGACTGCTGCAACATCTCAGCTGGGATAGTATGAATTTCATTCTCTTACTAAAATGGCGAAATGTTTACTTGCTCAAGGTCACTGTCTCGCAGTGTTGCCACTTACTCATGTCTGGCAATACGCACTTCAAAAATTCCCGTTTTTTTGGGTCACCCTATATTATTTTCAACTCTTCATATTAATAACTGCATTGTTTCTTTCCAGGTAAACTGACTTCTGACCATTCAAAGAAGACATCAAAAGGAACTTTTCTTGAAAATTTAAGATCACAATCATCTTTGTGGAGCAAGCAGGCAATTAGCACAGATTATATTATCCCGTCTAACATGTTAAAATGAGATGCTAGTGTTATTTTCATTTTTGCGTAATTTAGACGACAATTTATCCATCGCACCCTGTATTTAAGGAACGGTTAATTAAGAGGATACATTCGCCATTACATTATGGCTTAGTATATTGTTGCTAATTCTTGCATATTTAAACCAATTTAAAAGGCGTATCTGAAAATCTAAAAAAAAAAAAATCACTCTGTTAGTAACATAGGATACTTTCACGCCCTTAAATAAATAAACCTTCTTTTAATCCACAGATATATGACTAAAACCAGCAACCCCTATAAGTTATTTGACAGAGGTATTCAGAAAGCTGTTTGACTAATCACAAAAAATTTAAGCAGAATTTAACTCTCGCAAGGCATATCGAACTTAAGAGGAGTAAAAGTAAATAGCAGGTAACGCCCTTAATGAGCACGAATGAATAGATGGCTGATTAAGGAAAAAGACAGATGATAAAGATGAAAATAATTTTAACAGAAGTCGGAAATTGGTGGTTAGCTATGATTGGTATTTCCCGGAATAGAACTTCTAAACTTGATCGATATCAAACTCAGCTGGTTTACTCCACTAGAGAGCCTTGTTTCGGGATTCTGTAGGCATTGATCGTCTACTGGCTTAGTACAATCACGTAGTCAAGATTATTTTGTAATCATTTCACTCCAAGCCAACAGGACGCAAGAGAGTAACGAGCAATAAAGAATATGAGAAAAACTACTATTAAGGAGAATCGACAATAAAAGAATAAGAATTAAGAAGACAGAATATAACCTTTGACGTTGCATTTAAATTTTTTGAAGATTACGGTTGACTGGGAAGCAAGAGCTCGGAAAAAAGTTTCACAAGCTAGAAGTGCGATAGAAGAAACTATTAACATAGAACTTACGGTTACATCTAGACATTTCAACTGTAAAATGACGGGACCTTGCAGTCAATCTAGTACTGCGCTTAAATTCATAAAGTCTGGGTACCAACGAAGAAAATTCATCAGAACAATCACCATGAAAGTATTTATAGTAGAGACACAGAGAAGCTACGTTACGGTGGTGGGAAAGTGACTTAAACCGAGATGCCAGGTGAGAAACAATAACATTGCAAATTCCCCTTTGGATTTTATTTGGTTGCTAACCTCACTTTCCTTGTAGCTCCCTTTGTGAGTGAGCGGCTGGACTCGATTTCGGCGTACGACCCGTTAATTAAACGCACGTGTCTTCGGTTCCGCTCTAGTGTTTTACATATTTAAATACCGAGTGTCGCATCGCTAGAGTGTGAAGAGATCATATTAAACAAGTTTGCTAGAGGCCCTTTACCTTCCATCCAGATTAAATGTTCATTATTGAATTTCCTCGTTAACTCTAGAAAAATAGCGTTCCAAATTTTAATTACTTTCAAAAGCTCTTACTACATGTGTACATCTGAAAAATCTGTGGTAGTCAGTTGGTATCTATCTATCTATCTATCTATTTATCTATCTATCTATCTATCTATCTATCTATCTATCTATCTATCTATCTATCTATCTATCTGTCTGTGTGTCTGTCTATCTATCTATCTATCTATCTATCTATCTATCTATCTATCTGTCTGTCTGTCTGTCTGTCTATCTATCTATCTATCTCTCTGTCTGTCTGTCTATCTATCTTTCTGAAGCTGTTCATATCTATCTATCTATCTATCTATCTGTCTGTCTGTCTGTCTATCTATCTGTCTGTCTGTCTATCTATCTTTCTGAAGCTGTTCATATCTATCTATCTATCTATCTTTCTGAAGCTGTTCATATCTATCTATCTATCTTTCTGAAGCTGTTCATATCTATCTATCTATCTATCTATCTATCTTTCTGAAGCTGTTCATATCTATCTATCTATCTATCTATCTTTCTGAAGCTGTTCATATCTATCTATCTATCTATCTATCTATCTATCTATCTGTGCCTGTTCATATATCTGATAATCTATCTCTGTTCATTATCTATCTATCTCCCTATCGTAGGTACCTCCACTTTTTCGCTATAAAAACGGCATCAGTCAGTCAGTTAAGCGCAACACGTGATACACGCTTTGGCAATCATGTATCTTTCGAAACATGACTTACGAGGCAGAAGATCTTTCCCGCAGTAGGTTGGCATTTCTTTCTGCGGTAGACTGATTGCCAAGGAACCCAGTCTGCCCTGTTATCTAACCCATAGCTGGGAAAATAGCATACCGTGATGAAAAAAGGCCCCAAACTTAATAAAAACAAAGTTTAATCGTCAAAATGTTTATTCTATAATTAAGAGAAAAGACCAGATTTTTTTAAATTATTTTAAAAAAATGTTTTATTTCTTTATAACTTCGTTCTAAACTTTGGTTAAAAATCTTTTTTTTTTATGCGTCAACGGTGTAACAGTTCTGTCTGTGGACGTTTTACCGATCATTTTCTGGTAAAATAAGATATTGATTTGGAGATTCTGGCAAAAATCAAATAATTGTCGGATTTTAAAGAAACTTTCAGAACTTATTCACAAATGAATGAATGTATTTGTGAAATGATTATTTTTAGAAAATCGTGGTAAAAATATATTTTTTTTTTTACATATGTTACCACCCACTTAGTTAATTTCATGGAATTTCACGAATTAAATTCTGACCCCACACTTTGTTTTATTAGTTACACGTAGGACTCCTTGGAGAATTTAAATCATCCGTTTTATTTTTCAAATAGTTATTGCTCTCCTAAAAATCTGCTCCAAATAGTAAAATAAAAACTGCAATAAAACTATGACATTATTTAATTAGATAAGCTTTTGTTCATTTTCTAACTGTTTATCTATCTCTATATCTATCTAACTATCTATCTATTTATGTTCGTATCTGTTCATCTATCTATCTATCTATCTATCTATCTATCTATCTATCTATATCTTTGTTCATCTCTCGCTCTTTCACTCTCTCCCTCTCTCTCTGTACATTATCTATGTATCAATCTATTGTCATATCTCTATTCACATATTTATTTCCCTCTCACTGTTGCTATCTCTGTTCATTATCTATCTATCTATCTATCTATCTATCTATCTCTCTCTCTCTCTCTATATATATATATATATATATATATATATATATATATATATATATATATATATATATATATGAGCTCTCTGGATTTTATCCTCCTTGGGTCTACCCATACGTATTACTTAGTTTTTCATAAACTATATATATATATATATATATATATATATATATATATATATATATATATATATATATATGGAGAAATATAGCACACTTTAAAACTATATTTCTCCATATATATATATATATATATATATATATATATGGAGAAATATAGTCTTAAAGTGTGCTATATTTATGGGATAAAGTGCTCATTATCAGAGATAGAGCGTGTGTAAATATAAAAGTGAACATAGAAGTCAACACTTAGAGGCGACAGTCCGTTTCATGCTAGATGCAATCGTCGGGCCATATATATATATATATATATATATATATATATATATATATATATATATATATATATATATATATCGCTGTTTCTGTTCATTATCTATCTAGTTAGCTAGTTATCTCTACTTATACGTCAACGATACATGTTTGCACGTCTCTCTGTTCATCTCTCTTCCCACTCCCCCACACACCCACCCACACACACATATATATGTATATATATATATATATATATATATATATAATGTGTTTATTATAAAACTGTCTGTATCAGACTGTTTATAACTATCTACTTCTGCCCATATCAAACTGTCTACTATATCTGTTCACATTCTCTCTCTCTCTATCTATCTCTCTCTCTGTACATATATATATATATATATATATATATATATATATATATATATATATATATATATATAACTATTTCAGGTTTTGGGAAAATTTAGTTGAAAAAAGTGACTGTCATGTACGTCCGTCTACCTTTAAAAGTAATTAAGTGACCTGAACATAAATAAGGAAGTCATAGCGTTGACATTTGACTCTCTTGAAGCAGACATTTACCATCTGGCAGTTAACATTAAGCAGAAGACTTAGCGTTGCCAGGATATTCTGCTTACCACGTAAATGTTTCACAGACGAGGCGTCCCGACTTTATCTGTTCTCCTCTTTTGAAGAGCGACACTTCAAAGGCGTTCGGCAGCGGGAATTTATCACTTTTTTCAAGTGGTACACCGTCAGCTTAAAATACGAATTAAATTATTGAATTAATATTCGTTCACCAAGTGCAACGTAGAGCTCTTTATTTATTTATTTATTTATTTTTGCTCGTTTTCCTCCCCTGCGTGTAAATAATATGTAGTTGGGGTAATTGTGCTCATCATGTTACAACTCTTTAGTGAATCCGCCATTCTGACTATATGAACGGTTATTCGTAAACGATTTTAAAATCTCAGCTATGCACATTGGCATGTACAGCTGCGATATAGACGAAACGAGGATATACGTCTGCACGCTGGTAAGACATCAGGAGAGGTACACAAAGATTTCGCTCCCGTATCAGGCTTACGGTCCATCACGTAGAATGAACTGTTCGTTGTTTTTGTGTGTCACGATTCGGTTTTGTTTCACCATCGTCGTGAAAGCGGAAACCTCTCAAGAAAATGAAAGGAAGATTCGGAACTCTCATCCGGCCTCTTGCTTCCTAGTCAACCACTGATCTTCAAAAATTTCAAATGCAATGTCTATCGTTAACTACTGTCTAGTTAATTCTTATTCTTTGACCTTTCTCCTTCATAGTAGGTTTTTTTTCCTCATATGCTCCAACAATTAGTAACCCCTTGCGTTCTAGGGCTTTATTGCTTTGCTTGGATTTGGTTTGTTTTGTTTTACGGCATATCAATATCTCAGTGGGTTATTTAATGCCGACAAGATTTTTAAGATAGGTTCGTATGAATAGAATATGTATTCTTTGCTTTACTTTGGTTTGGTTAATTTTGTTTAACGGCATATCAACCCCAACGGTTTATTTAATGCCGACAACATTTTTAGGATAGGTTCGTATGAATAGAATATGTATTCTTTAATTTACTTTGCTTTGGTTTATGTTGTTTTACGGCATGTCAACCTCAATAGGTTATTTAATGTCGATAATTTTTATTGGTGGTAATTTTTGTTTTTAAATCTGTTTCTGGTAATATTTTTTTCCTTCAAAAATCTATATCTGGTAATATTTTCCTTCAAAAATGTATTGCGGTATTATTTTTTTCAAAAATGTATAGCTGGTAATAATTTTTCCCTTCAAAAAATTTATTGCTGGTAATAATTTTTTACAAAGTATTTCTGGTATTAAAACATGTTTTTACACTTTCATGGTGTTTTGACCTCACTTTAGGGGTTAACTATTAGCCCATAGATGGGACCGTAACAGGTGCTACCACCCCGTGTCAGGGTGGACCTGGGAACACCAGCAATTAAGAGGTGGTTCCACGCTCCTCAAAACCTCCTGATCAGGGGCCTTGCTGTTGAACGTAGTTTATCGTCTTACTCAAGACGTGGATGTAGTTTATCGTCTTACCCAGGACGCGGATGTAGTTTATCGTCATACCCAGGACGGGCTTTGCTTGGGGATGAAATGAAAAACAAAAAACAAAAAAAAAACTTGACTACGTAGGTGTCCTAATACAGTCAACTATTACGGCCCATTGAATCCCAGAACGAGGCTGACTGGTTGAATAAAACAACTTGGCATCGATCAAGTTTAGAAGTTCTTTTCGGGATATTACCAATCATGAATTTTGGTAATAATGACATAGGTAAAAATGGCACAGGTAGAAATGGCTCATATAAATAACATATGTAAAAATGATACAAGTGGGAAAATAGGAAAAAATGACACAATAAAAACAGGAAAAAAATTAAGAGGCACACGTTATCTATTTAGTAAATTCTGAAAAAAAAATATAAATATTGAATCATTAACTCTCTAATCAGACTCCAGTTGACTCCTGGTTCAATCAGCGACTCTACCACAACGCCATCATGGAAGTTATAGCATGTAATAAAGGAAAACAGAAGATTTGCTTCCAAAGGTATATGTATACAAAACAGATTGCAGTATCAACAACTATCAGATGGAGATGTGTTAAGCGAACATCTTTTTGTAAAAGTACCATGACCACCAGCCCTGATATGACTGATCCCGTTCCATGACCACCAGCCCCGATATGACTGATCCCGTACCATGACCACCAGCCCTGATATGACTGATCCCGTACCATGACCACCAGCCCTGATATGACTGATCCCGTACCATGACCACCAGCCCCGATATGACTGATCCCGAACCATGACCACCAGCCCCGATATGACTGATCCCGTTCCATGAACACCAGCCCTGATATGATTGATCCCGTACCATGAACACCAGCCCTGATATGACTGATCCCGTACCATAAACACCAGCCCTGATATGACTGATCCCGTACCATGACCACCAGAACTGATATGACTGATCCCGTACCATGACCAGCAGCCCTGGTATGACTGATCCCGTACCATGACCAGCAGCCCTGATATGACTGATCCCGTACCACGACCACCAGCCCTGATATGACTGATCCCGTACCATGACCACCAGCCTTGATATGACTGATCCCGTACCACGACCACCAGCCCTGATATGACTGATCCCGTACCATGACCACCAGCCCTGATATGACTGATCCCGTACCACGACCACCAGCCCTGATATGACTGATCCCGTACCACGACCACCAGCCCTGATATGACTGATCCCGTACCACGACCACCAGCCCTGATATGACTGATCCCGTACCACGACCACCAGCCCTGATATGACTGATCCCGTACCACGACCACCAGCCCTGATATGACTGATCCCGTACCACGACCACCAGCCCTGATATGACTGATCCCGTACCACGACCACCAGCCCTGATATGACTGATCCCGTACCATGACCACCAGCCCTGATATGACTGATCCCGTACCACGACCACCAGCCCTGATATGACTGATCCCGTACCATGACCACCAGCCCCGATATGACTGATCCCGAACCATGACCACCAGCCCCGATATGACTGATCCCGTTCCATGAACACCAGCCCTGATATGATTGATCCCGTACCATGAACACCAGCCCTGATATGACTGATCCCGTACCATAAACACCAGCCCTGATATGACTGATCCAGTACCATGACCACCAGAACTGATATGACTGATCCCGTACCATGACCAGCAGCCCTGGTATGACTGATCCCGTACCATGACCAGCAGCCCTGATATGACTGATCCCGTACCACGACCACCAGCCCTGATATGACTGATCCCGTACCATGACCACCAGCCCTGATATCATTGATCCCGTACCACGACCACCAGCCCTGATATGACTGATCCCGTACCATGACCACCAGCCTTGATATGACTGATCCCGTACCATGACCACCAGCCCTGATATCATTGATCCCGTACCATGAACACCAGCCCTGATATGACTGATCCCGCACCATGACCACCAGCCTTGATATGACTGATCCAGTACCATGACCACCAGCCCTGATATGACTGATCCCGTACCATGACCGCCAGCCCTGATATGACGGATCCCGTACCATGACCGCCAGCCCTGATATGACTGATCCCGTACCATGACCACCAGCCCTGATATGACTGATCCCGTACCATGACCACCAGCCCTGATATGACTGATCCCGTAGCATGACCACCAGCCCTGATATGACTGATCCCGTACCATGACCCCCAGCCCTGATATGACTGATCCCGTACCATGACCACCTGCTTTGATAAGACTGATCCCGTACCATGACCACCAGCCCTGATATGACTGATCCCGTACCATGACCACCAGCCCTGATATGACTGATCCCGTACCATGACCACCAGCCCTGATATGACTGATCCCGTACCATGACCACCAGCACTGATATGACTGATCCCGTAACATGACCACCAGCCCTGATATGACTGATCCCGTACCATGACCGCCAGCCCTGATATGACTCATCCCGTACCATGACCGCCAGCCCTGATATGACTGATCCCGTACCATGACCACCAGCCTTGATATGACTGATCCCGTACCATGACCACCAGCCCTGATATGACTGATCCCGTACCATGACCACCAGCCTTGATATGACTGATCCCGTACCATGACCGCCAGCCCTGATATGACTGATCCCGTACCATGACCACCAGCCCTGATATGACTGATCCCGTACCATGACCCCCAGCCCTGATATGACTGATCCCGTACCATGACCGCCAGCCCTGATATGACTGATCCCGTACCATGACCCCCAGCCCTGATATGACTGATCCCGTACCATGACCGCCAGCCCTGATATGACTGATCCCGTACCATGACCGCCAGCCCTGATATGACTGATCCCGTACCATGACCACCAGCCCTGATATGACTGATCCCGTACCATGAGCGCCAGCCCTGATATGACTGATCCCGTACCATGACCACCAGCCTTGATATGACTGATCCCGTACCATGACCGCCAGCCCTGATATGACTGATCCCGTACCATGACCACCAGCCTTGATATGACTGATCCCGTACCATGACCACCAGCCCTGATATGACTGATCCCGTACCATGACCACCAGCCCTGATATGACTGATCCCGTACCATGACCACCAGCCCTGATATGACTGATCCCGTACCATGACCACCAGCCCTTATATGACTGATCCCGTACCATGACCACCAGCCCTGATATGACTGATCCCGTACCATGACCGCCAGCCCTGATATGACTGATCCCGTACCATGACCGCCAGCCCTGATATGACTGATCCCGTACCATGACCGCCAGCCCTGATATGACTGATCCCGTACCATGACCGCCGGACCTGATATGACTGATCCCGTACCATGACCGCCGGCCCTGATATGACTGATCCCGTACCATGAGCGCCGGCCCTGATATGACTGATCCCGTACCATGACCACCGGCCCTGATATGACTGATCCCGTACCATGACCACCAGCCCTGATATGACTGATCCCGTACCATGAGCGCCAGCCCTGATATGACTGATCCCGTACCATGACCCCCAGCCCTGATATGACTGATCCCGTACCATGACCGCCAGCCCTGATATGACTGATCCCGTACCATGACCACCAGCCCTGATATGACTGATCCCGTACCATGACCGCCAGCCCTGATATGACTGATCCCGTACGATGACCACCAGCCTTGATATGACTGATCCCGTACCATGACCGCCAGCCCTGATATGACTGATCCCGTACCATGACCACCAGCCTTGATATGACTGATCCCGTACCATGACCACCAGCCCTGATATGACTGATCCCGTACCATGACCACCAGCCCTGATATGACTGATCCCGTACCATGACCACCAGCCCTGATATGACTGATCCCGCACCATGACCACCAGCCCTGATATGACTGATCCCGTACCATGACCGCCAGCCCTGATATGACTGATCCCGTACCATGACCGCCAGCCCTGATATGACTGATCCCGTACCATGACCGCCAGCCCTGATATGACTGATCCCGTACCATGACCGCCGGCCCTGATATGACTGATCCCGTACCATGACCGCCGGCCCTGATATGACTGATCCCGTACCATGACCGCCGGCCCTGATATGACTGATCCCGTACCATGACCGCCGGCCCTGATATGACTGATCCCGTACCATGACCACCGGCCCTGATATGACTGATCCCGTACCATGACCACCGGCCCTGATATGACTGATCCCGTACCATGACCGCCAGCCCTGATATGACTGATCCCGTACCATGACCCCCAGCCCTGATATGACTGATCCCGTACCATGACCGCCAGCCCTGATATGACTGATCCCGTACCATGACCGCCAGCCCTGATATGACTGATCCCGTACCATGACCACCAGCCCTGATATGACTGATCCCGTACCATGACCGCCAGCCCTGATATGACTGATCCCGTACCATGACCGCCAGCCCTGATATGACTGATCCCGTACCATGACCACCAGCCCTGATATGACTGATCCCGTACCATGACCACCAGCCCCGATATGACTGATCCCGAACCATGACCACCAGCCCCGATATGACTGATCCCGTTCCATGAACACCAGCCCTGATATGATTGATCCCGTACCATGAACACCAGCCCTGATATGACTGATCCCGTACCATAAACACCAGCCCTGATATGACTGATCCAGTACCATGACCACCAGAACTGATATGACTGATCCCGTACCATGACCAGCAGCCCTGGTATGACTGATCCCGTACCATGACCAGCAGCCCTGATATGACTGATCCCGTACCACGACCACCAGCCCTGATATGACTGATCCCGTACCATGACCACCAGCCTTGATATGACTGATCCCGTACCACGACCACCAGCCCTGATATGACTGATCCCGTACCATGACCACCAGCCTTGATATGACTGATCCCGTACCATGACCACCAGCCCTGATATCATTGATCCCGTACCATGACCACCAGCCCTGATATGATTGATCCCGTACCATGAACACCAGCCCTGATATGACTGATCCCGCACCATGACCACCAGCCTTGATATGACTGATCCAGTACCATGACCACCAGCCCTGATATGACTGATCCCGTACCATGACCGCCAGCCCTGATATGACGGATCCCGTACCATGACCACCAGCCCTGATATGACTGATCCCGTACCATGACCCCCAGCCCTGATATGACTGATCCCGTACCATGACCACCAGCTTTGATAAGACTGATCCCGTACCATGACCACCAGCCCTGATATGACTGATCCCGTACCATGACCACCAGCCCTGATATGACTGATCCCGTACCATGACCACCAGCACTGATATGACTGATCCCGTACCATGACCACCAGCACTGATATGACTGATCCCGTACCATGACCACCAGCCCTGATATGACTGATCCCGTACCATGACCGCCAGCCCTGATATGACTGATCCCGTACCATGACCGCCAGCCCTGATATGACTGATCCCGTACCATGACCACCAGCCTTGATATGACTGATCCCGTACCATGACCACCAGCCCTGATATGACTGATCCCGTACCATGACCACCAGCCTTGATATGACTGATCCCGTACCATGACCGCCAGCCCTGATATGACTGATCCCGTACCATGACCGCCAGCCCTGATATGACTGATCCCGTACCATGACCACCAGCCCTGATATGACTGATCCCGTACCATGACCCCCAGCCCTGATATGACTGATCCCGTACCATGACCGCCAGCCCTGATATGACTGATCCCGTACCATGACCCCCAGCCCTGATATGACTGATCCCGTACCATGACCGCCAGCCCTGATATGACTGATCCCGTACCATGACCGCCAGCCCTGATATGACTGATCCCGTACCATGACCACCAGCCCTGATATGACTGATCCCGTACCATGAGCGCCAGCCCTGATATGACTGATCCCGTACCATGACCACCAGCCTTGATATGACTGATCCCGTACCATGACCGCCAGCCCTGATATGACTGATCCCGTACCATGACCACCAGCCTTGATATGACTGATCCCGTACCATGACCACCAGCCCTGATATGACTGATCCCGTACCATGACCACCAGCCCTGATATGACTGATCCCGTACCATGACCACCAGCCCTGATATGACTGATCCCGTACCATGACCACCAGCCCTGATATGACTGATCCCGTACCATGACCACCAGCCCTGATATGACTGATCCCGTACCATGACCACCAGCCCTGATATGACTGATCCCGTACCATGACCGCCAGCCCTGATATGACTGATCCCGTACCATGACCGCCAGCCCTGATATGACTGATCCCGTACCATGACCGCCAGCCCTGATATGACTGATCCCGTACCATGACCGCCGGCCCTGATATGACTGATCCCGTACCATGACCGCCGGCCCTGATATGACTGATCCCGTACCATGAGCGCCGGCCCTGATATGACTGATCCCGTACCATGAGCGCCGGCCCTGATATGACTGATCCCGTACCATGACCACCGGCCCTGATATGACTGATCCCGTACCATGACCGCCAGCCCTGATATGACTGATCCCGTACCATGACCGCCAGCCCTGATATGACTGATCCCGTACCATGACCCCCAGCCCTGATATGACTGATCCCGTACCATGACCGCCAGCCCTGATATGACTGATCCCGTACCATGACCGCCAGCCCTGATATGACTGATCCCGTACCATGACCGCCAGCCCTGATATGACTGATCCCGTACCATGACCGCCAGCCCTGATATGACTGATCCCGTACCATGACCGCCGGCCCTGATATGACTGATCCCGTACCATGACCACCGGCCCTGATATGACTGATCCCGTACCATGACCACCAGCCCTGATATGACTGATCCCGTACCATGACCGCCAGCCCTGATATGACTGATCCCGTACCATGACCCCCAGCCCTGATATGACTGATCCCGTACCATGACCGCCAGCCCTGATATGACTGATCCCGTACCATGACCACCAGCCCTGATATGACTGATCCCGTACCATGACCGCCAGCCCTGATATGACTGATCCCGTACCATGACCGCCGGCCCTGATATGACTGATCCCGTACCATGACCGCCGGCCCTGATATGACTGATCCCGTACCATGACCACCGGCCCTGATATGACTGATCCCGTACCATGACCGCCGGCCCTGATATGACTGATCCCGTACCATGACCACCAGCCCGGATATGACTGATCCCGTACCATGACCGCCAGCCCTGATATGACTGATCCCGTACCATGACCGCCAGCCCTGATATGACTGATCCCGTACCATGACCCCCAGCCCTGATATGACTGATCCCGTACCATGACCGCCAGCCCTGATATGACTGATCCCGTACCATGACCCCCAGCCCTGATATGACTGATCCCGTACCATGACCGCCAGCCCTGATATGACTGATCCCGTACCATGACCGCCAGCCCTGATATGACTGATCCCGTACCATGACCGCCGGCCCTGATATGACTGATCCCGTACCATGACCGCCGGCCCTGATATGACTGATCCCGTACCATGACCGCCGGCCCTGATATGACTGATCCCGTACCATGACCACCAGCCCGGATATGACTGATCCCGTACCATGACCGCCAGCTTTGATATGACTGATCCCGTACCATGACCGCCGGCCCTGATATGACTGATCCCGTACCATGACCACCAGCCCTGATATGACTGATCCCGTACCATGACCACCAGCCCTGATATGACTGATCCCGTACCATGACCGCCGGCCCGGATATGACTGATCCCGTACCATGACCACCAGCCCTGATATGACTGATCCCGTACCATGACCACCAGCCCTGATATGACTGATCCCGTACCATGACCACCAGCCCTGATATGACTGATCCCGTACCATGACCACCAGCCCTGATATGACTGATCCCGTACCATGACCACCAGCTCTGATATGACTGATCCCGTACCATGACCACCAGCCCTGATATGACTGATCCCGTACCATGACCACCAGCCCTGATATGACTGATCCCGTACCATGACTACCAGGCCTGATATGACTGATCCCGTACCATGACCGCCAGCCCTGATATGACTGATCCCGTACCATGACCACCAGCTCTGATATGACTGATCCCGTACCATGACCACCAGCCCTGATATGACTGATCCCGTACCCTGACTACCAGGCCTGATATGACTGATCCCGTACCATGACCGCCAGCCCTGATATGACTGATCCCGTACCATGACCACCAGCCCTGATATGACTGATCCCGTACCATGACCACCAGCCCTGATATGACTGATCCCGTACCATGACCACCAGCCCTGATATGACTGATCCCGTACCATGACCACCAGCCCTGATATGACTGATCCCGTACCATGACCACCACCAGCCCTGATATGACTGATCCCGTACCATGACCACCAGCCCTGATATGACTGATCCCGTACCATGACCACCACCAGCCCTGATATGACTGATCCCGTACCATGACCACCAGCCCTGATATGACTGATCCCGTACCATGACCCCCAGCCCTGATATGACTGATCCCGTACCATGACCGCCAGCCCTGATATGACTGATCCCGTACCATGACCCCCAGCCCTGATATGACTGATCCCGTACCATGACCGCCGGCCCTGATATGACTGATCCCGTACCATGACCACCGGCCCTGATATGACTGATCCCGTACCATGACCGCCGGCCCTGATATGACTGATCCCGTACCATGACAAACCAGCCCTGATATGACTGATCCCGTACCATGACCACCAGCCCTGATATGACTGATCCCGTACCATGACCACCAGCTCTGATATGACTGATCCCGTACCATGACCACCAGCCCTGATATGACTGATCCCGTACCATGACCACCAGCCCTGATATGACTGATCCCGTACCATGACCACCAGCCCTGATATGACTGATCCCGTACCATGACCACCAGCCCTGATATGACTGATCCCGTACCATGACCACCAGCCCTGATATGACTGATCCCGTACCATGACCCCCAGCCCTGATATGACTGATCCCGTACCATGACCGCCAGCCCTGATATGACTGATCCCGTACCATGACCACCAGCCCTGATATGACTGATCCCGTACCATGACCACCAGCCCTGATATGACTGATCCCGTACCATGACCACCAGCCCTGATATGACTGATCCCGTACCATGACCACCAGCCCTGATATGACTGATCCCGTACCATGACAAACCAGCCCCGATATGACTGATCCCGTACCATGACCGCCAGCCCTGATATGACTGATCCCGTACCATGACAAACCAGCCCTGATATGACTGATCCCGTACCATGACCCCCAGCCCTGATATGACTGATCCCGTACCATGACCACCAGCCCTGATATGACTGATCCCGTACCATGACCACCAGCCCTGATATGACTGATCCCGTACCATGACCACCAGCCCTGATATGACTGATCCCGTACCATGACCACCAGCCCTGATATGACTGATCCCATACCATGACCACCAGCCCTGATATGACTGATCCCGTACCATGACCACCAGCCCTGATATGACTGATCCCGTACCATGACCACCAGCCCTGATATGACTGATCCCGTACCATGACAAACCAGCCCCGATATGACTGATCCCGTACCATGACCGCCAGCCCTGATATGACTGATCCCGTACCATGACAAACCAGCCCTGATATGACTGATCCCGTACCATGACCCCCAGCCCTGATATGACTGATCCCGTACCATGACCACCAGCCCTGATATGACTGATCCCGTACCATGACCACCAGCCCTGATATGACTGATCCCGTACCATGACCACCAGCCCTGATATGACTGATCCCGTACCATGACCACCAGCCCTGATATGGCTGATCCCGTACCATGACCACCAGCCCTGATATGACTGATCCCGTACCATGACCGCCAGCCCTGATATGACTGATCCCGTACCATGACCGCCAGCCCTGATATGACTGATCCCGTACCATGACCGCCAGCCCTGTTATGACTGATCTCGTACCATGACCGCCAGCCCTGTTATGACTGATCTCGTACCATGACCGCCAGCCCTGATATGACTGATCCCGTACCATGACCACCAGCCCTGATATGACTGATCCCGTACCATGACCACCAGCCCTGATATGACTGATCCCATACCATGACCACCAGCCCTGATATGACTGATCCCGTACCATGACCACCAGCCCTGATATGACTGATCCCGTACCATGACCACCAGCCCTGATATGACTGATCCCGTACCATGACAAACCAGCCCCGATATGACTGATCCCGTACCATGACCGCCAGCCCTGATATGACTGATCCCGTACCATGACCCCCAGCCCTGATATGACTGATCCCGTACCATGACCACCAGCCCTGATATGACTGATCCCGTACCATGACCACCAGCCCTGATATGACTGATCCCGTACCATGACCACCAGCCCTGATATGACTGATCCCGTACCATGACCACCAGCCCTGATATGACTGATCCCGTACCATGACCGCCAGCCCTGATATGACTGATCCCGTACCATGACCGCCAGCCCTGATATGACTGATCCCGTACCATGACCACCAGCCCTGATATGACTGATCCCGTACCATGACCACCAGCCCTGATATGACTGATCCCGTACCATGACCACCAGCCCTGATATGACTGATCCCGTACCATGACCACCAGCCCTGATATGACTGATCCCGTACCATGACCGCCAGCCCTGATATGACTGATCCCGTACCATGACCGCCAGCCCTGATATGACTGATCCCGTACCATGACCGCCAGCCCTGATATGACTGATCCCGTACCATGACCGCCAGCCCTGTTATGACTGATCTCGTACCATGACCGCCAGCCCTGTTATGACTGATCTCGTACCATGACCGCCAGCCCTGATATGACTGATCCCGTACCATGACCACCAGCCCTGATATGACTGATCCCGTACCATGACCACCAGCCCTGATATGACTGATCCCGTACCATGACCACCAGCCCTGATATGACTGATCCCGTACCATGACCACCAGCCCTGATATGACTGATCCCGTACCATGACCACCAGCCCTGATATGACTGATCCCGTACCATGACCACCAGCCCTGATATGACTGATCCCGTACCATGACCACCAGCCCTGATATGACTGATCCCGTACCATGACCACCAGCCCTGATATGACTGATCCCGTACCATGACCACCAGCCCTGATATGACTGATCCCGTACCATGACCACCAGCCCTGATATGACTGATCCCGTACCACGACCACCAGCCCTGATATGACTGATCCTGTACCAGTTAAAAGCCACAAATACGCTCCTGATTATGCAGCTATTGCATCCAAGAAATGCATCAAGAACATAAAAATAAAAGCAGCATAAACAGAAGATCAACCTAGCCAGATTTATAGCAATAACCTGGATGACTTACCAGCTGAGGCAAAGGCGTTACTGGCAAGTGAGCACATCATCAAAGAACTGCGTAACCAAAGAACAAAACTCTATCCACAAGTACCAGAAAGACCTGAAGATCTGCAAATAGCAGCAGAATGAACTACTACTGCTGTTCCTGAGCATTGTATCATTTTTTTTTCTATTTTCCCACTTCTGCCATTTTTACCTGTGCTTTTTTTACCGTGCCATTTTTACCTGTACACCACCAAACATAGCACTACACAAATTTCCGACATTTCTTAAAATGTCTTTTTCATCTTTGCCAACCTTCTTCATCCTTGTTCAGCCATCTCGTCATTCATGCTCGTCAAGGACGTTACCTGCTGTTTCCTTTTACTTCTATTATCGCTATGGTACCTAGACTTTATGAATCTAAGCGATGTGCTGTATTGGTAATAAGATCTCATCATTTTACAGCTGAAATGGGTAGGTGTAACCGTAAGTTCTACGCTAACAGTTTCTTCTCGGGCACTTCTCGCTTGTGGAACGCTCTTCCGGCTTCTTGTTTCCCAATCAACTTTGATCTTCATAAATTTAATCGCAATATCAATCGTTATCTCCTGTCTTATTAATTCTTATTCTTTTATTGTTCTCTCTTCTTAATAGTATTTTTCTTTCTTTCTTTGTTTCTTTTACTTTCTTTCTTTCTTCTCATGCTCTCTAACACTCAGTAACCCCTTGAATCTTAGTCGCTCTATCGCCTTGCTTGGTGTGAAATAATAAAAAAAATGACATGCAGATGGAACAATATTGATAGCAGACACAGAAAGGAAACTACGGATGCTCCTACTGAAAGGACAGCGAGAAGAAAGCATTAACTGTAAAAAGACAGAATATTTAATGAGATGGGGTAAATGGATGGCGGAACAAGGTTCAGGAGAATTAACAAAAAAAACAAAATTTATTAAGGAAACTGCGGAGAGCTATAATCGCCTACGTCCTTAAGGGGCACCATGCATATAGAAGAATGGCTAAATTCCTGGTGGCTAGGTCCCATCGTTTTACAGTTGAAATGGTTAGATGCAACCGTAAGTTCTATGCTAATAGTTTCTTCTATCGCACTTCTCGCTTGTGGAACCCTCTTGTTTCCCAGTAAACGTTGACCTTGATAAATTAAAATGCAATGCCAATCGTTATCTATTGTCTTCTTAATTCTTATTTTTTTAATTGTTTTTTTCTTCTTCGTAGTGTTTTTCTTGTATTTTTTTAAAAATCTTTCCTCTCTCTCAAGCAAGTAGAAAATGCCACTAGTATGCAGGGGGTTACAGGGAGAGAAAGTGAGAGAAAAGACTGAGTATAGGGAGGAGTTAGGAAAGGACAAAAGATGAACGTGGTTCAAGAGGATAGAAGATGGCGATTGACTTTGCATTTAGTTTTGTTCTAAGATTGTAGTTACGAGGGAAACAAGTAAACGGAAGGGAGTTTCACAGGCGGGAAGCGCGAGAAAATAAACTATTGTAGGGGAAGTGGTTGTTGCATTTAGCGAGTTCAACGGTAAAAGGCTTGGACCTAGATACCACTCTAGTAGCACGCTTAAATTCACGTATTCGGGGCACCAGGAAAAAAAACTCGTTACCATGAAAATATCTGACAGAGAGAAGCCACGCTACGTCGGTGAGAAAGTGACTAAAGTCAAGATGACTGGTCAGGATCGATTACGTTACAGATCCTTCTTTGGATTTTGTCAAGAACATCGAGATAAATAGCAGGACCAGCAGACTAGATATGGCAACAATATTCAATGCACTGGACTCTTGCGTCTTAGTGGCTTTATTACCTTGCGTCGGGGTGAAATTATTTTTTTTAAAAAAAGCTAAAATACTACGAAAATACCACGATCCTGCTCGGGAGGCAATAAAATTGTAGAACATAAAAAATATTGTTTTGTTCATGAGAATTGGAGAATCATATTGAGACAAGTCCAAATCGTAAGCATATAAAGTGGATAATTTTTAAAAAAATTCTCAAGCTATGATAAAGCAGGGTATTGGGAAAATGCTGAAAATGGTGTCACCCAATATCTGGAGTTAACCAGCAGACATTTGACAGGAATATGCAAAGCCCAAGACGCGAGCCATGAATTCGAGACGCCAAAATCAGGCAAATCCATCAATTTTCCTATCGGGCAATTCTTTTAACAGATGGCGGAAAACGTGAAACTAAAACTCGAAAGCTCATTTTTTTTATCGTTGTCTTTTTTAAATATCCCACACTGCGATAGCAGTAGATTTTTTTTAAGAAAGGATATTTAAAAACAGCTGCAGTAATAAAAAATGAAAAAAAAAAAAAAGGCATTGGGAAGCTAAATGAAATTGGCTAAGTTGTACGTCTAGACACATCGGACTCCAGCAATTTGAAATTTGAATTCAAAATTTAATGTCCCTGCATCTTCAGCATTTTCTATAAATATATAATTTTAAACGATGTTTTTTATAAATTTCCCTCTTCTCTCTCTCACACTCTCTCTCTCTCTCCCCAATTCCCTCATTCTCTCTCCAATTCTCTCTCATTCTCTCTCTCTCTCTCTCTCCAACGATGTTCTTTTTTAAATTTTCCCTCTTCTCTTTCACTCTCTTTCACTCTCTCTCACTCTCTCTCCAATTCTCTCTCTCTCTCTCTCTGTCTCTCTCTAACTAGCTGTATATTTAGCTATCTCTCTACATTTTCAGAATTCCTATCAATGTATAATTTTAAACGATGATTTTTTTAAATTTCCCTCTTCTCTCTCTCTCTCTCACTCTCTCTCTCTCTCTCCAATTCCCTCATTCTCTCTCCAATTCTCTCTCATTCTCTCTCTCTCTGTGTCCCTCTCTCTGTCCAACGATGTTCTTTTTTTTCTCTCTCTCTCTCTCTAGCTACATTTTCAGAATTCCTATCAATGTATAATTATAAACAATGTTTTTTTTTCAATTTTCCCTCTTTGCTCTCTTTCATACTCTCTCTCACTCTCTATCTCTCTCATTCTCTCTCGCTCAATCTCTCTCTATCTGTCTATCTATCTACCTATCTCTCTACCTCTTCAGCATTTCCTATCGATGTATAATTATAAACGATGTTTTTCAAATGTCCCTCCCTCTCTCTCTTTCACTCTCTCTCACTCTCTATCTATCTATCTTTATATCTATCTAACTCTCTCTTTCTTTCTCTCCTAATATATATATATATATATATATATATATATATATATATATATATATATATACAAAATATTAGTGGTAAATATACACATACATATGCAATCATATATATATACACTAACATATATATATGTATAAAAAATAATTCCAAGAGGATAGAATCCAGGTAGAACTCAATGTCCAGGACAGAGTAAGAATATAATAAAAAGGCTTAAACACTAATATTCCATAGTCGTAATTTATTCCATTGGAATCGTAAATACGATCCAATTCATCAGACCTATAAATTCAAAAAGAAAACAGAAAAAACAACTCCGGGAATAAAAAATAAAATTTAGTGAGAGTGCATGTATGAGAGTATGGGACGAATGCTATATTTTATTATATATATATATATATATATATACACATATATATATATATATATATATATATATACATATATATATATATATATATATATATATATATATATATATATATATATATATATATATATATATATATATATAAGATAAAGGACAAATAGGAAATGTTTATCAATTTAACATGTTTCACATTTATTAAAGCTTCATCACTGAATGAGATATGGTGTTCGGAATTTGTATTGTTCCGAATTCGATTTTCATCCAAAGTTTCAAGATTTTAACGGATTCCAGGCCACCTCGAAAACTGTAAATATTGTTTTATGCATGTAAATTTATATGAGTTGATGGTAAATAATAAAATAAATAGATGCAAGCTGATTTGCTGTCGTTACGTATTTTGACATAAATGTGAGTTTGGTAACGAGTATGTATATTAAAAAATATACTTATACTTATATTGAAAAAAGGCTACACCAGTTTTAAGCTGTTACTCCAAATTTTCACGTTCTGGTTGGTTTGGTTTGCTTTTGTTTGGTTTACTTTGGTTTGGTTTGTTTTACGGCATATCAACCTCAATGGGCTATTTAATGACTACAAGATTTTTATTGACGGAATTTTTTTTTTTTTCCAAAATGTATTGCTGGTAATAAAATAGTGCTAGTAATATTTTTTCCATCAAAAAATCTATTTCTGGTATTATGTTTCTTCAAAAATGTATAATTGGTAATATTTTTTTCAAAAAGTATATAGCTTGTAATATGTTTTCAAAACTATATAGCTAGTAATAATTTTTTCAAAAAATGTACTGCTAGTAATATTTTTTCAGAAAAGTATTGCCGGTAAAAATTTTTTAAAAAATGTATTACTGGAAATAATGTATTGCTGGTAATTTTTTCTTAAAAAATTTATTGCTGGTTATAATTTTTTACAAAGTATTTCTGGTAATAAAACCTATTTTTACACTTTCATAGTGTTTTGACCCCAGTTTGGGTATAACTATTTACCCATAGCTGGGACCGTAACAGGTGCTACCACTCCGGGTCAGGGTGGACCTGGGAACATCAGCAAATAAGAGGTGAGTCCATGCTCCTCAAAACCTCCTGATCAGAGGCTTTGATGTTGGATGTAGTTTATCGTCTTACCCGGGACGCGGATGTAGTTTATCGTCATACCCAGGACGGCCACGTTCTGGTGGCATTATCGTCTTGATTAATAGAAATTACAGCAGTGTTTTTATAATCAAAATTATGGTCAGATTCATTACGATGAACGACTCTTACATTGAATATGTTGTTTTGTAAAAGGTCCCCCTTGTGTTCATATAATCTTTATTTATTTTCCTCGAAGTCTCTCCCATGTATCTTTTGCGACAATTATTACAGGCTATAGTGTAAATTTATGCTTTAGATTTAGGGTTGTTGTTAGTTTGTTTTGGATGAAGTCCGATGAAGACCTTTCGCAGGACGAAAACGCCAATTTCCAAGTATTGTTCTGATATCTCTTCTTCTTCTCTTATGTGCCGCGTCCCTTCAGGCGATCATGACTCTCCACAACTTCCTATCTCGTGTGGCTTTTAGCAGTTTTTCTCTCTTTCCTAATTACTTCGTCCGCCATTCTGCCGTTCATTCACACAAGTTCGGCGGGTAATTGGATCGATACTCTTTCTTTATAACTCTTTCCTTCGGTACGCACCGTGATGGTTAATATCGTTCTGAGACGATTTCACAAGCTAATCACAACCCACTCTCTCTCTCTCTCTCTCTCTCTCTCTCTCTCTCTCGTATCCAGTGTATGAGCTTTTACGTCAATTATTTTCATTTCTGTAACCCGTTTCTTTTCTATACTATTCTTTTCTGCTATATAAAAGACATTAACAATTCAACCATTGAATAGTTGTTTGTTCGGCTTACTGCAGATATATATATATATATATATATATATATATATATATATATATATATATATTTGGGGGGGGGCATTCTAAATTTCTTAGCACAGATTCTCAAGTTGTGTCTACATCTTCAGTCGACCGTGAATGGATGAACATCACTTCTGCTTTCTGGATCAAACCAAACATAACGTGGGCAGGATTAAACCAGTGGACCGTTCGTATGATCTACGGATGCTCAGGGGACCTACGGTCACTCCCTTAACTTCGGTTAAGACCGAGTAGACACCTCAACCCAGAGAGTAAGACGTCGGAGATTTAGGCGAAAGTGGTTAGACATCACTAAAGAGGATTTTTTGCGAAAAATCTTCATCGGCTTGTCTTTGCTCGTGCACCCAATTGACGAATATACGGCACTCCAAATGGTCAGTTCTTGCATCAACTGAATTCTGTAAGCGTGTAGGACAAATCTTTTGTCAAAATTCGATGTAATGTTTTTGTGGAGAGCTTCCGGTGTCTGGATTTTCGGTCACATTCTCGTGCACTGCAGCAATGTTTTCAGTTGAACGAAAATTAGACATTAATTCACATTTAAAATCAGTCCAAGTTATTGGAACAGATTATATATATATATATATATATATATATATATATATATATATATATATATATATTACAATGAATCATTCATACAGAAAACAGATATAGAAGTTAATGATAAAATGTTATCTGTTTTCTGTATGAATGATTCATTGTAATGTAAATTGAACTGCACCACATACTTGATATATATCTATGTATATATATATATATATATATATAGATAGATAGATAGATAGATAGATATAGATATAGATATAATGTAAATAGTATATATATATATATATATATATATATATATATATATATATATATATATGATGGACTCTCCCGTCGAACTCGACGTATGAGGGTCAGGAAGATCAGTTCCCAGAAACTGAAAGCCCGACACCGACACATGAGATTTGATTATAGTGGTGAAGGCTTTGTGCAGGGCCATCCACACTTTTTGGAGGGACGAATACAGGGACCTGGTGCAGCGAATGCCACAAGATCCCCAAACGACCCTCCGCAGGTTTTGAATTCAGTGTTGTCCTTCTCCTAGACCAGTTGCCATCCAAGGCTATAGAACCCAGTTTGTCCTGCTCTTTTACCCATAGTTGGAGGGAGAAGAAGAGGATTCACACCTTTCCCAAGGGTATTAGCACGTAAGTGAATGTAATATATATATATATATATATATATATATATATATATATATATATATATATATATATGTGTGTGTGTGTGTGTGTGTGTGTGTGTGTAAAACGAGGTTTGTCGACATTTATTGTTTGTCAGAATAATCAGTTTGTTGTGTTTTCTAATGTTATTTATATCGAGGAAAGGACATTTCACACATTGACTTCTGCACCAGCAATAAAAGACAGTACCAGTCAAACAATGATAAACATTGTGACTACACTATACACACATTGTTAGTCTTCTGATCGCTCATTCTGTAACAGTAATAAAATATTGACAAAACGTAAATAAGTTTGTTTAGTGGAATATTAACACCTCTATTGATAAATTGATACCGAAATCTAAATATTTTGAACACAATTTTGTAGCTTCAACTAAATATATACAGGGTGTTTCATTAAGACGGATTATATATAAGGATGTTTCATTAAGACAGATCAAAGCCATCAGTAAATAAATCAGTGTTATTGGTGAAAATTGATTTATTTCTCTATTGGATCATGTTATTTAAGCCATGGCAATTATGTGTGAAAAATAATATCGCCCAAATGTCCGCCAAATCTGAAAGGAAAAGAAAAAATTATTAGTCACATAAACTTAATTCACATTTAAATTCAGTCCCAGCTATTGGAACACCCATATATATATATATATATATATATATATATATATATATATATATATATATATATATATATAATGTGTGTTTCATTAAGACGGATTAGAAATATGGGTGTTTCATTAAGAGGGATCAAAGTCAGCAGTAAATAAATCAATGTCATTGGTGAAAATTTACTTATTTCTCTATTGGATCATGTTATTTAAGCCATGGCAATTATGTGTGAAAAATAATATCGCCCAAATGTCGGCTAAATCTGAAAGAAAAAGAAAGAAAATCATTAGACGCTTAAACTTAATTCACATTTAAAATCGGTCCAAGTTATCGGAACACCCTATATAAATCTATTTGTATGTATAAGCGAATGAGGGAAGTTATACGGATATATCTTTGTCTTGTAGTTGATGTAGATAGTTACAAACATGTGTAGTCTTGTCTTTATGCTTCAAACATTCGTGTCGACGAGTATATATTAAAGCTTAGTAAATACCCGTATCTATATGAGATTTTCCTCTCTGTCGTTCTTGCTTCAAGCTGACCTCAAACTCTGAGCCACTTCCTTTTCTTCGATGTTTTTATAACATTTCTAATGACCTCGCTTCCTGTTAATTTGCGTCCAAAATTGCCGCCTGTTTTCTCAACAACCACAAAGAGTGTCCCATCTATTTGAAAAACTGTAATTTCGGTATGTGACTTCTGGCTCCAAGAACACCGTTTCCGTCGCAGGAGGTCTTATCTTCTGATTTAATCTTTATTTGTTTATTTGGCAATCAATTAGTTGGATGCGAAGCAAACATATTTCGAAGTTTTTTATTTCAAAAATCCGGAACATAATTTACTTTCATATGAAATGAGCTTATTTGGTTAGATTTTGAAATGAGTTCTTCTTCTTCTTAGCAGTAGTAGTAGGTAGTAATAGTAGTAGTAGTAGTAGTAGTAGTAGTAGTAGTAGTAGTAGTTGTAGTAATAGTAGTAGTAGTAATAATTCGTCCCAGTCGCTTTTGCTAACGGCAAGATAATCAAATTTCAATTTTAAGTTTTTTGTCCATTTAAAATTAAAAAAATATAGTAGAAAACGTGACCACACATAAACCTGCTGGCTTGCTTTTAAAATCAGTTCATGATACAAAACGATATAATAATATTATCAATTTTATTATTAACTAGCTTAAAAGCTGCCCCGTTGTGAATCATTTAAGCGAGCTCCTGCAGAGGGCTCTTCAAATTGCTTTTATCACAATAGGTACGGAGGGGCAGATGCGATAGGCAGTAATAAAATACAGAAGAACCCTAATTGATCGCTGCATTTAAGTATTTAATTCATGTCTTAACTTACCTTTTAAAATTTCAACGATAATTCTTCTGCCACCACTTAATTTAAAGACAATTTGATGTACGTAGGTCCTTACTTTCCGTACAGACAATTAGTTTTATTTCATGGGTGACTTTCGCTGGATTTCGCAATTAATTTCGACTATTCCCAAATTTTTTTTCCAAGTTATAAAAATTTTTATTGTACAAAAAAAATTGTCGGAAAAAAATCACGTAAAAATCGCCAAAAACAATCGCAGTAATGAAAACTTAGGAATCCAAAATTTTTCTATCATGAGCTATTGAAACTCAGAGAGTTGTGTCCCTTTAATTGAAAAAAATGTAAAACAGTGACGCACATTCGCATTTATTATAAAAAACCCAACATTTAATAATATTAACTATGTACATGGACAGTATTATAATAATAGTATTTAATATATAGTATTTAATATATATATATATATAGTAAGGTAATAGATCAGTTGGTATATAATCCAAGTGGATCTTAGTATTATCTTAGTATTATAAAATATTAAAATTGATCCATATATATATATATATATATATATAAGAACACCGGATTATATGTCTTACTGTTCTTTCTTTTTATTTATATATATATATATATGTATATATATATATCTATATAAAGGTTGCTCCAATAACTTGGACCGATTTTAAACTTAATTCACATTTAAAATCGGTCCAACTTATTTGAACACCCGTTATATATATATATATATATATATATATATATATATATATATATATATATATATATATATATATATATATATATATATATATATAGTTTTAAGTTGTTCTAGATTTATGGGATGAAGTGGTCAATATCAGAGATAGAGCGTATGTAAATATAAAGCGAACATTGAAGTCAACACTCAGAGGCGACAGGCTGTTTCATGCTTTCCTGACGATTGCCCCTATCATGAAACAGCCTGTCGCCTCTGAGTGTTGACTTCAATGTTCACTTTTATATATATATATATATATATATATATATATATATATATATATATATATATATATATATATATATATATATATATTCTGTTTAGACGTTATTTTTATAGATACACTTTATTTATAGATACACAGTATTAATTACATCCATAGGCCTGAATGTTCGAGATATTTTATAGAAAATATGCTTTCTACGACAGGAATCGAACCTGTATTCCGATACGGACACCGTCATTTGATCTGACATGCTATACTATTTAGTTACGGGGAAGCGTCTGGTTAGGAAAGTCTAAATTACTGCTTATAAACACAATCTTTGACGATTTTTCTCGATCGATCATAAAAAACAGATTATTTCCTTAAATAAATTGTATCTTTGAAAATAACGTATAAACAGAACATAAATATATCAAATAATTGTCGGCCTTAATACATTTCATTATATATGTGTGTGTGTGTATGTGTGCGTGTGTCTGTGTGTGCGTGCGTGTAAACAGCCCTCAAAATCTTTAAATATACAAATAGAAAAAATACCATAAGAATTATTGCCGTTAGAAAAAAACCCAGATGACATGAATTTAGCGGATGTCAGAATTTGTTAAAAGATACATCCCTACCCATCCCTAAACATAACCCCGCTTTCAAATGTAACTATTAACTGATACAACGAAAATTAAAAATTGAACCCTCTACCACCCCTTGTCTAGATGAATGGATTTATCGGTAACCTTGGAAACCCTCAAATTATGAATCTTTCCTGTGCCGTTAACAACCGTGAATTTTAAAAAGTAAGTTACTCCAAAATTCGCTTGATGAGGAAATGGAACTAATGTCTTTGGTTTAATAACAAAATTAAATTCAGGGGCTTTAGCTTCCATTTCTGAAACATGGTTATCACTGTGTAGCGGTAAAACCATATTTTAAATCTATTAATTTATAATATTAATGCTCTGTAAATTTAAATTTACATTGAGCACTATTGTGTAAAAATAAAAATATCTATAAGAACACCGGATTTTATATCTTACTGTCCTTTTTATTTATATATGCATATATATATGTATGTATGTAGGGGCGCGTGTGTGTATGTGCTGTTTTTTTTTTCCACTAAATAACGTGCGTGTAACCTGTACCTATAATTTTGCCAATAATTGAAAATAATAATGTTAAGAAATTAAAGATTATATCTAAATGTGACTAATCTATACTTATATGACAATTAGTAGAATAAAACTAACCTGTCTCACGACAGTCTAAAACAGTGCTTCTCAACCGTAAAACAGTGCTTCTCAACCCACTGGCTGAAAAGCCCATGGACCATTTTTTCTTTTCAAAATTCAAATGGACCACTCTTACTTTTACTTTTAGGCTGCTCAATTTTCATACTAAAATACTCAATAAAAAGACAAAGTAGTCTATTTACACTTTAAAATTTATTTTAATAAACAAGGATTAACACAGGATTTCAAAATCAATTTTGATGATGTCATTCAGACTTAGTCCACTCCGCTAGTGACTACCTTGATCTTGGTGATTCTGACACAAATTTATTATCAAACAATATTTTCTAGTAATCTATTAACATAGGAATAATTTTTTATATGAATAAAAAAATTATATATAGTATATATAACATTTATATATATTATGTTTAACGTTCTTTTTTATAGATACAAGTATTTAAGCAAATGCTCTGTTTTATAATAAACAGTATTAAATAACATTTACCGGCCTGAATGTCCGAGAAATTTTCACTCTTCGACAGGAATCGAACCTGTATCCTATAGGAGCGTCTGGTTAGCAAGGTCGATTTTACTATCTTTAAACTTAAATCTTCCATGAATCTCTTCTATTCATATCTGCTCTAGCGTATCAAATGTAAACAAATGACGTCATATATTTTTGAATTGGACATAGTCCGACAATTTATTTAAAGACATTTGCTTAAATACTTGTATCTATAAAAAGAACGTTAAACATAATATATATAAATGTCTTTAAATAAATTGTCGGACTATGTCCAATTCAAATATATATATATATATATATATATATATATATATATATATATATATATATAATGTCATTCACAGGCAGTACTGTTTCGCTATATCACAGCTCCTCAGTGCGACTAGACTTCCGAATGCCTCAAGCCAGGATTGAAACACAACTAATTTGGTGTCAGCCAGAGCTATCTTCACTCGGTAGAGTTACACAACTAAATCTAGCATATTGTTTTTACAAATGTAAACAAATGCCCATCAGCCAAAGTGCTCCATTCATTTTACTGAAGAGCTTTGCATTAGTGCAGGTGACTGTTGTTTATAGAATTAGCTTATCACTCAACAGTGCTCAATTGAAATGTATTTTCAAGAGCTAAATTATGTCATTCACAGACAGTACTGTTTCTCTGTATCACAGCTCCTCAGTGCGACTAGACTTCCGAATGCCTCAAGCCAGGATTGAAACACAACTAATTTGGTGTCAGCCAGAGCAATCTTCACTCGGTAGAGTTACACAACTAAATCTAGCGTATTGTTTTTACAAATGTAAACAAATGCCCATCAGCCAAAGTGCTCCCTATATATATATATATAAATGCTATATATACTTTATATAATTTTTTAAAGTGGTCTGTTTTTATTTAAAATATTAGCGCTGATTTACATTGAGCTCTCTGGATTTTATCCTCCTTGGGTCTACCCATACGGATTACCTAGTTTTTCGTAAACTATATATATATATATATATATATATATATATATATATATATATATACATGTAAGTGAACATAGAAGTCAGCACTTAGAGGCGACAGTCTGTTTCATGCTAGATGCAATCGTCAGGCCACGAGTGCTGTTATTTTTCTCGGCTATTTATATATACGGGTCAGTGGTGCATTGTGGGTAGTCTATTTTGGCAGATATTTTACCGGAAGTCGTTTATTTGTTTATTTGTGTCAAATTATTTTGCTTGTTTTTATTTATTTTTATTTTTATTTTTTATCTTATAAATATATAATTTGACTCAAATAAATAAACAAATAAACGACTTCCGTAAAATAGCCGCCATTATAGACTACCCACAATAAGCTATATAAACAATTTTTTTCCTACGTTAATAAAAACACCGATCAAAATAAAAAATAAAAATAAAATAAATATAAAGGATAAAAAATAAAAATAAATTAAATAAAAACAAGCAAAATAATTTGACACAAATAAACAAATAAACAAATAAACAACTTCCGGTAAAATATCCGCCAAAATAGACTACCCACAATGCACCACTGACCCGTATATATAAATAGCCGAGAAAAATAACAGCACTCGTGGCCTCACGATTGCATCTAGCATGAAACAGACTGTCGCCTCTAAGTGTTGACTTCTATGTTCACTTTTATATTTATACACGCTCTATCTCTGATATTGAGCACTTTATCCCAAAAATATAGCACCCTTTAAGACTATATTTCTTCATATATATATATATATAATTTATACATATAATACCTACGTAATTTCGAAATTTCCAAATATAATGGCCATGTGGCTAATTAAACAAAGTATTTTTTATATTTTTTATGACCAGTTTAGATACATTTTGTGAAATGACTACAATTTTTTTTATCGCAACGTATTCTCTCTGGACTACTAGCAAATGTTATATGGACCACCGGTGGACCACCTGGACCACGTTGAGAATCACTGATCTAGATCCACACTAAGAATATTTAACACTTGTAAGTCATTTTTAAAAATAGGTAACATTTCCTAGCTATTTTCAAATAATATTTAGCATCTTTGAAAACGTTATTAACCTTTTAAATTATATAACATAAATATCTTTAAATTAAATAATACGTTTTTAATACTTCAAAGTATGAACAATTTAGATATATTTTTGTGAAATGGCTACAATTCTTTATTCTCTGTGGACCACTAGCAAATGCTATGTGGACCACCGCTGGTCCACCTGGACCACGTTGAGAATCACTGGTACTAAACCCAGTCCACGTCTCCGATGATTAGCTGAACAATACAACGCTAGGCAAATAAGGATAAGAGCATACATTTAAGTATCAAAAAGCAACGTCGCTGCGAACGCTTGGCAGCCACAATCAACTTACCCTTGTGTTAACTCTTTTGACAACACTCGGCGGTGCGGAGTTATCCGCTAGAAAAGGACAGACTGGATCTCACTCTTTCGCGGTTCGTATTCTCTTTTGTTCTGTTGCTGTAGGGCGAGGTTTCCACCCTCGCCGAGCTCGACATTTTACATCTTAGCATTTTTTATTTGCAATCGTAAGTTAATCGTTTATGATCATATATATTTCATTCTGGGGTCATCAGAGAATTCGTGTGTCAAAGATTCTGTTTTCAGTATTCTAATGTAATGTTGATTTTTAATCATAATTTAAACATTTATAAGCCTATATATTTCATTCTGGGTTCACCAAGCGATAACACGAGATTTTTTAATAGTATTTTTACATTATTTTGATTTGTAATCATAATTCAAACATTTATAATCATATATATTTCATTCTGGAGTCGTCAGCAGGCTTGGGTGTCGGGTGTTAGTCTAGTATCAGTAACTCAAAGATCGGGATACAAGACGAAGGGTGAATTTCTATCTTTTTTTTTTAACACCTAGAAAAAAAAAGTCAGAATGTGGCGCCGACCGAAGACAGGGTGAACTCAAAATAGTTAGGTATACAGTATAGTGCGTTTATAGTTTGATACGAGTTTGGGCCGTTCTCGGTATGACGATAAACTACGTCCGCGTCCTGGGTAAGACGATAAACTACATCCGCGTCCTGGGTAAGACGATAAACTACGTCCAACAGCAAGGCCTCTGATCAGGAGGTATTGAGGAGCGTCGAACCAACTCTTAATTGCTGATGTTCTCAGGTCCACCCTGACACAAGGTGGTAGCACCTGTTAGGGTCCCAGCTATGGGCAAATAGTTAGCACCCAAACTGGGGTCAAAACACTATGAAAGTGTAAAACTAGTCTTAATACCAGAAATACTTTGTAAAAAAATTATTATTAGTAATACATTTTTAGAAAATAAAATGCATTAGCACCGAAGGAAAATTCTTACCAGAAATAGATTTCTGAGGGAAAAAATATTACCAGAAATAGATTTTTGGAATAAAATATTACCAACAATGAATATTTTGTCGGTATTAAATAACCCATTGAGGTTGATATGCTGTCAAACAAACCAATACAAAACTGTAGTTGACGACATACAATTAAGTACAGAATATTTATATTTCGGCATTAAATTATACCGAGAGGTTGATATGCCGCTAAACAAAACAATCCAAGAAGAGTTTGGGTAGTGGTAAAAACTTCAAAGTCTGACTTCTGAAAATGACGATAGAGCTGTGAAATCTTGCATGCATTAATGTCAACCCTTCTAATTAATAACGGCATTGTTTTTTTTTTTCAGGTAAACTGATATCTGACTGTTCAGTAAAGGCTTCAAACGTGCGAGGGTGGGCTGAAAACTTCATAGGGCGATGATGAAGGTGTAGTGAAAAAGCTGCAAAATCTTGCATGAATTAATTTCACTTCTTCTTATTAATGACTTCATTGTTTCTTTCCCGGGACGAGAGTGGGCTGAAAGTTTCATAGGCTGACTATGAAGGAATTATGCTAGCTCCCTGAAATCTTGCATGCATTAATTTCAACCCTTCTTATTAATGACTTCATTGCTTCTTTCCAGGTACAACAGTGGGCTGAAAGGTTCATAGGCTGACTATGAAGGAATTATGCTAGCTCCCTGAAATCTTGCATGCATTAATTTCAACCCTTCTTATTAATGACTTCATTGTTTCTTTCCAGGTACAACAGTGGGCTGAAAGGTTCATAGGCTGACTATGAAGGAATTATGCTAGCTCCCTGAAATCTTGCATGCATTAATTTCAACCCTTCTTATTAATGACTTCATTGTTTCTTTCCCGGTACGAGAGTGGGCTGAAAGGTTCATAGGCTGACTATGAAGGAATTATGCTAGCTCCCTGAAATCTTGCATGCATTAATTTCAACCCTTCTTATTAATGACTTCATTGTTTCTCTCCCGGTATGAGAGTGGGCTGAAAGGTTCATAGGCTGACTATGAAGGAATTATGCTAGCTCCCTGAAATCTTGCATGCATTAATTTCAACCCTTCTTATTAATGACTTCATTGTTTCTTCCCCGGTACGAAAGAGGGCTGAAAGGTTCATAGGCTGACTATGAAGGAATTATGCTAGCTCCCTGAAATCTTGCATACATTAATTTCAACCCTTCTTATTAATGACTTCATTGTTTCTTTCCCGGTACGAGAGTGGGCTGAAAGGTTCATAGGCTGACTATGAAGGAATTATGCTAGCTCCCTGAAATCTTGCATGCATTAATTTCAACCCTTCTTATTAATGACTTCATTGTTTCTTTCCAGGTACAAGAGTGGGCTGAAAGGTTCATAGGCTGACTATGAAGGAATTATGCTATCTCCCTGAAATCTTGCATGCATTAATTTCAACCCTTCTTATTAATGACTTCATTGTTTCTTTCCAGGTACGAAAGTGGGCTGAAAGGTTCATAGGCTGACTATGAAGGAATTATGCTAGCTCCCTGAAATCTTGGATGCATTAATTTCAACCCTTCTTATTAATGACTTCATTGTTTCTTCCCCGGTACGAGAGTGGGCTGAAAGGTTCATAGGCTGACTATGAAGGAATTATGCTAGCTCTCTTAAATCTTGCATGCATTAATTTCAACCCTTCTTATTAACGACTTCATTGTTTCTTTCCAGGTACGAAAGTGGGCTGAATGGTTCATAGGCTGACTATGAAGGAATTATGCTAGCTCCCTGAAATCTTGCATGCATTAATTTCAACCCTTCTTATTAATGACTTCATTGTTTCTTTCCAGGTACAACAGTGGGCTGAAAGGTTCATAGGCTGACTATGAAGGAATTATGCTAGCTCCCTGAAATCTTGCATGCATTAATTTCAATCCCTTCTTATTAATGACTTCATTGTTTCTTTCCCGGTACGAGAGTGGGCTGAAAGGTTCATAGGCTGACTATGAAGGAATTATGCTAGCTCCCTGAAATCTTGCATGCATTAATTTCAACCCTTCTTATTAATGACTTCATTGTTTCTTTCCAGGTACAAGAGTGGGCTGAAAGGTTCATAGGCTGACTATGAATGAATTATGCTAGCTCCCTGAAATCTTGCATGCATTAATTTCAACCCTTCTTATTAATGACTTCATTGTTTCTTTCCAGGTACAAGAGTGGGCTGAAAGGTTCATAGGCTGACTATGAAGGAATTATGCTAGCTCCCTGAAATCTTGCATGCATTAATTTCAACCCTTCTTATTAATAACTGCACTGTTTCTCAGCCGTGTACCATATTATTCCCCGAAATAAACTACTACTTATTTTCGATATGTGTGTCAACCTTTCCTATTTACGACACAACAAGAAAAAAAAGCTACCTAGATTATCTAAGAAATATTAGTAAAGAAAAAATATTCACGGGCAGGTATCGAACCTTCATCTCTTTTATAGGGGAAGCCACTGTTTGATCGGGAATGAAATAAACCACTAAGAACGTCACAGCGACAAGGTTATATTTTATCGTTTTAGATCCTCTTCAGCCAAATTATTTTTGTCGAAAGACCATACCTATCAAGTTTTGTATTTTTCGTATTACCCAAGATTTATGGATTTTATGATTTTGGTTAGGTTTCTTTTACGGCATAACAACCTCAATGGGTCATTTAATGCCGACAAAATTTTTATTGATGGTAATATTCTGTTTTGTCAAAAATCTATTTCTGGTAATATTTTTTCTTTCAAAAATGAATTGCTAGTAATATTTATTTTTTTAAAAACATTGTTGGTAATATTTTTCAAGAATGTATTGCTGGTAATATTTTTTTTCTTCAAAAATTTATTGCTGGTAATAATTTTTTACAAATTATTTCTGGTATTAAAACATATTTTTACACTTTCATAGTGTTTTTACCCCGGTTTGGTGGTTAACTATTTACCCATAGCTGGGACCCTAACTACCTATTACTGGTAATATTTTGTTTTGTCAAAAATCTGTTTCTGGTAATATCTATCCTTCAAAATTGTATTGCTGGTAATAATTTGTTTCAAAACGCTATTGCTGGTAATAGTTAAGTATTTGCCCATAGCTGGGACCCTAACAGGTGCTACCACACCTGGTCAGGGTGGACCTGGGAACATCAGCAATTAGGAGGTGGTTCCACTCTCCTCAAAACCTCCTGATCAAAGGCCTTGCTGTTGGACGTAGTTTATCGTCTTACCCAGGACACGGATGTTGTTTATCGTCATACCCAGGACGGGGTTTTACTTTTAAGTTATTATAATGGCACTTGGTATTTGAAATAGACGGCCTATTTTTATGCATTAATCAGTGTGTATTACCTTTGCGAATAAGATAAATATTAGTAAAGAAAATGAGTTATGTAGATAATAAATAGAGAAAAGTATTAGACATAAAGAGCGGGCGTAGTTTATGCGTTTATGTATGAAAGGGAAAGAGAGAGAGAGAGAGAGACAGCCAGACAGAGAGACAGAGGGTAGAAGCACGCAACCACGTTTTTTGCAGACAGTATTCTGTATTGCATGACGAACAAGGTCTGAAAACTTTTACTCTAGTCGCTGGAATGGCGTTCTTCAAGAAAATCGGCAGACAGTAGTTGTTAAACGTAGGATATTAAATACATTTTCAAGAAATCCAAACTGGGAACACATCCACATCTACGTAGTAGCAACTAAGAAATGAATAAATCACTAATGACTTGCTTTCGATGGCACGTAACTACTCCCCGACAGCGATTTCTTTCATGGGAAATATTGAGGACAGCCGTACGCGCATGCGCAAGAACACGCGTATGAGCGAGCATGCGCGCTTGTGTATGTGTCTGCGCTTGTGTGTGTGCGCGTGTGTGTGTGTGTGTGTGTGCGTGTGTGTGTGCGTCTGTGCTCGCGCGTCCGAGTGATAAACGTTCATGGTAAAAGTATACCATCTGAATATGTGTTTTGCCGCAGTTCTTTTGCCAGCCATTTTGCAAAAAGGTTCAAGGTAACTCCTCGGCTGAAAACTCTAAACAGGAATTATTTTCATTGGTAAATTCCAAGAAGTTTTGCACACACACACACACACACACACACACACACACACACACACACACATATACATATATATATACATATATATATATATATATATATATATATATATATATATATATATATATACAAATTCATGTATTCTTCGGTGTGGCTCAAGTGATGGCAACCGTATTTTATCGACAATATTTATCCCGATGTGCAACAAGCACACGCACGCACTCAAGAAACGCACACACACACACACGCACGCACGCACTCAAGAAACGCACACACACACACACACACACACGCATACATATATATATATATATATATATATATATATATATACCGGGTGTAACAGCAAAAATTTCCAAATTTTGTAACAGCAAAATTGTCCAATTGTTAGATTAAGCATTGGACATTTGAATATTAAAAATGATTAAAGATATCTTACTGGAAGTCTCTTTTTATAACACTATTGGACTCTACTTTGAACAATAAGGATGTATTTGAAATGATGATCCCTCTTCCTGTTGTGACCTCCTGATACAGTTTTCCTCTCTACTGTTCCCTCTTTTTTAAACTTATTCACCTTTTTCTTGATGTTTCTTGTATGGACCTTGAAGTTGGAAGCCAGATGTATGAATGTTGATACCATTACTGAAGGCCTGGGTGATCTTTTTCCTCTCGCCATTGCTCAGTTGGAAAGATATAGTGGGGCTGACACAAAACGATTTTAACCTGTTCCCCTCTTAGCTTAATAACTCAAAGGGCTTTTCAGTTTTTCTTGCGACAAATGTTGTCAAGATGGCTAACCGTTAATTAGTTTAGTTTTTTTGTTGTTGTTGTTTTTGTTTTTTTAGATATTAAACCTTCTCATGATGGTTCTTGAAAGACTTTGAAGATGGGTGCCAGAGTAACGTTACCGTTACCTGAATAATCTTTTTCCTTTTACCATTGATCAGTTGGGAAGACATAGAGGGGCTGACACAAAACGATTTTAACCTGTTCTTTTCCTAGCTGAATAACTCAAAGGGGTTTTTCAGTGATTCTTACGACAAATGTTGTCAACTTGGCTAAATGTCTTATGTGAAAACCTGGAAAAAAGAAACTCAGTTTAATGGCTTTTTTAGATATTAAACATTTTGTGGGATGGACAATTATCGTTGTATTTTCCACGAGTACGTTGTTGACAGTGCTTGGTAGGTCTCAGAGTGATTTTAAATGGGATTTAATGGAGCTAGGATCCGAGAGAGGTAAAGTAAGTATTCTTAATAGGCATATCAATATGTCTGGAAAAGAAAATACTTGCACGAATGCAAGAAAATCTTTTTTAAAAGCTTAATCGCAGTACCTTGTCCGTCGTCTTCAATGATTGCTGTCCAAATACACAATTATATATATATATATATATATATATATATATATATATATATATATATATATATATATATATATATATTACAATGAATCATTCATACAAAAAGTAGATTAGTAAAGTTAATGATATAAAATGGCGAAATCCCTTTGCAAACAAAATTTTAAAGTTGCATTGACCTACAAATCACTCGAAGAATGTTATGATCTTTGTTTTTTGTTTTTAAAAATTATAAGCCGTATAAGGTCTTTTTTTAATACGCAAGTACTTTCAACTGTACATTCACTCATCTTCAGGGATGGAAATCATTTTGTTTTTGGTAAAATTTAGGTATATAAAATGGCGAAATCCCTTCGCAAACAAAATTTTAAAGTTGCATTGACCTACAAATCATTCGAAGAATGTTATGATCTTTGTTTTTCAAAAATTATAAGCTGTATAAGGTCTTTTTTAATACGCAAGTACTTTCAACTGTACATTCAGTCATCTTCAGGGATGGAAATTATTTTGTTTTTGGTAATAAAATTCAAGTAGCATCCGAGACGAAAAAATTAAATATGAATCGAAACCATTTTGATTGGTGTATCTGAATTTAAAAAAACCCTGCTGCTATCTCCTTCCTCTCCTACTTACTCATTTTCCTTATTCTTCCTTTTCTCGGGAAAAGAGTGTATATCTTGTGTCATTCTTTCTTAATCTCTTGCTTTTCTTCCTTTTCCTTAGACGTTGTATATTGTTTATAAATCTCAGTAGATTGTCTACTAACCAGTCAATTATTAACCGCTTGATGGGATGTGTTAATTCACATCGAAACATGATTGCATTTGTGTAGCAGTTTTTTTTTTACGTTTTTGTTGTAATATCCTATAATAAAGAATATTGTTCTACTTTTCTACTGAGCCCTCTTTTAAATTGAATGTTATGAACGTCGGAATTGGATTCTATTCGTTCTCATTTCTCATGGATATATATAGGGAATTCAGAGTAGCATGAATCCGTCCAGATCTTATCTTAAATAACAACTTAAAAGAGACTGTTTGACCACACAAGGACTGACCAAAATTCATGTTAAAAAAATAAAAAAACAAATGAAAACTATAGACAAAAGTTCATTTTCTCCATCAAGACATTAATTTCTGTAGTTCATCAGTAAGCAGAATTTTCTTTTCTTCTTCTGATGGCCATGTTGGCCGAAACTAGTCGAGGAATCTAAATGAAATAATAAAAACGAAAGAATATTAATATACAACCCAGTGTGTCTGAAGATTTTAATTTTTTAATATTTTTATTGTTCAATATATATATATATATATATATATATATATATATATATATATATATATGAAAATTTCTCAGAGTTAACCTGTAGAAAAGAAAATATTTATAAATATAAATGACAATAGGAAAACTGTAATAGTTGCCGACAGAAAGTCCACATTGGACGAAATGCGTCGGCGACTATTACAGTTTTCCTATTCAGCCTACAACAACCTATCAAAAACTTGCAAACTTTGCTTGGAGGATAAAAATAGCTATCATTACCTTCCCAGACCAAAATAAATTATTAAATAAAAGATCCGAGCTAATCTCAAAATGCAGACATGAAAACAAATTTTTACTACGTAACTTAAAAATCGAAAACGGAAAAAATAAATAAATACATAAACAAACAAAATGACAATAAAATATGCAAAATAAATTAATCCAAACAAATTACCAAACTACACCTGTTAGAATAGACGAAATAGAATAAAAATAAGGAACAAAATCAATAAATAAAGTAAATAATAAATAAATTAGTAAACTATTATGACCAAAATATTAGACTATAAAAAATCAAAACAAAAAATCGGACGAAAAATAGCTATAACTGTTATATAACGATAAAAAAATGAATAAAAAATAATATACTGCGTTACTTAAAAATCGAAAACCAAAAAGAGAAAATATACAGTGTAACAAATAAATAACAACAAGTATAATAAATTGATCTAAATACATCCAAATATATAAATAAACTAACAACCGATACCGATAAACTAGCCGTTTAGAAAAAACAAATAAAGATAATCAATCCAAATATATTACTTAAAAACAGTTCCCGCCAAAATAATATTCAGAACAAACCACAACAATCAACCCCAAAATTCAACAAATAGCTTTATCTTCCCAAACATAAACAAAACTATTAAATAAGCTATATAAACAATTTTTAATACGTTAATAAAAATACCGATCAAAAAAAAATAATAAATAAATAAATATATAAGATAAAAAATAAAAATAAATAAAAACAAGCAAAATAATCTTCTTTGGACTTTATAAAGGATCTCTCGACATATAGCTCGATCACCGGACCATATGTGACAGCAATATTCTCAGCATGGACGAATGGTAGACTTATAGATTAAGATAGATTCTGGAGAGAAGAATTGTCTAGCCCGAAAGAAATAACTAAACCAGTTATAAACAATTCTACCATACAAAAACCTCTCAAAGAAAACGTTCTTACAGCAGATCTAAATCTAACCCGTGATAATGGGCCTCACAAGTCTGACATCCGATCCACAGATATTTGGGCGTCGTTCTAAGCGCTTTTTCACGTGTTATAGCGAACGGTAACAAAATACAAATTTAAATCAAGAATTATTGAAATATTTTTATGCCCAAAAATCCTAAGCAAATATATATATATATATATATATATATATATATATATATATATATATATATATATATATATATATATATAACAAAAGTTAATTTAAACTACACGTGCGCGAGTGGAGACTGTTTATACAGATGTGTGTTGTGGTGCCGTTTCCGTGTCAATCCCCAGCGCCACCAACACCAACACCGACTTGCAACAACTCCATTTTCTACCAGAGACAAAAAAGCACACAAAGACAAGTTTAAAAGCCTAAAATGTGTGTCTCCGTCCATTCACACAGTTAAAGAGAAAATAGAACAAGCAAAAAACGAAAGGAAAAATGCGTAGCTTCTTATCTCTCTCACCTGCAAACAACAATACGGATACCTTCAGTAGACATTCCATCAAATCGACTAAGAGTAATTCTTAACGCACAAAAACTGATATATATATATATATATATATATATATATATATATATATATATATATATATATATATATATACATCCCGAGTGTAACAAAAAAATTGTCCCAATCGTGTAATAGCAAAATAGTCCAATTTTTAGATTAACCTTTAAACCTTGTATCTTAGAAATGATTAAAGATATATTACTGAAATTCCCCCAAATTTTTATAACGCTATCGGGCTCTACTTTGAGCAATAAGAATGTATAATTACTCTCCAAGCCTAACAGAAGAATCGTGATGAAATCGATCGTAAATGATAATGTTCATCATTAATTAATCATATCTAAGGATTGGAAGCTCATGAAGGATTGAAATAAAGTTCATATATATATATATATATATATATATATATATATATATATATATATATATATATATATTCCAGAATCATATAATCAACTTAGGTGAAAGTTCTCTCTCACGTGCCAAACGTCATATGGATTGTGTTGGGTCTTTTCCAATAGATCTATTTAGCTCTAAGTTGAAATGATGATCTCTCTTCCTGTTGTGACCTCCTGATCCAGTTTTCCTCTCTACTGTTCTCTCTTTCTTAAACTTAATCACCGTTCTCTTGATAGTTCTTGAATGGACTTTGATTATGGAAGCCAGAGTATGAATGTTGATACCATTACTGAAGGCTGAATAATCTTTTTCCTCTCGCCATTGCTTTGTTGGTAAGTCAGTGGGAAGTGCCACAAAATAATTTTAATCTTTTCTCTTTCTAGCTGAATAACTCAAAGGGTTTTCAATGATTCTTACGACAAATGGTGTCAAGATGGCTAAACGTCTAATCTGAAAACATGAAAAAAGAAACTCAATTAGTTTAGTGGGTTTTTTTATTTTGTTTTTTAGATATTAAACATTTTGTGGGATGCTGCTACACGATTTGTACAATTTTGCTGTTACACCCGATATATATATATATATATATATATATATATATATATATATATATATATATATATATATATATATATATGAATGAGATAACGATATACATTTTTATATATCAAGAACAGTATTGAGGAAGTTCTATGCTAAAGTAGAAAATGCTTGCGTGTGATGAGTTTCGTACTTCAGGACTTTATCGGACTAAATTTTGTTATGTTGGTAGGACTACACATTAGTATGACAGGGGAGTGCAAATGGGGAATGTAAATATCTCGGAAGTGCCTTAATTACAAGTTCATTTACAGTAAATTTGCGCCCTTCCTGGCAGATCTTCTAATATCACAGTGTGGAATAACTACTGGCAAAAGTGATGGAAAGTAAAAGAAAAAGACTTTAAATGAATTCGGCTAGATAAAAAAAATTCTAAAATTCCCAGCACCTCTCTGTCGTGCGCATGTGTAAGTCCTACCACCATAACAAATTTAGTCCGTTGATATTCTGAAGGACGAAACGTGTCACATTATTTGTCATACGATTTCCACACAAACACACAGACACAGACACACACACACATATATATATATATATATATATATATATATATATATATATATATGTGCAATCAAATGCACACACACACACATATATATATATATATATATATATATATATATATATATATATATATATATATATATACATATATATATATATAATTATTTATTTAAATATTATAACATAAATATGTTATAAAATCACTACAAAATAGCCATTTTGTTTCAACACTTCTGGTGTCTTATCAAGTGATGATGTTGAATATATATATAGTACAGGTAATCGATCCGTTGGTATATAATCCGGATGGATCCTAGTAATTTTAATTATTAAAGCTGATCCGAGATAATATACGTTACGCCCCCATCAATCGCTAACACAAACCCACTCTCATTAACAAGGCGCCTAGCAGATACTGGCTTTGAAAAATACATAAATAAGCGCCCCGAAGACAGGTACTTAGTGGCTGATGAAAGCCGTTAAGGGACGGTTTGAAATTGTCTATTCCGATGTTGAGATAATTTTTGTTTTTTCTTTTTCTGTAAATATATATATATATATATATATATATATATATACTCTTTTGTGTGGATAGTCTTCAGTTCAGTTCTGTGTTCCTTCTTTGCTATTCCACCTGAGCAACAATTCCGCTAGCGAGAGCGTTAAAGCGACAGACACAGGCACGGGATTAAAAACTGAACAAAAAGTCACTCATACGTCGAAAACGACAGGAGAGACAGAAGATATATATATATATATATATATATATATATATATATATATATATATATATATATATATATATATATATATATATATATATACTTCACATGTGTGTATGTTCATAAAGTAAGAGGTTTGTCACTTAGCTGATTGATGTTACCTTCAGCATCCCGACCCCAGATTTTATAAGACGAACCCGAATTCTTGGAATTCCATGTACCATGTCTTTTGCGGTATCTCAATTAATTCCCTTTAGTAACTCAACTCTCCAAGTTTTTATTCCCTCTGCTGCCCCTGAGGTATCCAAAATGGCAAACATATTATATATACTTTCAGAATTTAAAAAATATTCGTTAAAAAGATTTATTGTATATTACCCGCTTACTTTTTGTCGTCAATTGAATTATGACATTTTTAGTCCTCCATATGTTTTGACTGACCTTTCAACCACCTGATGAAGATTAATGAACGTTCTAGAATTGAAAAGTTTTGATAAACCAATGACATCATGGCTTTTGTATATTAACACGCGCAGCAAACTAAATACGACATTGGCTTGGTAAATTCGCTCAGAGGACGAAATACGTCGTCTAAGAATAGTTTTCCTCTTGTCTTTTTATCCATTTTGTTCCTTTACCAATACATTCTATTAGATAATAATTTACACACACACGCACGCTCACACACAGACAAACACACACACTCACACACACACACACACACACACATATATATATATATGAAGAAATATAGTCTTAAAATGTGCTACATTTATGGGATAAAGTGCTCAATATCAAAGATAGAGCGTGTGTAAGTATAAAAGTGAACAGAGAAATCAACACTTAGAGGCGACAGTCTGTTTCATGCTAGATGCAATCGTCAGGCTTCCGTGCTCACCGCGGCGCCTTCCAGTGGCCTGACGATTGCATCTAGCATGAAACAGACTGTCGCCTCTAAGTGTTAACTTCTATGTTCACTTTTATATATACATATATATATATATATATATATATATATATATATATATATATATATAAGTGAACATAGAATTCAACACTTAGAGGCGACAGTCTGTTTCATGCTAGATGCAATCGTCGTGGCCTAACGATTGTATCTAGCATGAAACAGACTGTCGCCTGTAAGTGTTGACTTCTATGTTCACTTTTATATTTACACACGCTCTATCTCTGATATTGAGCACTTTATCCCATAAATATAGCACACTTTAAGACTATATTTCTTATATATATATATATATATATATATATATATATATATATATATATATATATATATATATATACAGTGTAACCCGGATATAAGATACCCGGATATAAGATAAACTCGGATATAACAGAGATTTTCTCTGGTCCCAAATTAGAGCCTGTGTTAATGTATATATAATAGACCAAACCCGGATATATGAGAAACCCGGATATAAGAGACTTCTTCTCCGGTCCCGACAACTCTCTTATATCCGAGTTACACTGTATATATATATACATATATATATATATATATATATATATATATATATATATATATACCGGGTGTAACAGCAAAATGCAAAATTGTCCAGATCATGTAACAGCATAATTGTCCATCCCATGAAATGTTTAATATCTAAAAAAAAAATCACTAAACTCATTGAGTTTCCTTTTACCAGATTTTCAGATAAATCTTTTAACCATCTTGACTCCATTTGTCGTAAGAATCACTGAAAAATAACCTTTGAATTATTCTGCTAGAAAGCGAACAGGTTAAAATCATCTTGTGTCAGCTCCCCTATGTCATCCCAAATGAGCAATGGCGAGAGGAAAAAGATCATTCAGGCATTCAGTAATGGTACCAACATTCAAACCCTAACTTCCATCTTTAAAGTCCAGACAAGAATCATCAAGGGACGGTGAATAAGTTTTAAAAAAGGGAGCAGTAAAAAGGAAAACCCGGATCAGGAGGTCACAGCAGCAAGAGGGGTGATCATTTCAACTTAGATCTAAATACATTCTTATTGTTCAAAGTAGAGTCCAATAAAGTTAGAAAACAGTCGGCGAATTCCAATAATATATCTTTAATCATTTCTAAGATACAACGGTTGAAAGCTTAATCTAACTGGACAATTTCGCTGTTACCCAATTTGAACAGTTTTGCTGTTCGACCTTTATACGACATCTATCAATATCTACCTATTCTACCTATATATCTATATACTTATATTAAAAACTATATGTTGGTGGGTGTTTGGTTGGTCGAGAGTGGTGGAATGGCTTCAGAAAAATAAACACGTGCAAAAAGATCTAAAGTTCCTCCTGTTTTTTTTTCCAAGTCCCTTTCATTTGACGATTTGCCGTCAAAAAAACTCTTTTTGTTACATATACAGTATGTCATTCCATCTTTCGCAAAATTTTTCTTCTTTTTCCTTGTCATTCATTTCTTCATTCAACCTTTTTAATCTTTTCTCTTATGGCGACTCCCACTGTCTGTACGTACGCGTATGTGTGCGTGTGTGTGTGTGAGTGTGTAAGAGAGAGAGAGTTTATATGAGTGTGCGTGAGTGAGTGTTTACGTGATCTTGTATGTGTGTGTAAATGTGTGAACCGACACCCAGGTATGTCAGTGTGTGTGTGTGTGTTCGTACGCGCGAGAGCTAGCGTATTTGTGTATGTACGTCGGGGAGAGAGAGAGAGAGATAATATCCGTATGAGTATGTGTGAGTGAGTTTGTACGTGAGTTTGTATGTGTGATTAAATTTGTGAACCCGCGGCCAGGGACGTGTGTGTGTGTGTGTGTGTGTGTGTGTGTGTGTGTGTGTGTGTGTGTGTGTGTGTGTGTGTGTGCTCGCGCGCGTATTTGTGTGTGTACGTCAGAGGGAGAGAGAGGATATCCGTATGAGTGTGCCTGAGTGTGTGTGTACAGGATTTTGTATGTGTGTGTAAATATGTGAACCTGCGCCCAAGTATATGTGTGTGTGTGTGCGTATGTGTATGTGTGTGTGTGTGTGTGTGCGTCACGAGAACGAGAGAGAGAATATCTGTATGAGTTTGCGTGAGTGAGTGTGTGTGTGAGTTCGTATGTGTGTGTGAATGCGTGAACACACGCCCACGGATGTGTATGACTGTGTGCCAACGAGAGAGAGAGAGAGAGAGAGTCTGTATGTCTGTGCGTGAGGGAGTGTGTGTGTGTGTGTGTGTGTGTGTGTGTGTTTGTGTGTGTGTGTGTGTGTGAGAGAGAGAGAGAGAGAGAGAGGGAGAGAGTTTGCATGTGTGTGTGAAAATTGTGAACCGGCGCCCACGGAAATGTGGAGGGGGAGACAAAGATATAGAGAGAGTCTGTATGTGTGTGCGTGAATGAGTGTTTGTGAGTTTGTATGTGTGTGTACGAATGTGTGAATGTGTTTGTGAGTTTGTATGTGTGTGTGTGCGTGTGTGTTTGAGTGTGCGTGAGAGAGAGTGAGCCTGCATAAGTGTGGGTGAGTGGGTGTGCGTGTGGGTTTGTATGTGTGAACCTGTACCCACGGATGTGTGTGTGTATGTTATTGTGTGCGTGAGAGAGATAGAGATAGAAAGTCTTTATGACTGTGTGAGTGAGTGTGCGTGTGTGTTTGTATGTGTGAGTGTACTCCATTCCTTTCTACGGGTGGTGGATATATTTTAAGGTGGCTTCGTAAACATTTACCCTGTTCAATGCTGAAAAAGTGATGGATCGTTTTCCTCTCGACCACCGTTTGAAAGAACAAAGTAAACTAGTCGGAATTTTGTGTCATCACACTCAAACTTAAAAGCACCTTTGCATTTTCCAAATAATAGTCGCATTGATGTATTGTATAAAGTTCAAAGGACTATATATATATATATATACCTATCGAGAGGGAATATACATACACATGCTAGCAAAAACGTACACACAATACACAAAAATGGAAATAGATCTAAGAACATACAGGGGTCATTAAAAGATAAGAATACAGATATCTATCCACACCCTTTCTCGGACCAATTTTAATTGTTTTATTACCCTTTAAGCAGAGGAACTTTCTTACCACCAGTCCAAGAATGACATTTGTGTCACTACTACCCACAAAAAAGAGAATGTTTAACATCGCAAACCATAAGGAAAATAAAATCGTTTTAATAATATGTGAAAATATCTACTCTTTACCTGAAGAAGATCGCGAGACCGGAAACACGTGTAGCAAAAATATGGAAAATAAACTATAATATATATTTTTAAGAAAAGCCACATTACAACCAAAAACGTTTGCGGTTTCTCTCTTCTTTTTAAAATATACACTTTTCTCTCGTTGGAACGGCTATAAACTCTTCCCTATATATATATATATATATATATATATATATATATATATATATATATATATATATATATATATATTTATATTATAACATTTTTTAAAAATATGATAAGATTTCTCATGTTTCAAAAGCGGGAGACAGAAACCCTCAATTCCGAAGCTGACTGATCTGTAGATAAAAATTAACTGTTCGACCACCTAACCAAAATGGCCGTTTCCATAGTAATTAATGTTGAAAACGACCATACTTATAAATACGCGCAAACCACAAGATAGCTTATTCCTAAATTTTCGCTTGAGGATGAAGCGGGAGTCGATACCTTAATTCAACTTAATTTTAATAATTATATTGAGGGTTTCGGCTCTCGCTTTTGAAACATGAGAACTCTTATATAGCGAAGGAATCATTTTTTTAAATATTACAATATAAGCTCTACTTGATCATTGTCTTTTTAAAAATAAAAACAAAAATACTAAAGAACTCTGGATTATTTACCTAACGTGTTCTTTTTTTATTTTTCTGCATACATATATATATATATATATATATATATATATATATATATATATATATATATATATATATATATATGAGTAGATTTACATTCTGTGTATTCATGTACTCAGACACCTATAAATTCTTACATATTTGCATGTAAATGTCGCATAGTCTGATACACACACAATTGTATGTATTTTTGTTTGTTTTTTTTTTTTTGCAGTGAAAGTTACCCTTTATATGGCCCGAGGGTCACTCGAGGTAAAGTGTTACGTTAAGAGGCCATTTGTGTGTATAGTTAAGGGAGATAACGATTGACCCTAGTCTTGAATAGGGTAAGATTGTAGTGATCGGGGAAGCATCCTGTTGGGAGTCGATTCCACAGGACAGTGGTTCGCGCGGGAAGAAGCTGCTCGGGTGGAACTTGCTTCTCACCGATGAAATTTGGAGAGAATGTCAATGATTTGATACTGTGTAAGTAGCATGGCGTGTCTTTGTCGTGAAGCTTTGCCTTGGCCGGACCAGAGAATGTAGTTCATCCGAGCACTTTCCGTTGAAGTAGCGATAGAGCAGCGAGAGGCTTGCCACATCCCGCCCGTGGGAGAGGGGCTGAAGTTTGGGGAATAATTAGTCACCGACAAGGCTCAGAGACTCTTTTAAAAACTCTGTCAAGGCTGGAGAGTGAGGTCTTGGCAGTTCCTGCCCAAATATGAAAACAGTACTCCATTTAAAGCCTGTTTTTGGCTCTTGTAAAGGATAGCAGGAGGAGCCAGGTACGCACTGGAGCAGCACAGAGAGCCGACGTTTTACCTGCATCCTTAGCAACGGATCGTATGTACGAGTTCTACACGAGGTCGGGTGTGAGTTTGAGGCTGAGTAGTCTTTCAAGGCAACGTGCTTCCCCGAGACGAACTCTATTCATATTGATTGGTGGTAGTTCGGGCTCAGACCTGCGATGTATATATAGGTATATCTTCATTCAAACATGTTTCATTGAATAATATAGACATATTGTGTCTACTTATTTTTATACTGATCCTTTCCAATTCTCTTATCGGTTTCTTGATGTCAATAAGAAATTGATCAAGGGAGGCGCGGTAGTTTTTATTAACGAGTTTTATTAACGCATGTACATTCGATCCTTTCCAAGATCATCTTCAGGATTAAATTACAAAGTCAAATTTATTGTAACTGCGATAAAATCTGCATTCCGTTGTCTCCAAGAAATCAAGATCAAAGAAGGACTTGATTTTAACGTCGGAGTTAGATCAGCATAAATTAATAGCTTTGCAGACAAACAGTAAATATTATGGAAATGTTTTTGTTTGGTTTTGTTTTTTTATATGTTATATTATTTTAATATTAAATCCATAATAACGTATTTAAATGTCTACACAAACTGTGGCTCTTGTATTTCAAAATTGCTAAGAAGGCTGAAACTTTGTGGAAACAAGCTACAAATAAATCGTACTGTTAATTATTGCCTTGGGAGGTGGATAGGTTGATAGTGATAACAATGGTGTATATTGTCTCCAAGAAGCCAAAGTCAAAGAAGAACTTGATATTAATATCAGAGTTAGACAACTCAAGTTAATAGCTTTGATAACAGACAGTAAATATTATGGAAGAGGTTTTGTCATCAATACCAAATGGAGCAATAACATTTGCAAATATTGGAGAGGCAACCATAGTATTCCCATTGAGCAACGAATAACTTTCAGTACATTTCCATCCTTCCTCATAAAAAACGTTGAAGAATCCAGAAAACATTTTCCTGGGTTATCAAATGCCATGGAGCCTTGGAGAAGGCTAATAAGAGATGTTTCCAAAGTTTCTGAAGATGAGAATTTACACTTGGTCGAAACAGCTCTTATCATGATACTCTTAGCTATCAACGTTCTTTTTTCAGTTATATTTCAACGATGCTTGACATAAACGGTAAATGTTAATGGAGTATCTATTTTTATTTTTAGGTTGTTTTATTCTATATTCTTTATTATGTCATTGTAATATTAAATCCAAAATAACCTAATTGTTTACACTATTTACATTGTACCGCCAGTTGACCTCATCTTTACTGTCATATTCAGTAGATTTCGGCAGTTGCACGTTCCGGCCTACTGCAGTTGATGCACGTTGGTATTTCGAATCAAACCCTTTTTTTTTAGTCCATGGGGATAGATCGTTCGAGTTCCACGTACCATGTAATCACAATGGTGTATGTTGTCTCCAAGAAACCAAAGTCTAGGAAGAACTTGGTTTTAGTATCAGAGTTAGAGAGGCGACCATTGTATTCACTTAGGAAAAACTGCTTTAAAAAAAAACTTCAATAAAATTCCATCATTCCCCGTAAAAACGTTGAGGAATTCAGAAAACCTGCAACATTTTCCTGGGTTGGCAAATGCCATGGAGCCTTGGATAGGGCTAATAAGAGATGTTTCCAAAGTTTCTGAAGATGAGAATTTACACTTGGTCGAAACAGTTCTTATCCTGATACTGTTAACTATCAATGTTTTTTTTTTCAGTTATATTTCAACGATGCTTAACATAAACGGTAAATGTTAATGGAATATCTATTTTTATTTTTAGGTTGTTTTATTCTATATTTTTTTATTATGTCATTTTAATATTAAATCCAAAGTAACCTAATTGTTTACACTATTTACATTGTACCGCCAGTTGGCCTCATCTTTATTATCATATTCACAACGTTTCGGCCGTTGCACTATCCTGCTTTCTTCATTTGATGCACTTTGGAATTTCGAATTGAACCCTTTATTTAGTTCATAGGTTAGATGGTTCGAGTTCCATATGTCATGTTATAACAATGGTTTGTGTTGTCTCCAAGAAGCCAAAGTCAAGGAAGGACTTGGTATTAATATCAGAGTTAGAGAAGCAACCATTGTATTCACTTTGGAAAAACGGCTTTAAAAAGAACTTTCAATAAAATTCCATCATACATTAGATATTGGAGAGTAAACCATAGTATTCACATCGAACAACGGAACTGAAATAAAACAAACTTTCAGTAACGTTCCATCCTTCCCCGTGAAAACATTGAAGAGTTCAGAAAACCTGCAGCATTTTCCCGAATTAGCAAACGCCACGGAGCTTTGGAGAGGGCGAATAAGAGATGTTTCCCAATTTACTGAAGATGAGCAATTACACTTGGTCGAAACAGCTTTTATGATACTGTTAACAATTGATGGCAAATCGTTTGTGAGTTACTTGTATTCTCTTTTTAGTTTAGTACATTAAATAATCAATTTCAATGAAGAAAATATGAGTCTTTTTGCTACAAAGATATTTGTTTTTCGAATATTTTCGTAATTACGTTAGAAATATCTCTTCACGGATTTTGACTCCGTTCTGTTGACTTGCTAACTTGCCCGGTATCAAATACAGCTCCACTTGTCATTGTGAATCATTTGCAAATTACAGTCTATGAGTTAAAACATTTTTTAAATATCTTTTTTTTTCTACCTTGGCTTACTCTGCCATTCCTCGCGGGCCTAATTGAAGCAGACATGAAGCACTTGCTGAAATAAAGAATGATGAGCCACTTAAAACTCTGGTGAAAGAGGACGAAGATGTGACTTTGTTTTGAAACAGGAAAAAATATAACCGAACTCAACAAATATAGTAAGAGATACGGTAAAATAAAAAAAAAAACTTGTGGTCACAGCAAACGAGGAAATTTAAAACATAAGCTTAATAACTTAGACTCTAAAATGAAGATTGTTTGTAATAAACATCACGGGAGTCCTGGGTATGACGTTAAACTACATCCGGCAGCAAGGCCGCTGTTCGAAAGATTTGAGATTTTGAAACGCCTCCATATCCATAAAAACTAATATTACCAATGTATATGCTTATAAAGCTCCGTAAATTTCAAAATTAGTTATTCCAAAATTCGCTTGAGGATGAAACAGACCTAGGAACTTTACTTTAATTTATACAATTGAATTGGAATTTTTTAGCTTCTGTTTTTGAAACATAATTCCTATGTAGCGATGGAATCATATTTTTTTAAATAACTATATATATATATATATATATATATATATATATATATATATATATATATATATATATATGTATGTATATATGTATGTATGCCGTCACAGTATTTCACGGCATACTTAAGAGGATCGGCGGTTGAGATCACTACACAAACACTTAACACTGACCTTGAGTCGCGCGAGCGAATGCGAGAGCTGTCAAGAGTTGGGGCAGAAATTATCTTACACCAAGCTAAGAAACACTCACGCTAACAGACGCGGAGTAGTCGTGGCAACACACCCTCCCTCCTTATGGGCCGTGTTTTTTCTAGGCGTTGGCGATCATGGCTCTTCACAATTTCCTGTCCCTTGCAGATTTAAATAAATTCTGTCTTTTCGTTATTTCTAAACCCTTTTTCCATTTTCTCAAATTGTTAAGCATGCTCTGCATTGTTTTTCTCTGTTCCTCTTCCCCTCAATCTGTCCCTTGAGTAACAGATTTTCCAAGCCCTCCTTCCTCATTACGTGACCCAGAAACTGCCTCTTCCTTATAAGCTTCGTTTCTGTTTCTATTTTCACCAAAACCTCGTCTTTGCTTACACGTTCGGCCCATGGTATCCTCAGCTTCGTTCTGTAGGGCGACATGTCTGTTGCTTCAAGTCTCTTCTTCAACTTTGAGGACATTGTCCAGCATTCATTGCCATTCAGGAGGACAGATATCAGTTCAGTACTCTTTTCTTTGTTTCTAACTGTTATGGGTTCTTACCTATAACTACAGAATGAACTCTTCCTAACATTATCTATACTACGACTCTCAAGAGAGAGGGACGAATCGAGTCGAGCCGATAGTAGTTCACTCCAAACCAGACTGACAGTCATACTAACACCTTCCACATCTTGTATTATTATTCCGTGTAATATATCTTCGTTAATTCTACTCTTGTGTTCGTGTTGTTCTTCCTTGGTCCTAACCTGGACCATAACACTAACAAAACTTTTCTGTTTCTTAATACCCTGCTTAGCTTTTAAAATGCATCTTTGAGTTTCCTAATGCGTTTGCGGATTTCAGTGTCGCATTTTCCGTCTGTTAGAACCCTTCCCAGATATTTAAATTTTTGTGCTCGTTTGATTTTGGTATCTCCGACGTCCAGATATACCAATTCGCAGTTGTGGTCGTAAAGTCGAGCAGACGTATGTCGCATAGGTTGTAAGTCTGCGACATATTTATGTACACTCTACACCTGATATTGAGCATTTTTATCCATAGATATAGCATACCTTCTCTCGATCGAGCACTGCAGACAAAAGGGTAATTTCAAAACAATAGCCACCGCTGATATTAACGCATCGCTCTCTATTAATGAATTGAGCCCTCTGGCTGCTGGCGTTCGTATACATCCGTAAAAATTTAATACGTTAATTAAAATAATTAATTAAATACGTTAAAATTTCACTTTCTCTGCCGTGCTCCGATAGCTTAGGGGCAGGATCCGATCTCGATTCAGGCTTGAAGCAATCGGATGACTACCCACACTGATGAGCTGTTATACAGCGAAACAGGCTTGTATGCGGATGACTATAGACACACACACGCACATTCACACACACACACACACATATATATATATATATATATATATATATATATATATATATATATATATACAAAATGAGAAAGCCACCCTTCCAAGAATTGATCTTCAAGGTTTCAGGTGTTTTGGATGCAAAGTGCAGAATGGCAAAGAACATGCTACCAAATAAAAATGCCATGACAGACTCTTACATTTGGTATTTGCGTCCTAGGGATGACGATAAACTACATTTATCAGCAAAGATTCGGATCGGGAGGTTTTAGGAGCGTAGAACCGCCTCATAATTGCTGATGTTCCCAAGTCCACACTGACCTTGGGTGACAGCACCTGTTAGTGTCTCAGCTATAGGCGAAATGTTAAGCCCCAAATTGGCGCCAAAACACTATGAAAGTATTGAAAATACATTTTTATATAAAAAAATACCAGCAATAGATTTTCATAGTATAAAATTACCAAGAAATCATTTTTTTTAAGTAAAAAATGCCAGCAATATATTTTGGAAAAAAATATACCGGCAATGAATTTTTAGAAAAAAGATACCCGCAATATATTTTTGAACAAAAATACCAGTAATATATTTTTGAAAAAAAAAATACCAATAATTTTATTTTGAAAGAAGAATACCAGCTATACAATTTTAAAAAAAAATGCCAGCAATACATTCAGTTGTAATTGATCTAGTGGAGCCAGCTTGTTAGCCATTACACCATGCCGAGGTGTCCCTATGTTATTCTAAGTGTAGCACAAGGCCGAAAGTGTGGAGCACTCAATAGGGATCGAACTCACTATTCAGTGGTAACTGATCTATCAGGACAAGCTTGCTAACCATTATACCACGTCGAAGTGTCAATAAGTGACTTTCAAAGCGTAGCGTAGATGTGGCACAAGGACGAAATTGTAGCGAATACAGTGAAGATCCAACTCACAATTCATTTGTAATTGATCTAGGGGAAGGATTTTTTAGCCATTAGACCATGCCGAGGTGCCCCTATGATTTTCTAAGTGTCGTTTAGGTGTGGCAAAAGGCCAAAAGTGTGGGGCACCAAGCAAGGATCGAACCCGCTATTCAGACGTAATTGATCTATCAGGACAAGCTTGCTAACAATTACACCAGATCAAAGTGCCCCATAGCATCTATATGTAAGTCCAGTTATTTTTCATATTCGCTAACGCTCAATATTCTCATATTCGCTAACATTCAACATTTTCATATTCGCTAACATTCAATATTCTCATATTCGCTAACGCTCAATATTCTCATATTCGCTAACATTCAACATTTTCATATTCGCTAACATTCGATATTCTCATATTCGCTAACGCTCAATATTCTCATATTCGCTAACATTCAACATTTTAATATTCGCTAACATTCGATATTCTCATATTCGCTAACATTCAAAATTTTCATATTCGCTAACATTCGATATTTTCATATTCGCTAACGTTCGATATTCTCATATTCGCTAACATTCAACATTTTCATATTCGCTAACATTCGATATTCTCATATTCGCTAACGCTCAATATTCTCATATTCGCTAACATTCAACATTTTCATATTCGCTAACATTCGATATTCTCATATTCGCTAACGCTCAATATTCTCATATTCGCTAACATTCAAAATTTTCATATTCGCTAACATTCGATATTCTCATATTCGCTAACGTTCAATATTCTCATATTCGCTAACATTCAACATTTTAATATTCGCTAACATTCGATATTCTCATATTCGCTAACGCTCAATATTCTCATATTCGCTAACATTCAACATTTTCATATTCGCTAACATTCGATATTCTCATATTCGCTAACGCTCAATATTCTCATATTCGCTAACATTCAACATTTACGTTATCACTCCATATTCTCATATTCGTTAACACTCAATAAAACCCCTTGCGTCTTAGTGGATTTATTGTTTTACCTGCGGTGAAATGATTAAAATTTCTATTTCTTAATAATTTACTTGTTTTCTGAGAGGCACCTTTAGCTGTTCCAATACATCTTCGGATTTCAGTGGCGCCTTTTCTGTCGTCTGCTAAAACACTTCCCTGATAATTAAGTTTCTCTAATTGATTGATTCTGTCATCTCCCCTTGAACTTCTCCGCTTGCAGACAACTCTGCATTCTTTCTTCCTGCAATTGACGGTTAGTCCATCATTCCCGCTTTCCTTTATATCTGTTATATCTCGTACCTATGAACACTAATGAGTATGTCCCAATCCTCTTGGACACTATTGCAAATGGAGATAATATGCTGTCAATGTAATCCACCACTAGATGTGGTTTACCTACTTCACGCCGCTGGCGAGTATTGTATTTTGTTGATGTTATAAAGATTACCATTTTCATTTCCAATCTCCGTTTTGGTTATTCCTCATTCAGTAACCCTTTCTAGGTTACAACACTATTTCTCGGACTATTCATATTTATCACAGACTATTCCTATCTATCTATCTATCACAGTTTTTTTATATATCTGTCTATCTATCTCTCAGTTATATACCATACCTATAAACACTAATGAGTATGTCACACTCCTCATAAATACGTTGGACACTATTGTAAATTGAGATAATATGCTGTCTATGTAGTTCACCACTAGCAGTTGTTTACCTACTTGACGCCAATAGCGAGTAATATATTTTGTTGATGTTATAAAGATTACCATTTCATTTCCAACCTCCGTTTTGATTATTACTCATTCAGTAACACTTTCTAGGTTACAAACAATAATCTTGTCACCTGCTTGTCTTATGTTGTTAAGACCGTTTCCGTCAGTAATAAATGCTGGTAGGACTTATAGTTCTCTTAGGGTTGCCACGTTGTGAAATTTTAGAAAAATCCGGTAAGATGATGCATTCTTGTCTGACGCCAGTTTCTTTTTTTTTATCTTTTTTTTTTTGTAATTATACTATAATTGCGGGATTTTCAAGATTTGTTTCGCTTGCAAAGCTGTCTTTGTTCTTGGCTCCTTTGGGGGCCAATTTAAAGCCGGTCTAGACACCAAGACAGTAACCTACTAAATACTCCTAAAAAGTTCTAGTTTTACAAATTAAGTCATACGTTATAAAAACGTTATGTTATTTAAATTAGGGAAATATCCCTCAACCCATGAGCAATTTAAAACTTTCAAAGGTGCCGCCTTCATCAAACAATAAATGCTACGAACGAAACTTTTTTTCTGCTTTCGTAATCTTTAAGGATTATGAACCACAAATGCTTACTTAATCCCGACTCCTGTCGCGAAGCTATCAACACTTCCAGAGACCTTCAATAATTTCAGGGCAGCTCCCTCCATCTCGGATTTCTTTCTTCATTATTCTGTCATAATTCCATTCTTAAAAACGACACTCGAAAATTGGAAATGGCACTGATAGCGTACGGGCTTTAACGAATTCAGTGACAGATTACAAGCAACACCCGAATTCTTCAATTTCTTTAAATAAATAAGAAAAACTTTTTTTTAAAATAGGTAGACATTTTTTTTTAAGTTATCTCAGATATTTCAACACGTAGATATTTCCAGACTTAACTCGAGCTTCTAGTATAAAAAAAAACAATTTTTTTGTGCCTGCTTAAAACCTTGAATATTAATTAAATCTCTCTCTCTCTCTCTCTCTCTCTCTCTCTATATATATATATATATATATATATATATATATATATATATATATATATATATATATATATATATATATATACTATAGTTCAAAAGTTTGAAGGATCCCCTAGAATTAGCATGGGATGAACTTGACAAAAGAGTGAAAAAAAGAAAAAAAAAGAAAAGGAAATGAAAAAGAGGCTCTTAGAGTCATTAAAAAAAAAGGAATTAATAATCAAATTTTGAAAGATTTTTGCAACGAATGCCAGAAATTTGTGCTGTAGTAATCAAGGTTAAAGGAGGATATTTTAACGAGAGCAAAATTTGATCATAAAATGCTTTTTTTGTTTTTATTATAATAAATTGTCTAATAACAAATCATATTTTACTTTTTTCAACCATGTATAATAATTTTCTCTTATTTAAAGTACAAAACAACTACTTTCTCGGTCAATTTAGAAAATTACTAGCGGTCTTCTTTTCAACTGTAGTGTATATATATATATATATATATATATATATATATATATATATATATATATATATATATAAAATAAAAATAACCGCCAAAATAGACTACCCACAATGCACCACTGACCCGTATATATAAATAGCCGAGAAAAATAACAGCACTCGAGGCCTGACGATTGCATCTAGCATGAAACAGACTGTCGCCTCTAAGTGTTGACTTCTATGTTCACTTTTATATTTACACACGCTCTATCTCTGATATTGAGCACTTTATCCCATAAATATAGCACACTTTAAGACTATATTTCTTCATATCTCTCTCTCTCTCTATATATATATATATATATATATATATATATATATAGTGTGTGTGTGTGTGTATGTTTGAGGAAAGGATACAGTGAAGGACGGGGAACAAGCTCAGGGTTTCAGATGTCGATTGACATTACACTTGAATGTTTGAAGATTATAATCCTCGGGGAAGCAAGTAAGGGGAAGGGAATTCCACAGACAGGAAGTGCGAGAGAAGAAGCTGTTGGAAAAGAAGAAACGGTTAGATTGTTAGTGGAAGAGTTTTTTCCAGGTGTAGAGTAGAAATGGAAAATCTCATTAGATAACGGGGGACTTCCACAGGAAGACATAAGTTGCCTCGTCCAGTGTTATATAAATAGCTGACTGGCCGGGGCCCATATATATATATATTTTTTGTATTTGGGCACCTCGCGGTGGTGTAATGACTAGCAAGCTTGTCTCGCTAGAACAATTACGACTTAGTGAGTTCAATCCTCACTGGGTGCCCCTTACTTTCGGCCTTGTGCCACATCCAAGCTACGCTTGAAAAATCACTATATCCTCATAAAATTTGGTCACCTCGTGGCAGTGTAATAGTTAGCAAGCTTGTCTCCCTAGAACAATTACGACTGAGTAGTGAGTTCGATCCTCACTGGGTGACCCTTACTTTCGGCCTTGTGCCACATCCAATCTACGCTTGGAAAATCACTATATCCTCCTAAGCTTTGGTCACCTCGAGGCGGTGTAATGGTTAGCAAGCTTGTCTCGCTGGAACAATTACGACTGAGTAATGAGTTCAATTCTCAAGCGGTGCCCTTTACTTTCGGCCTTGTGCCACATTCAAGCTACGCTTGGAAACCGCTATATTCTTTTGTATTTGTATCTCATTGATAGGAGAATAAAGTAAATGAGAATTACTACTACCATTGCCGTTGTGGTTATTTTAAAGTCGGATGTTAGAGCGAAAACATTTTTACTGAGTTTTTACTGAGTCCGCCTGTCCGGTAAATATAAGAAATTATTTTGTTTTTTAATATTTTGAGGCGTTCAGTCTTTTTTCTTTTTCTTTTTTTTATAATTTTTTTCACATTTTCAAAGTGATATCATTCATCGTTGACTTTCTAATTAATTTCTACCGGAGTGTGAATTGTTCTTTAAATTCATTTGAAAAACAAATTAACTAAAAAAAAAAAAAATATTCGAAAAATATTCTTAACTCAACTCATAACGAATGCTGTCAAAAATGCCAGGAACCACAGATAATTTATAGGCGAGACAGGAAACGCGTGATATATTAACTGAAACACCCTAATTCTTGATTTCCGTACGACAAGATATTGAATTACTTCACATTTATATACAAAGGATGTCCAAAAAATAAAGTACAAACATTAATTTACTGAAACTAAATAAAACATTATTCATAAGATGTTTACCGTGCCGCACAAGACAGTTTTTCTTGCCAGAAACTATTTCACATATTTATAATTCTACTATTCGTCCATGCATTGAATATTGCTGTCTTATTTGGAAATTCTGCTATGCATTTAGAGATTCTTGACAAAATCCAAAGAAAAATTAGTAATGTTATTGGTCCTGACCTGGCATATCGGTTTCAGTCACTTTCCCACCGCCATAATGTAGCATCCCTGTGCCTTTTCTATAAATACTTTCATGATTGATGTGAAGTCGAGGTTTAGCACTAGTGCGTCGCTAAGCTTGTGCTTCCAAGTTTGCGGGATATGCCATGGTGGAGACTTTCATTATCGCCTCGCATCCAGCTGTAGCCAAGAATAAATCCGTAATTTCATTTTCGCCTCCCTTCTTGTTGTCTTTTAGCTTTTTACTTCTCGCACTGGCAGAAAAACAGCGAATCCATGCATCCACAAAATCTGGATCTTCTCGAGACAAATGGTATCCTATCGGCGACGCCATTGATGTGAAATCGAGGTTTAGCAATGATAATTATTCTGAAGAGCTTTCCTCTTTTCATTGTAAATAGTTTTGTTTCACATTTGTAAATATTCATTGGGGTTTAGATTTTTAAAATTGTTATTTTACAACCTCACCCCTAGATATGGGGACTAGTTAAGATTTTCATAGAGACTTTGAGGCATTATGGTGGATGTTGTAAAAATGGTAAGTAAGAATGCGTTGATTTGGTGTAAGGAATATTGTGGTATGTTTGGGTCAGTGATCGTGGCTAGCTAAGTTTAATGTTAAGACAGAAGAAGACCATCATTTACCCCATTTCCCAAGTTTGACTTTGTGCCACATTTCTGTATATAAGCGGAATAAATATAGCTTTCCTCTTTTCACTGAGGTTTCATTTTTTAAATGTTGTTATTTTATTTCCCCTGACCCTGCTACAGACAAATTGTACATATGGAAACTGATTAGGACTACATAGAGACTCCGAGGTATTACGATGTCTGTAATAAGAATGGTAAGTAAGAATGTGTTGTTTTGGTATAAGGAATACTGTGGCATGTTTGTGTCACTAATTGTTGCTAGCCAAGTTTAAGGTAAGACAGATTGAATACCAGCCTTCCCGTATCCCTACTCTTGGCCTTGTGCCACATTTTTGCATTTTTCAAAATAAATATTGCTTTCGTATTTGATAACTCGACTTTACGAAGTTAAGCGCAGTACTTGATTGGCATCTAGTTTTGGAGCCATTTTTATTTTTGTCCTTCGAAGACAGAGATTGTTGTGAAGTGATGTGTGACGTTTGCTTTTTTCTGTTTTTTTAATGTCGGATTAAAAATAAATCAATTAATTCTTTAGAATAAACATATATATATATATATATATATATATATATATATATATATATAATGTGTGTGTGTTATTTTTATAGATATCATTTATTTAAGAAATTCGAGAAATTTGGTAGATGTGTTCTCTGAAAAGAATACAACCTGTATTCCTATAGGGAAGCCATTATTTGACCTGACGTGCTGTACCATTCAACTACAGAGAAGCGTCTGGTTAGCAAAGTCTGAATTACTGTTTATAAACAATCTTCGGCGATTTTTTTGATCGATCATTTCACGAAATGTATCTTAACGTATGCAATAATATATATATATATATATTATTTTTTACGCACACACGCACACACACACACACACACACACATATATATATATATATATATATATATATATATATATATATATATATGTATAGGGTGCGATGGATAAATTGTTGTCTAAATTACACAAAAAATGAAAATAATACTGATATCTCATTTTAACAGATATATTTACCAAAATTACACAAAAATGTCTTGAAATGCTAAAGTGTATATTTATTCAATAAAATCGTCATTGGCTTCAACCACGGCCTCCGGACGACTTCGGAATCTCCTGCATCCCTTCTGAACGGTCTCCTTATTTAAGTTGATGAATGCTGCCATAATCCTTGCCTTCAGTTCAGCTTTCGTGTTACAAGTATTTTTCTCGCTCAATTGCGCACCACACATAATAATCAAGGGGGTTGCAATCTGGGGATTTAGATGACCAGACATAAGGTGATCGCAGAAATTGTCTGATTGGTATGACTGGGTTCTTCTGCTTGTTTTACATGGTGCGGAGTCCTGTTGCCAGACATAGGATCTTCCAGTAGACACCATCTTGACCCAGGGCAGTGCTACCTCCTCAAGGCACTTGATGTAAGCCTCCGTGTTGAGTCTGCGGTTCTGTGGGAAGATGAATGGAGGTATAACGTCGCCATTACTAGTGATCACTCTAAACACCTTCGTAATCACCATTAGACTCATCCAACTCTTTCCGAATCCTGTGTACTATCTTCAGATTGACAACCAAACACTCTGAAATGTTCGTATAGGCGCTTCCGACGCGAATATCATTTACTACAGCTTACAAATTTATGGCAGAGTGAATTGCGTCATGGTGGTCTTTTTCTCACAGACGGCGCTCAACAGACCCGACTATACTGTGAAAGGCAACAAAAACGAAAAAGAACAAACGTGCATGCGCAAAATTTTTTTTAAAAAATGACGACAATTTACCAATCACACCCTGTATAAAATCGGAGCTAATACTCAAAAATGGGATTCCACCAGAGATAACGTTTCAGTAGTCTATCGAACTGATGAATAAAAATCCATACGTCCTGGGTAAGACGATAAACTACGTCCAGCAACCCGTCCTGGATATGACGATAAACTACATCCGCGTCCTGGGTAAGACAATACACTACATCCAACAGCAAGGCCTCTGATCAGGAGGTTTTGAGGAGCGTGGAACCACTTCATAAATGCTGGTGTCCCCATCCCACTCTGACCTGGGGTGGTAGCAGCTGTTAGAGTCCCAGCTATGGGCAAATAGTTAACCCCAAACTAGGGTCCGAACACTATGAAAGTGTAAAAATAGGTTTTGGTAATAGCAATACATTATTGTAAAAAATTATTACCAGCAATAAATTTCTTAAGAAAAAATTATTACCAGCAATACATTTCTGAAGGAAAAATTATTACCAGAAATAAATTTTTGAAGAAAAAATTATTACCAGCAATAAATTTTTGAAGAAAAAATTATTACCGGCAATAAATTTTTGAAGAAAAATTTATTACCGGCAATAAATTTCTGAAGAAAAAATTATTACCAGCAATAAATTTTTGAAGAAAAAATTATTACCAGCAATAAATTTTTGAAGAAAAGATTATTACCGGCAATAAATTTCTGAAGAAAAAATTATTACCAGCAATAAATTTTTGAAGAAAAGATTATTACCGGCAATAAATTTCTGAAGAAAAAATTATTACCAGCAATAAATTTTTGAAGAAAAGATTATTACCGGCAATAAATTTCTGAAGAAAAAATTATTACCAGCAATAAATTTTGGAAGAAAAAAATATTACTAGCAATAAATTTTGGAAGAAAAGCATTATTACCGGCAATAAATTTTTGAAGATAAAATTTTTACCAGCAATAAATTTTTGAAGAAAAAATTATTACCGGCAATAAATTTCAGAAGAAAAAATTATTACCAGCAATAAATTTTTTAAGAAAAAATTATTACCAGCAATACAATTCTGAAGGAAAAATATTTCCAACAATACATTTTTGAAAAAGAAATATTACCAGCAATACGTTTTTAGGAAAAATATTACCAGAAATACTTTTTTGAAAAAAATATTACCAGCAATAAAAATATTGTCGGCATTAAATAATCCATTGAGGTTGATAAGCCGTAAAATAAACCAAAACAAACTAAAAATCCATTACTTCTTTACTATCAATGTTAGAATACAAAAACAGAGTAGATATGCATACTTCGAGAGTCAGGGAAAATTTGCGTTTAAAGGCGTAATTCAACTTTGCTTGATTATCTTGGGCGAGAGATGTAAAGCTCGTCGGATCTAACGACGGTTTCCCCTGTGCAGGGTGACAAAGGTTGGAATCCTGTGGAAGAGCGCATGTTTTTCTTTAATAAGATTTCTCGAATATTCAGAGCGATAGATGAAAAGTTTTACGAGAAGCACACCAACAGCTCGAACACGACACTGTAAAATATCGCTATGTAGCAGCCACACACAGAATTTCACTATCCAAAAACACATCCTTGATAATGGCTAGAGAAGTAGCCGAAAGCGCTCGGAACAATTATAACTGTGGACAATTCCTATATTCTCTGAACCCTGAAAAACGGAATAATGGTAGAATGTTGGAAAAACTGAATAAAAGATTAATTAAATCTTCCTTGTCGATTGTTTTCAATGATATATATACGAGGGTCATTCAATAAATAAGTTGAATTTTTCGGTATAAGGACTTCTAATACAGATAGAAGCTTACACTTTTTTTATTTTTTCATTTTTTGTTTTACTTCTTTTTCACATGGATTTAATTTCTTTTGGAGATTAAAAAAAAACTTTGAGAGTTTTGGCGATTAACAAAGATGACCGTCCAAGAAGCATGCTCCAGGATTGAACAGCGGTCAGTTATCAAGTTTTTGGTTGCTGAAGGGTGCAAACCAGTTGAAATTCATAGGAGAATGTCAACTGTGTATGGTGCCACATATTTCAGCCAAAAGAATGTCTACAAGTGGGCTAAATTGTTTAAAGAAGAACGGAGCAGTGTTGAGGATGAAGACAGGCCTGGGAGGCCTACAGAAGTGAGGTCTCCTGAGGTGATCGCATCAGTCAATGAATTCATTCAGTCTGACAGAAGGGTGACAGTGGTTGACATTGCAAGGACTTTGAGCTTATCTGTTGGGACAAACGCAGGGGTTATCAGTTAGAAGGAGTCATCTTGCATCATGACAACGCAAGGCCTCACACAGCAGCCCAAACGGTGCAGACCATCAACGAGCTGGTCTGGGAACTGTTCCCTCATCCCCCTTACAGCCCAGACCTTGCCCCTTCAGACTTTCACCTGTTTGTTCCCTTGAAAGCGTTCACGAGAGGCACGAAGTTTAAAAGTGACGACGAAGTCGAAAGTGTTGTGAGCGACTGGCTGAGACATCAGTCCAAAGATTTTTACGCTGAGGAAATACGGAAGCTTGTGCACAGATGGGAAAAGTGTGTGACAGTGCTGGGAGACTACGTTGAAAAAAAAAGAAAAAAAAAGTAAGCTTCTATCTGTATTAGAAGTCCTTATACCGAAAAATTCACCTTATTTATTGAAT
>OZ038511.1:42563224-42668224 GCA_964036315.1 Acanthosepion esculentum | reverse complement strand
ATGATTTTGGCATGATATATACAAAATATTTCAATGCATGTAAAAAAATCATTTTTAAGTCCTAGAATTGAGTTATTTAGTGTCAAAGAGTAGATTATCAACGGTTTTTTTTATGTGGATGTGGGAGTTTCGAATCATTTTTCTTTTATTTCAAAGGAGTCATTTAATATAAGTTTATCTAATTAAAAATCTGTCAAGCGAAAAACAATTTCTTAAAACAAGTGTACTGATCTAAAATCTTCGGCACAATTTTGAGGAATTGATTTAATATTAATTTTATTCATTGTTTAAAATTCTGATTTTCTATTTTAGCTATATTTTCCTGAATCCGTTACTAGGCCAGCTGAAAAGAAAGTTGGTTTACTGCGTTGTGCTAATATTTTTTTTTCTCTTCAGTATCTCTCTTATATATCTATAAGTCTACCATTCGTCCATGCTTAGAATATTGCTGCCATATACGGTTCGGTATCCCTGCTGTTTACCTGGAGCTTCTTGATAAGATCCAAAAAAATAATCTACAATATTATTGGTCCCTGATCTGGCGCCTCGGCTTCGGTCACTTGCCCACCACCGTAAGGTTGCCTCTCTGTGTCTTTTCTATAAATGCTTTCATGTTAATTTTTCAGATGAGCTGGTCGCTATGGTACCTAAACGTTTTTTTTTAATTTAAACGCAGTATGAGACTAGCGTCATCAAATTACAGGGGAGCTGGCTAGATGTAGCCGTAAGTTCTATGCTGACAGTTTTTTTCTCGCACGTCTCGCTTGTGGAACTCCCTTTTGGCTCCATGTTTTCCAGCCAACTTTTATCTGCAAAAAATTAAATGCAATGTCAATCGCCATCTACTTGTGCACCTGATTGCTCTCTTCTCTTTCTGGTCATCATTAATGTTTCCGTTCCTAATTCTTCCACGCCCTGTAACACCTGCTTTGCTTGGGGTGATGTGTTTTAAACACTGCGCACAGATCAGAGTCAATTCAGATTAAAAACAGAGTATTGCTACCATACCTTGACTGGAGCTGTCCAACTCCTCCCTTTCCAATCTTGACATAGTTCAAGGGCATTTAAGCGGACTTGTAGGTGATTAGTTTTTCTCCACCCTCTTCACTTCTTTTCCACAGACAAAACGCCGCAAGCCTCTAGATAATCTACCGTCATTTCCAATTTAAATGCAATGTCAATCGTTATCTGCTTACCTCCTGATTACACTTTATTCTTTCCGTTCATTAGTAATTTTTCAGTTTCCAAATTCTTCCTCACCCTGTTTCCCCTTGTGTTTTAGTGGCTTTTCTGACTTGCATGTGGGTGAAACAGATTTTTTTAAATACTTGAAATATATTTTGAATTGGTCAAATAAAGTTTTTTTTCTTTAAATCTTAACAAACATCAGGACATCTATTCCTGTTTTGCTCTCTCTCTCTCTCTCTCTCTCTCTCTCTCTCTCTCTCTCTCTCCTCGGCCTGCGCACTGGAGAAAAATAAATTTAAAAAAATGGTCTCTCCTGCAGGTTCCGAATCTGTGTCCGCTTTTTAAAACAATAAACATGGCCGAAGGTGTGAGCTTAGTTAAAATAATAATTGTGTCAAGGAAAAAAATCATCCTATTGACAATCTGTTCTTTTGCAGGCACGAACGTCCATGTTGGTCTATTTTATATATTTTTCAAAACGAGGCTCTGTTCATAATAGAAGTATAACGTCAAATCAATCCTTGATTTATTCAAGAGATACCTGTACTTTGTTTGTATTTTAAGTTTTTAAACTGTGTTTACGTCATTGATATATGCGTCCTACTGATGTTGTTCTGTTTCCCAATACCTAATAATGCGTTGAATGATAGGATTTGATGCAAAGGTGAACAAAAACTTGGAGAATTGAGTTATGGGGAGATAACTAATATTGAAACGTCCAGAAGAGGCAAGGACTATTGAACTAGAACAATCAACCCCGGTCGACGAAATAAAAGGTTTAGTTCAAAATTCCAATCACCTGAAGAAGACCAACGCGTATAAGAGCCGAAACGTCGTGAATATGGTAACGAAGATGAGGACAACAGTCCAAACAATGTAAATAGTGTAAATAATTACAATACCTCATCTCAGAAATATAGACAGATTCTGAAGATGGCAGTAGCGTACAATTGTGGCTTGCATGAGATTTCGACGTGCTATTGATGTCTGTTTGGATTTCATCTATTTTGGCATGTATTTGCAACTGCTTTATAAGAAAAAAAACAGCAGTAGTTGTCACTTGGGTATGTGAGAGAGAAAGTAGAGAGATAGACAGAGAGAGACAGAGACCGAGAGAGAAAAAATAGTGAGAGAAACAGAGAGACAAACAGAAAAAAGAGAGAAAAACAGAGAAAGAGAGGAAAACAGAGGGAATGAGAGAGAGAGAGAGAGACAGAGACCGAGAGAGAAAAAACTGAGAGAGAGAAACAGAAAGACAGTCAAAGAGAAAACAGAGAGAAACACAAAGAAAGATAGAGAAACAGAGAGAGAGAGAGAAAAAAAACAGTGACAGACAGAGAGAGTGAGAGAGAGAGACAGAGACCAAAAGAGAAAAATAGTGAGAGAGAGAGAGAGAAACAGAGAGACAGACAAAGAGAAAAAAAAGAGAAACTCAGAGAAAGAGAGGGAAACAGAGAGAGACACACACAGTGAGAGAGAGAGAGACAGACAGACAGAGAGAGTGACATTTTTTTTACCTCAAAATCAATTCTGCGGTCAAACGGTCAAACTCCGACACGTTTCGCATGGCTGCCACAGCTGCACTACCGCAGCCTCACTACCGCAGCTATATTTCCTTTTTTCAAATACGTCACATATACGCCTAGTTTAGTAAATATAAATTAGAAAATGAATACAACACAACTTACATACAGTTTCTATTCCTATTTATTGTTTAGTTTACTTGTTTAGTTCTTTTTTCGTAACAGATTTAATGTTTAGTATAGAGCTTAGAAAAAATTCGCAGTGTGAGATAGGCAAGAAGTAAGGCATATAGCAACATCAACACGGCAAAGGCAAGGAAGGGCAAAAATATTTTAAGTCAAGTGATAGCGATTGCTGTGTGAGTCGTACGATTTTTTAACCAAGCACGGGTAACGCCGGGCCATGCTGCTAGTAAAGCATAAACAGTTCAAGCAAAACAATCTTCATGGCCTCCCCCTTCTAATATTGTCTTGTGTCGAGTGAAGTTAAGCTTAATAAATATCAATGGGAGAATTGGAGCATTATAGTCTTCCTATTCTTTTCACTGTCCTAACTAAGCAAAGCTTAGTAATTAACAAAGGAAATATTGGCGCAACATAATCTTCTTAGTCTCTCCTTCGCTCATTTTGTTCTTTTTTTAATGCTAGGTCCCTTTCAACTTACTTTTTGTTAATCTGAGCTGATTCTCATGACTTTTCGGGGGAAATATGGAGGAGTGATTTTCATTTGCTTTCTCCACTGCTTTTAGATGGTTTATTTTTAATCAATTCACTCCAAGCAAGGTGATAGTGCCACTAAGACGCAATGTGCTACTGGGAGTGAAAGAAAATGAAAAAGTCTTTAGAAGGAACTTAAAACCCAATCCTAAACCAAGAAACAAGGATATAAACCTTTGCTACTGTTCAAGGGAACTGGGAGGAGTGTGAACCGGGTTATAGACGAACCCATTTTCTCCTAAAGTAAAGACCTATGAAAGTATGTATTAATTTATTCGGTAGCAAACAGCTGAGAGAAGATCCTAATTGTTATATACCTTACCTATGAACACTAATGTGTATGTCCCAATCCTCATAAATACGTTGGACACTATTGGAAGTGGGGGTAATATGCCGTCCAAATATTCCACCACTAGCAGTGGTTTACCTACTTCACGCCGTTGGTGAGTATTGTATTTTGTTGATATTATAAAGATTGCCATTTCATTTCCAATCTCCGTTTTGGTTATTCCTCATTCAGTAACCTTTCCTAGGTTACAACACTGTCTGTCTTTTCATTCCTATCTATCTATATATATATATATATATATATATATATATATATATATATATATATATATATATATATATATATCCTTTCATTCCTATCTATCTATCTATCTATCTATCTATTATATACCTTACCTATGAACACTAATGTGTATGTCCCAATCCTCATAAATACGTTGGACAATATTGCAAGTGGGGGTAATATGCTGTCCAAGTGGTCCACCACTAGCAGTGGTTTACCTACTTCACGCCGCTGGCGAGTATTGTATTTTGTTGATGTTATAAAGATTACCATTTTCATTTCCAATCTCCGTTTTGGTTATTCCTCATTCAGTAACCCTTTCTAGGTTACAATACTAACTATTCTTGTGCCTTGACAGGATTTTGGAAATGCTTCAAAATATAAACTGGATTAAAAAAAAAAAATTAGATGCGTGCGTCTAATGCATGTTTCTCTCAATTCGTAAACCAATATTTATATAGGTCTCTTTGGTGCATTTTAAGGTACCAGGTCTCTTTGGTGCAGGATTATTGAATTGACGCATAACGCTCCAGTGTCACGCTCTGACGCAAAGTAGCGCTTCCTCTGACTTTGATCCGATTTTGCTAGTCTCCGCAATTCTAGTAACGTTTGAAAACCAGCGATGGCAGAAGGTGTTGAAGCAAGACTACTTTAATTGGTATTTACTAAATCGAAATAAGTAAGGTACTGGGTCAAATTAGGGAGACGTAGGGACAGGAAGATTTTGTAGCTTCCATCTACTTCATAAATCACTCTACTGCAAAATAATTAATGAACATTCAAACTAAAATAAAACAAAAAATAGTTCGTCACGTAGTACGCAATTTGCATTTTTAGCAGCAGGAGGCGTGGCTGCTACTTTTTTAGTGCCTTTTTATTTTATTTTATTTTATTTTTTTTGAATACGTATTTGGACGCCAAAGATGAGGAAAAAGACAGGGAAAATGAAGGAAAAAGAAAGAAAGAAACAAACATAACAAGAGAAAGAATAAAAAATGGATAAAAAGAAACGAACGAAAAAGAGCGGGAGAGTAGAACAAGAAAACAGAAGAGAAAAGAAAGTAGAACGAAAAGAGAAGAAAAAAAGGAAGGAAAATGAAATGACAAAAAAGGAAAACATATCAGATGAAAATTTAAAAAAAACAAAAAAAATGCCGAAAATGAATTCGACTGAAAGGAGCAGCGTGGTGATAGTTAGTGATTGACCGGGTTGCAAAAGAAAACGTCTTTTCTTTGCGACCCTCTCCGCTAGGGTCAGGTAACCACAGTAATAACAGACAAGAACAATAATAACAACTTGTTTCGCTGTCGGCCAAAAAGGTAGCGAGTATGGGGTGAAGGGATTTTTATAACATACCTTTGCCCTCACCTCTGCCGCCAATCCAAATGGGAGGCTGCGAAAGTGGAGGGGAACGAGACGTTCGAGAATTAGGTCTCCGCGGTCGACATCGCCGCTCCACTCACGTAAGTCTATTCTTCATTATTTCCGACAAAAAAGAAGACAAGAAAGAAAAAGAAGACAACGAAAAAGAAGAGAAAGAAAAAAGAATAAAAAAAAAAAAAATAAAGAATAAGGCAAGGGCATAAAAAGGCGGACAGAAACTAAAGGGAGGGAAAAAAGAATCGGAAAGATAATAGGAAGAAAAAAGGGTTAGAAGAAACATGAAAAAGAAAGAAAAATAAAACAAATGAAGAGAAAGACGGATGAGAAAAAGCAAAAGAGAAAACAGAAAAAAAAAAGGAAAAGAAAGGAAAAGCAAAGTGAAGGGAGAAAGAAAAAAGAAAGAAAAGCAGGAAGAAAATACAAAATATAAAATAAGAAAATAAATAAAAGATAAAGGAAGAAATAAAACGAAAAAAGAAAAGAAAGGAAATTAGAAAAAATAGAAGAAAAAGATGAAAAAATCGAAGAAAAAGATGAAAAAATCGAAGAAAAAGATGAAAAAAGGAAGATGACTAGGCAGGTTTACTTATTGCCCGGTTTATACACCTCCCCGGTATTTTGAACAGGTATAGAGGTCTAACCTATTTTACCTGTTTAGGATTGGTTTTCCGATTCCTTCTAATGTCTTTTCCTTCTCTTTCACTCTCGTTAGCCCCTTGCGTCTTAGTGGTGTTTTCGCCATGCTTGGGGTGAATAGATTTTTTTAAAAAAAGAGACAGAATAAGAAAAACAAACGAAAGAAAAAGAAAGAAAGGGAAAATAAAGAGAAAGAAAAGGAGTAAAAATGTTATTTGTTTTTTTTTAATTTTTAAAGTTGATTTATTGATCCCTTTTTTATGGCTTATCAACCCTTTGCAACCAGAAAACATTTATACATTATAATTCCTTTTTTTTTTGGTTTTTGCGATAGTAATGTTTTAGTGATACAAATCTTGCTAATTAACCCACACCTTTGGTGGAGGAGAGGTGGATTTATACCTTCCCCAGGGGTATTTGCGCGTAAACGAATCCATCTGGAATTCGAACTCATCCCTCAGATTAACCATTCTGAGCCATCATCCATTACATAATCTGCACATCTAACCTTACAGTACCTGGTATCCCCAAACGGTCACCCATCTGGGTAGTGAGCAGGTGATCGTACAGGAACCGGTGTTCCAATGTGACGTGACCGTAAGCCCTTCGGGAGGAAATAAAAAGAAAACAAAAAGACACGAAATAAGGTAAAAAGTAAAATGAATGAAAATAAAAGAGAAATAGAAAGAAACTGAATAAAAAAAATTGAAAAGAATAGAAAAAGAAAAAGCAGGGAGGGAAACCTGATTGCAAGAAAGTATGCTCGAATTGCCTAAAACAGCAGGTTTTATATCCGATCCACCTGGAATGCGCATTTGACTCAACCGCTAACAGAACACCCCTCTACCACCACGCTTTCGATTCCCTGTCGCCGACAACATCCAGACCCCCTGCTAACTGATCTCCGCTCACCTCAGCCTCGATACTCCATGTCTCATCTCAGCGTCTGTGTTTTATTCACTGAACCAATTGAAAGGATTTAATCCCCGTAAACGTTCATCTAATCTGACCAAAAGAAGATGGATCCGGTCTTAAAATACTCATCTACAGCTGTTATTTCTGAAAGAAATGGCCGCTTTTAAGTCCATGCATTTAACATCCCGTCACAATCTCTCCATTCTTAACTAAAAGAATTCGCCACATGTAGACTTTATTGAATTTTTAACGTAATTTAATCTATTTTTTACATAGATGTTAACTCTGTACAAGGCCCAAGAGCTACTCGAGGTAGCGGGTTACAAAACAAAAGGCACAGATTATGGGAATATGAGAAGAAGATAACGGTTAACTCTAGGTTAAGATTGTAGTGATCGGGGAAGCATCCTCTTGGGAGTCGGTTCCATAAAACATCAGTTCGTGAGAAGTTGCTTGAATGGCAAATACATTAATATGAAGGGAATGAGGAAGGGAATGTGCTTGTCATAGCGAGTCCTAGCCGTGAAGGCTATCCTTTTAATTGCATGACAAATCACGAATGCTGGAAGTAAATGACTATTACATTGTCTGCAGATCTTCAGTCAATCGTGATACACGCTTAGGCGATCATGTATCTTTCGATACATGACTGACGAGGTAGTTTTTTTTCTGATGAGTCTCAAATATAGGACGAAACGGCGGTCCAGTGCTTTCTGTATTCTGTTGAAGTTTCTAGACTCGATGAATTGCTTAATTATAACTCTCAAATCCACCTAATTACACACATATATATATATATATATATATATATAACTTTCGGAAAGTTGTCTGGTGTTTCCCCTCACAGTTTTGACTTTCTTTAATATATATATATATATATATATATATATATATATATATATATATATATATATAATTATTTATTTAAATATTATAACATAAATTTGTTATAATATCACTACAAAAATAGCCATTTTGTTTCAACACTTCTGGTGTCTTATCAAGTGATGATATATATATATATATATATATATATATATATATATATATATATATATATATATATATATATATATATATTGAGAGAGAGAGAGAGAGAGAGAGAAAGAATTATTGTATTCTTATTTTTATAATCCGATATATTTTTATTACTTTGTTACGTGTCGGTCTATCCTTTGAGAGATAATCACGTGTCTCTCTTGAAATGCCCACAATCATGGCAGACTGGGGATGTGAGTCCACGTAAAGAAGTGTAAAGAAATGACAAGAACCAATATATATATTTTGTACAAACAAATGATAATGTAGTGACAATAAAGGTATCCAAGCGACAAAAAAAAAAGGTGCAACAAATGAATGTGAAAACTGTTTTGGTCCAAAGTATGTGTCGTGAATGAATGTGCGTACGTACGTGTGTGTGGCGTGTGTATTTTTCATGCGTTTCTCAAAAGGGAACTTTTTTTTTTCGTGACTTACATATTGACGTGTAAGCGGAAAAATTTAAAAGAGAGTGACAAAATTTTATCGCAGAGTATTTATAGTTCTGAGAGCGACCCCTAGTAGAGGTTTTGAAAATTAAGTGGCGGTAACTCGACAACTTCAGGAGATACACGTATTTAAGTAGACGCTCCATATATATATATATATATATATATATATATATATATATATATATATTGTCATCCACAGACAGACTGTTTCGCAGTTTCACAGCTCATCAGTGTGGCTAGACGTCCGGTTGCCTCTAGCTAGGATCGAAACCCGATTTAATTGGCGTCAGTCGGAACTTCTACCACTAAGCCGTCGGCAGGGATGAAGGTGAATTTTAGCGTCTTTATTTTTAGATTTTAGATAAACACACAGTCACTGACAGTGACTCAATTATTGAACAATAAAAATTATTTAAAAAAATTTATTATTAAAAAAATTAAAATCTTCAGACACACTGGGTTGTAGATTAATATTCTTTCCTTTTTATTATTATTATTTCATTGAGATTCCTCGACTAGTTTCGGCCAACATGGTCATCATCAAGAGAAAAATAGATTTCTGCTTGCTGGTAGCAGTGAACTACAGAAATAAATGTCTTGATGGACAAAAATGAACTTTTGTTTGTAGTTTTCATTTGTTTTTTTTATCTTTTTAACATGAATTTTTCAACATTCCTTGTGTTTGGTCAAACAGTCTCTTTTAAGTTGTTATTTGAGATGATATATATATATATATATATATATATATATATATATATATATATATATATATATGTATTACAAAGAGTCAATCATACCTTTGACTTTTTGTAATGTAAATATATGCTGCCTATTTTATTATATATATATATATATATATATAATTTGTAATTCATGTCTTATTTTCTTCGTCGATAAAGAGTCGATACTGTTGACAATATTAAAGCAACAACCATACGTTTTTAACCATTTACTCACAAGCAAAGGCATTAAGATGCAAGGAGATTATTGGGGATGAAAGAATATAAGAAAAAGAAAAACCCTATTAATGAGAGAGAAAAATAAACAAAAAAGAATTAAGAAAACAGTAGATAACGATTGACATCGCATTTAAATTTTTGAAGTCCAAACTTGACTGGGAAGCAAGAAGTAGGAAGAGTATTCCGCAAGTGATAAGTGCGATAGAAGAAACTGTTAGCATAGAACTTACGGTTCCATCTAGCCATTTCAACTGTAAATATGATAAGACCTTACCACCAATCTAGTACTGCCCTTAAATTCATAAAATCTAGGTACCATAGCGGAAAGTTCATCACAATGACCATGAAAATATTTATATAAAAGGCATAGGGAAGCTACATTACGGCGGTGGGAAATGACTGAAGCCGAGATGCCATGTCAGGACTAATGACATTGCAAATTTTATCAGGAGTCTCTAAATACGTGGTTATGGTAAACAGAAAAGCAGATTTCGAAAGTTTAATAGATACAAATTCTAAATACAAAAATGGATATGGTGTTTTTTTTATTTTTTTTATTTCTGCTAGAACTTCCAAATGCTTCACGCAATTCATCATCAGGCTTTGAATGTACTAGCAGAAATAAAAAATTTAAAAAAACACCATATCCATTTTATTTATTTATGAGGATCTCATCATTCGGAGGATTATCAGTAGTGGAATGCTTATGTTTATGTCTACTAGCGAAGTGATTTCGCCAATAATCGCATTCATATTGCTGATTGATTCAAAGTATGATTGACTCTTTGTAATGTAAATATATGCTGCCTATTTTATTATGTTCATATTAAACAATTGATCCAGCAGTAAAACAATTCCTATATATATATATATATATATATATATATATATATATATATATATATATATAGCAAATATGTGTTGCAGTTCAATATATATTACAATGAATCATTCATACATAAAGTAAATCAGTAAAGTTAATGATATAAAATGGTGAAATCCCTTCGCTAACAAAATTTTAAAGATGCATTAACCTACTAATCACTCGAATGAATGTTATGATCCTTGTTTTTTAAAATTATAAACTGTATTAGGTCTTTCTGAAATACACCAGTAGTTTCGACTGTATATTCAGTCATCTTCAGGCATGGAAATTATTTCGATTTTGATAAAATTCAGGTAGCATCCGAGACGAACAACATAATGCGAATCGAAATTTGTTTTTTTTGTTTTTTTTTGTTTTTTTGTTTTTTTGTTTTTTGTTTTTTTTAAATGTGTTATTGATAACGGATAGAAATGTTTGAAGCGTGCAGACGCAACGCTACGGTTGATTTTTTATTTTTTTGAAAATTTAAGTGAGTGCGTTTTTGACTAATATGGCAATTTGAGAATTTTGTTGTGGGAGTCTATCAGTTAATTTGGCATGAACTAAATAGTTCAATAAATAGAGAAATGCCTCAGCTGTTATCCCGAAAATTTGCACGTCGGATCAGTTCTTTTAAATCAAATATGTGGTGCAGTTTAATTGATATTACGATGAATCATTAACTTATATAAATTTACTTTGTATGAATGATTCATTGTAATATTGTTGAGTGATAAGTTAATTCTATAAACAACAGCCACCTGCACTAATGCAAAGCTCTTCAGTAAAATGAATGGAGCACTTTGGCTGATGGCATTTGTTTACATTTGTAAAAACAATACGCTAGATTTAGTTGTGTAACTCTACCGAGTGAAGATAGCTTTGGCTGACACCAAATTAGTTGTGTTTCAATCCTCGCTTGAGGCATTTAGAAGTCTAGTCACACTGAGGAGCTGTGATACAGCGAAACAGTACTGTCTGTGAATAACATATATATATATATATATATATATATATATATATATATATATATATATATATGCGAATAAAGAGAAAGAAGAGACAAATTAAGAATTCACCGTTCTTAGCATTTGCATTTACTAAAGTGATCGATACAACTTAGAGCAAAATAAATATATATATATATATATATATATATATATATATATATATATATATATGGAGGACTCTCCCGTCGTATTCGACACATGAGGGTCAAGCATCTCAGTTCCTATGAACCGACAGCCAAGACACCAGCACATATGATTTGTTTATAGTGGTGATGGCTTTGTGAAGAACCAACCACACTTTTTGAAAAGCCGAGTACAGGGCTACGTGCCACAAGATCCCCAAACGGCCATCCAAGTCTATAGAACCCAGTCTGTCTTGCTATTTATCCATAAGTGGGGGTGGGGGTAGAAGAGGGGGATTAATACCTTTCCCAAGGGTATTTGCACGTAAGTAAATGTAGAAATTGTGACATGTTGTAAGAGCCAGGGCGCAAATTTACCTCGGTTGACCTAGCGATTAAGGCACTTTCTAAAAATTTTCGTTATAACGAATTGTTTCTCCTTTGATCAGAGTAGAATTTGTTATGCTAAAAATGTTGTCAATCTCGTTACGGTGAGTAACCAACGCATTTGATATATATTGTCCCTTTTGTGTTCATACAATCTTTTATTTAGATTCATTGAGGTTTCTCCTATGTATTTCTTGTGACAATTATTACAGGCGATCGAGTAAATTCCTAGTAGTCTAGTATTCTAGTCTTTTATTGTTTTAGATGTAATAGTAACAAATTTTACGTTGAGTTTCGATTGATTCTTTCCAAATGTAGGACAATATATCTTTTTGATTCATTTGCTTTGTCAGGAGAGATCGTTTTTCTATTTTTTAATATTTTATAAGACTTTTGTTTCGCATTGAATATAAAGTAATTAGGGTACTAGAGGGTCTTGAATTTTTTTCAATGTATTTCTCTCCAATATTTTTGTTGATATATATATATATATATATATATATATATATATATATATATATGATAAGATTAAGAACAAATAAGAAACGTTTATCAATTTAACATGTATTACTTTTATGAAAGCTTCATTTAAAAATCTCTACAGAGACTCAAGGAATCTAAATCAAAGAATATATGAACACAAAAGGGACATTTTACAAAATAATACGTCAAATGCGTTGGTTGCACACCATAACGTGACTAACCACAATTTTAACATAAGAAATGCCACTCTGACCAAAAGAAAAATAATTCACTAAGACGTAAATGTCTTGAGAGTGCCTTGATCGCAAGGTCATCGAAGGTAAATTTGCATCCGGGCTCTTACAACATTTCACCATTCATGGCAGATCTTCTAATATCACAGTGCGGAATAATTACTTAGAAAAGTGATGGAAAGAAAAAGAAAAAGAATATAAATGAAATCACCTAGATAAAAAAAAATTAAAATTCCCAGCACCAGTTCTGTCGTGCGCATGTCAAGTCCAACAAACAACAAATTTAAACCGATGAAGTCCTGAAGGGCAAAACGCGTCACAAGTAAACTTTTTCCACATTACAATTAATGCTAAGCTCTTCTCTCTGGTAGTTGGTAATGCATATACCTTGTAAATAATATGTTCAAAATTTTATTTCTTCGACTGATGTCAAATATATATATATATATATATATATATATATATATATATATATATATATATATATATATATATATTTTATCCCTGATAGCTCAGGGATAAAATCTCTGACTGATGCCAAATCAGTCGGGTATATATATATATATATATATATATATATATATATATATATATATATATATATATATACATATACATATATATATATATATATATATATATATATATATATATATATATATATATATATATATATTTATCCCTGATGTTTAACGTTCTTTTTTTTATAGATACAAGTATTTAAGCAAATGCTCTGTTTTATAATAAACAGTATTAAATAACATTTACCGGCCTGAATGTCCGAGACATTTCTATGAAAATTTATATATATATATATATATATATATATATATATATATATAAATTTTCATAGAAATTTATATATATACATATATATATATATATATATATATATATATATATATATATATATAAATTTTCATAGAAATGTCTCGGACATTCAGGCCGGTAAATGTTATTTAATACTGTTTATTATAAAACAGAGCATTTGCTTAAATACTTGTATCTATAAAAAAAAGAACGTTAAACATAATATATATAAATGTCTTTATATATATATATATATATATATATATATATATATTTTAGCCATTTGAGGCCTGTGTTTCTGAACAATTTCAACCCTTTTGCCTGAGCTCCTGAGTCAAAATTCGCAAATAATTGGTATGTAATGTTTCACGGTATATACAAAAATAGTTACAAGTGTTCACCCACCGTTCAACAGGTAGTTGGGTATTACGTTATTTTTCTCTACCACCGTTCAACCGGTGGCTGGGCATTACGTCAATTGTCTTTACCACCGGTAAAGTCGTGGTCAGGGCTCAAAGATTTAAACTAATGCTACACATTTTCATTCACAAATTAACTAAAGCATAAAAAAACGTATTTATTGAACAAAGTAACTAATAATAACAAAACAAAAGTCATTGAAACAAAGCAAGTTCAGTCGACCAATGATGACAATTCCAGAACAACGTAACTATAAACAATTTTTTCTATCCTCTGCTAGCCGCAATGATGGAGAAAGCATTACCTCAAACCATCGTCAGTGAGATACACTGCAAGAGCCACACCGTTTCGCGAGGCTCGTTCCTTAATCGAGACGCAATCGCGCCAATCCTCCGAAGGAACGCCATCGAACGAGGGCCAATAACCCCTGAAGTCTCCACTGCCACAGGAGTAAAAAAAAATCTATCAGCAAAAGAAGTATATTTAGCTATTTTTTTATCTCTGCGTCTCCGGCGACGAACCCCGGCTCAACCGCGGACCTGATCAAATTACCGGCTGAACATGTATCCGCACAGGTCACATCCCAAATTAACGACTTACCCATTTTAAAGGGGAAGATGGTAATGCAGATATCAGTGACGTAAACGCATATTCCAAACACGGCATTTTTAAATAAAAACAAATGTTGCGTTCCGTGTTGTCACAGGATCCAAACGCTATTTTATATATGGTATTACCAAAAGACGATTTTTTTCGAACTCGTTTTTATTAAAGACGGACAGACGTTGCAGCATAGATTCTAAGAGGCAGCGGGATGAAGGACTTCAAGGGAACGCATGTCACTCGTTGGTTTAGCGTCCTTCCGTGTGTGGTTTTTAGCTTGTCTCTCGAACCTGGGTTTGGGAAGCGTATCGACGCTTCAGAATTATTGCTGTTCGCTGTTGAATTCGCACCGTTTAGGACTTATATCCAAAATCCAGACAAAGAGAATCAATTGTTGTCAGAAAACCACACCCGCAAGGTATTCTGACTAATCGCTGACCATCCTGGCTCTTGTCATCGCATTCTGTAACACTAAGTGCTGATAACTCGGTAAAAGTCAGAGATCAATTACACACTGACATTATGAACAATATCTACCTTCTAAATCAGTGAAAAGATCAATATTTTGTTCTATTCTAACAAATAGCGTGACCCGAGGAAGGTCTATGAAATGCTAATCTATAATTTTTCCTATTTTGTACGCGTGGACCACTCTATGTAATTCGCGACAAATCCTTTAAAGTTCATATCTATGTCGTGTCCTTTGGTTACTTCAATGCAGTGTAATGGTTAGCAAGATTGTCTCGCTATATCAATTACTACTGAGTAGTGAGCTCGTTCCTCCCTGCGTGTTCAATACTTTCTGCCTTGTGCCACATATAAGATTCGCTTAGTAAATCATCATGTCAGTGTCCTGATCCAGTTATGTAGTTGACTCATAATGTCATACAAGAATTCACCATGCAAGAAGGCAACTAAGCGTTTCCACACTTTACTATATACCATGTCTCTTCAGGGCTAGGTAATCATGGCTCTCCACAATTCCCTGTCCTTCGTAGCTCTTAATATGTTTTTATTATTTCTCCTAAATAATGACCTTCCATCCATTTACTCAAGGTCACTAAGTATGTTATATATTGTTTTCTCTACCCCCCTTGCGTTCAATCTGTCCTGTGAGTATCAGATTTTCAAAGCCCTCTTTCCTCATTTTGTGCCCTAGAAATTTCAACTGTCGCTCCCTGATGTTAAGTATAAGTTTCCCTTTTGTTTCCATTTTCTCTAAAACTTTGTCATTGCTCCCATGTTCAGTTCATGGTATCCTCAGCATCATTCTGTTGCGTCAAATCTCTTCTTCCTATGTGAGAAGGTTGTCCAACATTCACTGAGATGTAAAAGACGTTAGTAAAATAATTATATATATATATATATATATATATATATATATATATATATATATATATATATATATATATATAGTAGTTGTTTATAAATAACTTGAAGTTGCTCTCTTGTAACGTTATTTGTCGTGCGAAAAAAATCTTTAGGATTTACTTTATTGAAAATAATTAAAAACTAAAAACTGGTTCATATTTTACATGTTATTTTTTCTGGTGCTGAGTTTTCTCAGTCAGCGGTGTTGAGTCGGCGGTGTTGAGTTGGCGATGTTGAGTTGGCGGTGTTCTTCCCGTTCTGTAGGATTTCATGTATTTTCGATTTTGTGTCTGCTATCAACGCTGTGTCAGATTGCTTGCTGAACAAAAAAGTTTTATCAGAAAGATAAAAAAGAAGAGAAATGAGACGATTAATGTATTAGACAAATATTAATTATAAGTTACAATGTTTCATCTAAGAAAAATAATATATCTAATACTACTAGTGTAAATAAAGCAATAGAAATAATACGAGTCAAAAATTAATACAAATTGACAAGGATGAGAAATTCAGTTGTTATTAAATCTAATACTACTAGTGTAAATTGTAAACATACAACTGGACTATGTTTAAGTTTTTCAGTTTTTCACCGACCGGACAATGAACCCCCATGTGGCCTCTCTATACTCGTTCGCAACAGTGTGCAAAGAAAGCCGAGAAAGAACTGCTACACGCTCACAAGGTAAAGAAAGTTTAAAATAAACGCCACGGCGAAAAATGAACATCTAAATCTAATTTCCAATATATTTGCTTTTTTTCTTGTTTTTTTTTTTTGTAAAGATTCCCTTGTACCGTATGGATAGGTAAGTAGGTACGTGACACTTGAGGGTAACTTCTGCGATTTTGTACATCTCTGATCAGATTTTCCTCCAGTCAGCGAGAATTTTCTTTAAATTTACCATCCAGTAAGTAAATTGTCCGGTTGTTCGATTAAGATTTGAACCGTTGTATCTTAGAAATAATTAAATATATTTTACTGGAATTCTCAGAGGTTTTTATAACACTATTAGATACTATTTTGATCAATGAAAACGTATAATTACTCTCCAAGCTTAACAGAACAATCGTGATGAAATCGGGCATAAACAAAAATGAAGTGTTGATCATTAATTAATCATAGCTAAGAATCAGAAGCTGATGAAGTATTGAAATAATGTTCAAATATATATATATATATATATATATATATTATTCCAGGTTCATTTTCCAACTTATGCAAGATGATCTTCGCCCTCTCTAATATTCTAACTTTCTGTTCTGAAGTAACAAGGTGCCTCACAAATTTCACGTTCTATTTCATTTTCTTCACTTGGACTGTCGTAGATGAAACTCTTCTCTAACGTGCCAAACATCTAATAGATTGAGTTGGATCTTTTCTAATTGATCTTTTTAGCACTTAGTTCAAATGAAGATCACTCTTCCTTCTTTACCCTCCTGATCCAGTTATCCTCTCTGCTGTTCCCTTTTTTAAAAACGTGTTCACCGTTCTCTTGATGGTTCTTGAATGAACCATGAAGATGGAAGCCATAGTATGAATGTTGGTACTATTACTCAAAGTCTGGATGATCTTTTTCCTCTAACCATTGCTCATCTGGGAAGATTATTGGGGCTGACACAAAATGAATTTAACTTGTTCTCTTTCTAGCTGAAAAATTCAAAGTGTTTTTCGGTGATTCTTAAGAAAAATGGTGTCAAGATGGTTAAACATCTTATCTAAAACCTGCAAAAAAGAAACTCAATTAGTTTCGTGTTTTTTTAGATATTAAACCTATTGTGGGAAGGATAATTACGCCGTTACACGATTTGGACTATTTTGCTGTTACACCTGGTATACATACTTGTTGATAATACAAATATAATAGACTCATCCACATGTAAAAAAAAAGGCTAAAATGATGTGAGCGTTATTAATGTTAAAAAAATCACCCAATAACATAAACTATGAACATAAAACAACAACACTCAATAACATCAACTATGAACATAAAACAACAACACTCAATAACATCAACTATGAACATAAAACAACAACACTCAATAACAGAACTATGAACACGGCCATAATCTGCTGATCGTTTTTGGAAAATAAAACATTTCTATAACTCTAGATACGTACGTAAAAATCCATATATTCATTTAAAAGTAAAAATAAAATCATCCTTGATGATGGCTAAAATTAGAGAAAAACAGATGGGGTAAATATCCACAGTTCGTAGAATTTATTTTCAAAAAAGTGCTTAATGCAAAGTAGAGCAAAATTTAACTAACGAAACAGGTAAAGGTTTGTTTTTTGAATTTTCCTAATAAATCGTTTTTATCATTACTTATCTACCATCGCCTGAAGAGGTATCATCTTAATACCGAAACATGAAAAGTTTGTGTAGCGATATAAAATGTATTGTATTGCACTTAATTATAATATATATATATTAAATTTTTCCAGCATTCTAATATTTAAATACAGCAACACAAAACATCAACATCGTTATGTTTAGTCATAAGAATAAATATTACAATACCTTTCTTGTTGTCTTTAATCATAAAACAAGAAAGCTCATCCGTGATTACGATATGATCTTATTAAAGATAAGTAAGCACATCTCTAAATTGTTTGATAAGACATGTTTAAATGAATATATATATATATATATATATATATATATATATATATATATATATATATATATATACTCTTGTGCAAATTAATTGAAACGACCGCTTTAGTTTCCTTTCTTTCACCACATGCTTAGTTTTAGTCTCACTGGAGTGACAGGGTGTAATCGATTTCTATTTCCCAGATTAAGTCATTTGCAGTGGTGTGCAGTAATATGAATCTATTTTCGGGTTTTATGATGAAATCTGTTTGACTTTGTATAATATTGCGTCATCCGTGATTGCATCAGATTTTTATCTTGCCCATACACTATTGTCTCGACTGTCAATTAGTTGTCCGACAGCCATTGTCTGCGATGGACGTTACTCCAAGGAAGCGTACGTTTTGTTTCAATTAATTTGCACAAAGGTGTATATATATATATATATATATATATATATATATATATATATATATATATATATATATATAGTGTTATCCACAGGCAGACTGTTTCGCTGTATCACAGCTCTTCAGTTTGGCTAGACGTCCGGTTGCCTCTAGCTAGCATCGAAATCCGGCTGAATTGGCGTCAGTCGGAGATATATGTGTGTGTGTGTGTGTGTGCGTGTGTGTGTGTGTGTGTTTGTAAATATAAATATATATATGTATATGTTCACACATATGTATATATGCACGCATGTATATGTACATATATATGTGTGTTTGTGTGTTTGAAGGTATTCGATTTTCATGTCGTTGAGAGTTAAGGCGTTGAACGCCATAACACAATTTTTTTTTCCTTTTTTAAAAATAACTTGTTATATCATTGCTGGCTAATCCGTTATCTCTGCACCCCAGTCCGCTTCGTAATAATCCTATTTCGCAGAAAAAGGACGACTTCTAGAAGAGGGCGTGGTAGCCACAATCTGATCCCCCAAGCCATTAATCCGTCCTCGTCTCGGCTGGCTCCTCAGACTGGTCGCGCTTTGGCAAGCTCTCGATGATCGGTACGTGCGTGCGATCCAATTGCTGTATTGCACGCTGGAGAAAAGTGCTATTGGCTAGAAAGTGGTTTCAAGCCGTGTCTTGAAGAAGCCAAGAGAAGCGCGATTGTTACAACGGATGAGCGGTTTTTATGGGTTTAAACAGGGGAGCCCTTGCCACAGGAACCATGAGACGCTCCAACTTTCTTTCTGTTTTTTTTTTCTTTTTTTTTCCACTTCCTTAATTTCTTTTTCCTTGTCTGATTCATTTTTGCTCCTTTGTCTCTTTCTGTCTTTTTTTCTTTCTTTTACGTCCTTTGTCTCGGCTGTTATTCTTGTTTTGTTTTTCTTTCTTTTTTCTTGGATTCAACTTCTTACATTCATTTAGTCTATCTTTCTTTCTTTCTTTCTTTCTTTCAGTTTCTTACATTCATTCATTCTTTCTTTCTCTCAGTTTCTTACATTCCTTCTTTCTTTCTTTCTTTCTTTCAGTTTCTTACATTCCTTCTTTCTTTCTTTCTTTCTCTCAGTTTCTTACATTCCTTCTTTCTTTCTTTCTCTCAGTTTCTTACATTCCTTCTTTCTTTCTTTCTTTCTTTCAGTTTCTTACATTCATTCCTTCTTTCTTTCAGCTTCTTACATTCATTCCTTCTTTCTTTCTTTCTTTCTTTCAGTTTCTTTTGCTCTTTCTTTCTTCTACAAACATTGTTTATTTGATTTTCTTCTTCTTTTACTCTATGTATGGTTCTTTCTTCCTTCTTTCTTTCTTTCTTTCTTTCTCTCTTTCTTTCTTTCTTTCTTTCTTGTCCTTACATTTTTCTTTCTACCTTCTTTCTTTCAATTTCGTAGATTCTTCTTTCTTTCTTTCCTTCTTTCTTCAGATTTAATTAATTCTCTCTCCCTTGTTTGATTCTTTCTCTCTTCTACAAACTTTGTTTATTTGCTTTGCATTTGCTTCTTCTTTTCCGCTGTGTATGTTTCTTTCTTCCTTCCCTCTTTCTTTCTTTCTTTCTTTGAGTTTCTTGCTTTCTTTCTTTCTTTCAGTTTCTTACAGTCTTTCTTTCTCTCTTTCTTCAAAGTTAATTAATTCTCTTTCTCTTGTTTGCTTGATTATTTCTTTCTACAAACTTTGTTTATTTGCTTTTTTTTTCTTTCCTCTTTTTCTTCCTTGTGTGTTTATTTCTTTCGTCTTTCTTTCTTTTTTCCAATTTCTTTCATTCTCTCTTCCTTGCTTGACACTTTCTTTATTTCTTTTACAGACTGTTCTTTTACTTAGTTTTCTACTTCTCTTCTTCTGTGTATCCTTCATTTCTTCCCCCCCCTCTCTCTCTCTCTCATTCTATCTTACTTTCTTTCTTTTTCCACTTACTTACTTTCTATATTTCTTTCTGTCTTTCTTTCTTTTCCTTTGTTTGATTCTTTAATTCTTTCTTTTTTTCATCTGACTTTTTTCCTTTTTTCTTGCTTGCTTGTTTCGTTCTTCCTTACTCTCTCCTTTTCTTTTGTTGGCTTCGTTCTTTTTGTTATCTCTCTTCTTACTGTATAACACTCTTTTCTTGTCTATTTCCTTTCTTTCTTTCTTTATTATCCCTGCGCTTACCCATAATAATATATTTCTTTCTTTTTCTTTCTTTCGTAATCCAGAGGCCACAGAATGGTGGTAAACAGGCGTCCCAAATGGCACCCAAGGCTGAACGCTACCGACACTCTTCCATCAATACATTGCCATCATTATTATTATTGTCTCCATACAATCATTATAATTAGGGGAGGGTGGTGTTCCGTGGGCACTTTGCTTCTATATTAGTTTGTAGTGCCAGCAACATCTTTTCCAATATGAACATTTATTTCAGAATGGCGAATTTTATCAAAGTTAAAAGTCTCAATGCTGGCACTGTGACTGAAGAAGATTAAATGAATAACTGGTTGAAAGAAAAATATTAAAATCTGCCTATTTTGACGCACTGAAAATTTATGGGTCACCTAGTGAGACACATTGCTTCTTGCAAGTTCTTGCGATTTTTTCATACCGAGATCATCGTTATTTTCTAAGGTTAGTACGACACAAGGCCAAGATAAATGGGAATAAAATAACCATGGGCTTGGAATGGCTATATAGAATATCAATCAATCTATATATGTCTTGCATGGCGCCAATTTCGTACAGAAATATCTAAACTGTCAGCTGTTTACAACCGTTTTCTCAGACCAATGTTTTAAAATGGTTTCGAGTGATTGAAGCTTGTCTGTCTTACCGTGGATCACACTTCTTCGAAACTTCTGAAAAATATTAAAATTTGCCTATTTTGACACACTGAAAATTCATGGGTCACCTGGTGAGACGCATTGCTTCATGCAAGTGCTTACGAATTTTTCATACCGAGATCATCGTTATTTTCTAAGATTAGTACGGCACAAGGCCAAGATAAATGTTGTGGTAGGATCCACCTAATTTGCATAGTGGAGTACCGACGATATAAATATGGTTGGTACCGGGAAGACAGGGAGGCGAATCAAGAGATTCACTAGAGACTCTGCCCGACTGCGACATAGTCAACACATTCTCCAGGAACGGTCTTCCCAGGAATATACAAAAGACTGTATGTAAATATTGTGTACACTTTCTGGTTTAAATACATTTTGTTCTAAGTACATTTTGTGTTGCATTATTATTCCATGCATTAGTCAAGTTTCAACAATAAATGGGAATAAAATAATCATGCCCTTGGAATGGCTATATAGAATATCAATCCATCATCTAGACTCTCATATGGATGTCTTGCATGGGGCCAAACCAGTTCTGAAATATCTAAACTGTCAGCTGTACACAAACGCATTCTCATATCAATGATTAAAAATTGTTTCGGGCGAATGAAGCCTGTAGGTCTTGGCGAGGACCATCCTTCTTCGAACCTCGTGTACTGGCGCTACACAATGACAAAGAAAAAACTTTCACGGCAGCTGTTCCGACGAGCTACTTTCGCTGGTTTCCAGACTGCATGAATTTCTGCGAGTTACTAAGTTGGCATCTCGGTTCCACCCTTTCATGTAACCGCCTCTTCTATTCAAACAGCTTCTTCTCTCGCACTTTCAGTCTGCGGAATTCTCTTCCTCACTTCCCTGATAACTATAATCTTCAAATATTCAAGTGTAATGTCAATCGACATATACTGATACCTTGTTCCCCGTCCTTATCTGTATCCTTTCCTCAAACACGCCTCTTTACTCTTGTTCTCAATCCTCTGTAACCCCTTGCCTGCTTGTGGCACTCCCGCCTTGCCTTAGGCACTTCGACGTGGTGCAATGGTTAGCAAGCTTAGCCCGCTGGATCAATTACGAGTGAGTTTACTAGGTGCCCTATACTGTCGTTCTTGAGCCACAACTAAACCATGCTTAGTAATCACTATATATATATATATATATATATATATATATATATATATATATATATATATATATATATATATATATATATATACACACACACACACACACACACATATATATATATATATATATATATAAAAGTGAACATAGAAGTCAATACTTAGAGCCTCTAAGTGTTGACTTCTATGTTCACTTTTATATTCACACACGCTCTATCTCTGATATTGAGCACTTTATCCCATAAATATAGCACACCTTAAAACTATATTTCTTCATATATATATATATATATATATATATATATATATATATAAAATAAAAATAACCGCCAAAATAGACTACCCACAATGCACCACTGACCCGTATATATAAATAGCCGAGAAAAATAACAGCACTCCAGGCCTGACGATTGCATCTAGCATGAAACAGACTATCGCCTCTAAGTGTTGACTTCTATGTTCACTTTTATATTTACACACGCTCTATCTCTGATATTGAGCACTTTATCCCATAAATATAGCTCACTTTAAGACTATATTTCTTCATATATATATATATATATATACAGGGTGTCTCAAAATAATGTATACACTCTTTAAATATTAATAGTTAATAATACATTTTTTATATGGATGAAAATATGCCAAACAGATGGATTGGAAGAAGAGGGACATTTGAAGACCCCTCCCCTAGATCACCAGATTTGACACCCTTGGGTTTCTTTTTTTTTTTTTAGTGGGGCTCTGAGTTTACAGCAGGGAACCTTAAACAATTGCTGAAATGAGAGTAGCACACAGGAATATACGGAACCGTCATATAGCCTGACGTGCTTTTACCCAGTGAGCCCACAGAGGAGCGTTTCGGTTAGCAAGGTCGATTTTACTGATTTTACGGAGGACGCATATTTTCTATGACAATTTCTCGGACATTCGGGCCGGTAAATGTTGTTAATACTGTTTATTATAAACAGAGTATTTACTTAAATATTTGTATCTATAAAAAAAAACGTATAAACATAAAAAATGTCTTAAAATAATTGTCGGACAATTGAATAAGCATCGAGCAGATAAAAAATGTATGAGGGAACATCATGGAGAATTGTAGTTTAAAAACAGTAAATTCGACCTTGCTGACCGAAACGCTTCTCTGTGGCGAAATCGGTAAAAGCACTTCGACTATATGATACTGGTTCGATTCCTGTCGGAGGACGCATATTTTCTATGAAAATTTCTCGGACATTCAGGCCGGTAAATTTTGTTAATATTTTTTATTATAAACAGAGTATTTACTTAAATATTTGTATCTATAAAAAGAACGTATAAACAAAAAATATCTTTATATATATATAGATAGATAGAGAGATAACGGGCGCAACAGCAAAATTATATATATATATATATATATATATATATATATATATATATATATATATATATCAATCAGGTGTAACAGCAGAATTGTACAAATAGTGTATCAGCATAATTGTCCATCCCACAAAATGTTTAATCTAAAAAACCACTAAACTAATTATGTTTCTTTTTCCCAGGTTTTTCGATAAGACGTTTAGCCATCTTGACACCATTTATCGTAAGAGGCAATGAAAAACTCTTTCAGTTATTCAGCTAGAAAGAGAACAGGTTAAAATCCTTTTGTATCAGCCCCACTATGGCTTTCTAACTGAACAATAATGAGAGTAAAAAGATTATTCATTATTGTGGCCCCCAGTAATGGTGCCAACATTCCTACTCTGGCTTCCATCTTCAAAGTTCGTTCAAGAACCATCAAGAGAATGGTGAATAAGTTTTTTAAAAAAAGGGAACAATAGAGAGGAAAACTGGATCAGGAGGTCACAACAGGAAGAGTGATCACCATTTCAACTTAGAGCTAAAGAGATCAATTAGAAAAGATCCAACTTAATCCATAAATGTTTGGCAAGTAAGTGAAGAGTTTCACATATGGCAGTCCAAAAAGCAGTGAAAAAAACATTTGAAAATTAAATCGTGCGTGAAACGTGTGAGACCCTTTGTTACTCCAGGACAGAAAGTTATAAGTTTAGAGAGGGCGAAGATCATCTTGAATAAGTTAGAAAAAGATCCTGGAATTATATATATATATATATATATATATATATATATATAATTTGAACTTAATTCCAATTCTTTATGACTATCAGATCCTTAGCTATAATTAATTAATGATGAACATGTCATTTTCGTTTATGATCGATTTCATCAAAATTCTTTTGTTAAGCTTGGAGAGTAATTATACATTCTTATTGCTCAATGTTGAGTCCAATAGTATTATAAAAACCTGAGAGAATTCTAGTAAGATATCTTTAATCATTTTTAAGACGGTTTGGAAGGTTTTACTGTTACACCCGCGATATATATGCGCCTGTGACTTTTTTTAAATCATTTCATCCATTGCAAGGCAATAAACTCACTAAGACGGAAGAGGTTACTGAGTGTGACCGAATATGAGAAAAAAACGCTATTAAGCAGAACGAGCAATAATGAACAGGAATTTAGAAAACCGAAGATAACGATTGACATTGCATTTAATTTTTTGAAAAACTTAAAACATTTTTGTATAAGTTTAGTTTTGCATGAAATAAGTTCGGATAAGTATTAGAAAAACTGTATGACTCCAATTTTGCAAGTCAAGAGTGGCTATCTGCTTAGAAAAAACAATAAGCAAAAGTAAAGTTTTTACCAAGGTTTGAACACCAAACGCTGGAAAAACACAGCTATCTCTGACTCTGTCTTACGTGAAATATAAAGCCCAGACCGTCAGACCCGTTGTCAAATTGGGGCAACCTTTAAATTAAATGGGATCAAATGACTTTCTGGCGACAGGTTGTATGCGTGTGTCATTTCGCGATTTGTAGCCGAATGTGTCCCACTTATTTGATCATGATCTTTTCGTTCCCCAAAGACGTGTCTTCAGCGGCCCATCTTTTATAGCTCAATAAATAAATAGGTTCCTGCTGGGTTTTCGTCTTTAACAGACCAAATCCTCACGAACAAATTTGATTTCATAGCTAATTAACGTTTACTTAACCGAGCCTGACCTCATCTCAAATGTAAAGACAAGGTTTCACTTGAAATCTCCAATTATTTTTTTTAACATGACCCGAAGACATCTGCTATCCCATCATGCCTGAATATTACTAGATTGCTATATACGTTCCTACCCACTTCTACAGACAAACTTAGGAACTTCAATGGATTTGTTTTGACTGTGTTTGCGAGATAATTATTTTGAAAAATTAACACCTTCAGCATTAAAAAAGATGTTACGTAATTAATGTCATTAAGTAAAGTTTTTTAATTGTTATGGTAGTGGACGGAGGAAAAAATGAAGATAAACCGCACATTTCAAAACGGGGATATTATGTAATTAATGTCATTTTGTTAACAATGGTCATTGTCACAACGATGTGTGGAGGATAAAAGGAAGACAAAGCGCACATTTCAAAATGGGAATATTATGTACTTAATGTCATTTTGTTAACTATGGTCATTGTCACAACGGTGTGTGGAGGATAAAATGAAGACAAAGCGCACATTTCAAAACGGGAATATTATGTAATTAATGTCATTTTGTTAACAATGGTCATTGTCACAACGGTGTGTGGAGGATAAAATGAAGACAAAGCGCACATTTCAAAACGGGAATATTATGTAATTAATGTCATTTTGTTAACAATGGTCATTGTCACAACGGTGTGTGGAGGATAAAATGAAGACAAAGCGCACATTTCAAAACGGGAATATTATGTAATTAATGTCATTTTGTTAACAATGGTCATTGTCACAACGGTGTGTGGAGGATAAAATGAAGACAAAGCGCACATTTCAAAACGGGAATATTATGTAATTAATGTCATTTTGTTAACAATGGTCATTGTCACAACGGTGTGTGGAGGATAAAATGAAGACAAAGCGCACATTTCAAAACGGGAATATTATGTAATTAATGTCATTTTGTTAACTATGGTCATTGTCACAACGGTGTGTGGAGGATAAAATGAAGACAAAGCGCACATTTCAAAACGGGAATATTATGTAATTAATGTCATTTTGTTAACAATGGTCATTGTCACAACGGTGTGTGGAGGATAAAATGAAGACAAAGCGCACATTTCAAAACGGGAATATTATGTAATTAATGTCATTTTGTTAACAATGGTCATTGTCACAACGGTGTGTGGAGGATAAAATGAAGACAAAGCGCACATTTCAAAACGGGAATATTATGTAATTAATGTCATTTTGTTAACAATGGTCATTGTCACAACGGTGTGTGGAGGATAAAATGAAGACAAAGCGCACATTTCAAAACGGGAATATTATGTAATTAATGTCATTTTGTTAACAATGGTCATTGTCACAACGGTGTGTGGAGGATAAAATGAAGACAAAGCGCACATTTCAAAACGGGAATATTATGTAATTAATGTCATTTTGTTAACAATGGTCATTGTCACAACGGTGTGTGGAGGATAAAATGAAGACAAAGCGCACATTTCAAAACGGGAATATTATGTAATTAATGTCATTTTGTTAACAATGGTCATTGTTACAACGGTGTGTGGAGGATAGAATGAAGACAAAGCGCACATTTCAAAACGGGAATATTATGTAATTAATGTCATTTTGTTAACTATGGTCATTGTCACAACGGTGTGTGGAGGATAAAATGAAGACAAAGCGCACATTTCAAAACGGGAATATTATGTAATTAATGTCATTTTGTTAACAATGGTCATTGTCACAACGGTGTGTGGAGGATAAAATGAAGACAAAGCGCACATTTCACAACGGGAATATTATGTAATTAATGTCATTTTGTTAACTATGGTCATTGTCACAACGGTGTGTGGAGGATAAAATGAAGACAAAGCGCACATTTCTAAACGGGAATATTATGTAATTAATGTCATTTTTTTAACTATGGTCATTGTTACAACGGTGTGTGGAGGATAGAATGAAGACAAAGCGCACATTTCAAAACGGGAATATTATGTAATTAATGTCATTTTGTTAACAATGGTCATTGTCACAACGGTGTGTGGAGGATAAAATGAAGACAAAGCGCACATTTCAAAACGGGAATATTATGTAATTAATGTCATTTTGTTAACAATGGTCATTGTCACAACGGTGTGTGGAGGATAAAATGAAGACAAAGCGCACATTTCAAAACGGGAATATTATGTAATTAATGTCATTTTGTTAACAATGGTCATTGTTACAACGGTGTGTGGAGGATAGAATGAAGACAAAGCGCACATTTCAAAACGGGAATATTATGTAATTAATGTCATTTTGTTAACTATGGTCATTGTCACAACGGTGTGTGGAGGATAAAATGAAGACAAAGCGCACATTTCAAAACGGGAATATTATGTAATTAATGTCATTTTGTTAACAATGGTCATTGTCACAACGGTGTGTGGAGGATAAAATGAAGACAAAGCGCACATTTCAAAACGGGAATATTATGTAATTAATGTCATTTTGTTAACTATAGTCATTGTCACAACGGTGTGTGGAGGATAAAATGAAGACAAAGCGCACATTTCAAAACGGGAATATTATGTAATTAATGTCATTTTGTTAACAATGGTCATTGTCACAACGGTGTGTGGAGGATAAAAGGAAGAGAAAGCGCACATTTCAAAATGGGAATATTATGTAATTAATGTCATTTTGTTAACTATGGTCATTGTCACAACGGTGTGTGGAGGATAAAATGAAGACAAAGCGCACATTTCAAAACGGGAATATTATGTAATTAATGTCATTTTGTTAACAATGGTCATTGTCACAACGGTGTGTGGAGGATAAAATGAAGACAAAGCGCACATTTCAAAACGGGAATATTATGTAATTAATGTCATTTTGTTAACAATGGTCATTGTCACAACGGTGTGTGGAGGATAAAATGAAGACAAAGCGCACATTTCAAAACGGGAATATTATGTAATTAATGTCATTTTGTTAACAATGGTCATTGTCACAACGGTGTGTGGAGGATAAAATGAAGACAAAGCGCACATTTCAAAACGGGAATATTATGTAATTAATGTCATTTTGTTAACAATGGTCATTGTCACAACGGTGTGTGGAGGATAAAATGAAGACAAAGCGCACATTTCAAAACGGGAATATTATGTAATTAATGTCATTTTGTTAACAATGGTCATTGTCACAACGGTGTGTGGAGGATAAAATGAAGACAAAGCGCACATTTCAAAACGGGAATATTATGTAATTAATGTCATTTTGTTAACAATGGTCATTGTCACAACGGTGTGTGGAGGATAAAATGAAGACAAAGCGCACATTTCAAAACGGGAATATTATGTAATTAATGTCATTTTGTTAACTATGGTCATTGTCACAACGGTGTGTGGAGGATAAAAGGAAGACAAAGCGCACATTTCAAAACGGGAATATTATGTAATTAATGTCATTTTGTTAACAATGGTCATTGTCACAACGGTCTGTGGAGGATAAAATGAAGACAAAGCGCACATTTCAAAACGGGAATATTATGTAATTAATGTCATTTTGTTAACTATGGTCATTGTCACAACGGTGTGTGGAGGATAAAATGAAGACAAAGCGCACATTTCAAAACGGGAATATTATGTAATTAATGTCATTTTGTTAACTATGGTCATTGTCACAACGGTGTGTGGAGGATAAAATGAAGACAAAGCGCACATTTCAAAACGGGAATATTATGTAATTAATGTCATTTTGTTAACAATGGTCATTGTCACAACGGTGTGTGGAGGATAAAATGAAGACAAAGCGCACATTTCAAAACGGGAATATTATGTAATTAATGTCATTTTGTTAACAATGGTCATTGTCACAACGGTGTGTGGAGGATAAAATTAAGACAAAGCGCACATTTCAAAACGGGAATATTATGTAATTAATGTCATTTTGTTAACAATGGTCATTGTCACAACGGTGTGTGGAGGATAAAATGAAGACAAAGCGCACATTTCAAAACGGGAATATTATGTAATTAATGTCATTTTGTTTGACAATGGTCATTGTCACAACGGTGTGTGGAGGATAAAATGAAGACAAAGCGCACATTTCAAAACGGGAATATTATGTAATTAATGTCATTTTGTTAACAATGGTCATTGTCACAACGGTGTGTGGAGGATAAAATGAAGACAAAGCGCACATTTCAAAACGGGAATATTATGTAATTAATGTCATTTTGTTAACAATGGTCATTGTTACAACGGTGTGTGGAGGATAGAATGAAGACAAAGCGCACATTTCAAAACGGGAATATTATGTAATTAATGTCATTTTGTTAACTATGGTCATTGTCACAACGGTGTGTGGAGGATAAAATGAAGACAAAGCGCACATTTCAAAACGGGAATATTATGTAATTAATGTCATTTTGTTAACAATGGTCATTGTCACAACGGTGTGTGGAGGATAAAATGAAGACAAAGCGCACATTTCAAAACGGGAATATTATGTAATTAATGTCATTTTGTTAACTATGGTCATTGTCACAACGGTGTGTGGAGGATAAAATGAAGACAAAGCGCACATTTCAAAACGGGAATATTATGTAATTAATGTCATTTTGTTAACAATGGTCATTGTCACAACGGTGTGTGGAGGATAAAAGGAAGAGAAAGCGCACATTTCAAAATGGGAATATTATGTAATTAATGTCATTTTGTTAACTATGGTCATTGTCACAACGGTGTGTGGAGGATAAAATGAAGACAAAGCGCACATTTCAAAACGGGAATATTATGTAATTAATGTCATTTTGTTAACAATGGTCATTGTCACAACGGTGTGTGGAGGATAAAATGAAGACAAAGCGCACATTTCAAAACGGGAATATTATGTAATTAATGTCATTTTGTTAACAATGGTCATTGTCACAACGGGGTGTGGAGGATAAAATGAAGACAAAGCGCACATTTCAAAACGGGAATATTATGTAATTAATGTCATTTTGTTAACAATGGTCATTGTCACAACGGTGTGTGGAGGATAAAATGAAGACAAAGCGCACATTTCAAAACGGGAATATTATGTAATTAATGTCATTTTGTTAACAATGGTCATTGTCACAACGGTGTGTGGAGGATAAAATGAAGACAAAGCGCACATTTCAAAACGGGAATATTATGTAATTAATGTCATTTTGTTAACAATGGTCATTGTCACAACGGTGTGTGGAGGATAAAATGAAGACAAAGCGCACATTTCAAAACGGGAATATTATGTAATTAATGTCATTTTGTTAACTATGGTCATTGTCACAACGGTGTGTGGAGGATAAAATGAAGACAAAAGCGCACATTTCAAAACGGGAATATTATGTAATTAATGTCATTTTGTTAACAATGGTCATTGTCACAACGGTGTGTGGAGGATAAAAGGAAGAGAAAGCGCACATTTCAAAATGGGAATATTATGTAATTAATGTCATTTTGTTAACTATGGTCATTGTCACAACGGTGTGTGGAGGATAAAATGAAGACAAAGCGCACATTTCAAAACGGGAATATTATGTAATTAATGTCATTTTGTTAACAATGGTCATTGTCACAACGGTGTGTGGAGGATAAAATGAAGACAAAGCGCACATTTCAAAACGGGAATATTATGTAATTAATGTCATTTTGTTAACAATGGTCATTGTCACAACGGGGTGTGGAGGATAAAATGAAGACAAAGCGCACATTTCAAAACGGGAATATTATGTAATTAATGTCATTTTGTTAACAATGGTCATTGTCACAACGGTGTGTGGAGGATAAAATGAAGACAAAGCGCACATTTCAAAACGGGAATATTATGTAATTAATGTCATTTTGTTAACAATGGTCATTGTCACAACGGTGTGTGGAGGATAAAATGAAGACAAAGCGCACATTTCAAAACGGGAATATTATGTAATTAATGTCATTTTGTTAACAATGGTCATTGTCACAACGGTGTGTGGAGGATAAAATGAAGACAAAGCGCACATTTCAAAACGGGAATATTATGTAATTAATGTCATTTTGTTAACTATGGTCATTGTCACAACGGTGTGTGGAGGATAAAAGGAAGACAAAGCGCACATTTCAAAACGGGAATATTATGTAATTAATGTCATTTTGTTAACAATGGTCATTGTCACAACGGTCTGTGGAGGATAAAATGAAGACAAAGCGCACATTTCAAAACGGGAATATTATGTAATTAATGTCATTTTGTTAACTATGGTCATTGTCACAACGGTGTGTGGAGGATAAAATGAAGACAAAGCGCACATTTCAAAACGGGAATATTATGTAATTAATGTCATTTTGTTAACTATGGTCATTGTCACAACGGTGTGTGGAGGATAAAATGAAGACAAAGCGCACATTTCAAAACGGGAATATTATGTAATTAATGTCATTTTGTTAACAATGGTCATTGTCACAACGGTGTGTGGAGGATAAAATGAAGACAAAGCGCACATTTCAAAACGGGAATATTATGTAATTAATGTCATTTTGTTAACAATGGTCATTGTCACAACGGTGTGTGGAGGATAAAATGAAGACAAAGCGCACATTTCAAAAGGGAATATTATGTAATTAATGTCATTTTGTTAACAATGGTCATTGTCACAACGGTGTGTGGAGGATAAAATGAAGACAAAGCGCACATTTCAAAACGGGAATATTATGTAATTAATGTCATTTTTTTTGACAATGGTCATTGTCACAACGGTGTGTGGAGGATAAAATGAAGACAAAGCGCACATTTCAAAACGGGAATATTATGTAATTAATGTCATTTTGTTAACAATGGTCATTGTCACAACGGTGTGTGGAGGATAAAATGAAGACAAAGCGCACATTTCAAAACGGGAATATTATGTAATTAATGTCATTTTGTTAACTATGGTCATTGTCACAACGGTGTGTGGAGGATAAAAGGAAGAGAAAGCGCACATTTCCAAATGGGAATATTATGTAATTAATGTCATTTTGTTAACTATGGTCATTGTCACAACGGTGTGTGGGGGATAAAATGAAGACAAAGCGCACATTTCAAAACGGGAATATTATGTAATTAATGTCATTTTGTTAACAATGGTCATTGTCACAATGGTGTGTGGAGGATAAAATGAAGACAAAGCGCACATTTCAAAACGGGAATATTATGTAATTAATGTCATTTTGTTAACAATGGTCATTGTCACAACGGTGTGTGGAGGATAAAATGAAGACAAAGCGCACATTTCAAAACGTGAATATTATGTAATTAATGTCATTTTGTTAACAATGGTCATTGTCACAACGGTGTGTGGAGGATAAAATGAAGACAAAGCGCACATTTCAAAACGGGAATATTATGTAATTAATGTCATTTTGTTAACAATGGTCATTGTCACAACGGTGTGTGGAGGATAAAATGAAGACAAAGCGCACATTTCAAAACGGGAATATTATGTAATTAATGTCATTTTGTTAACAATGGTCATTGTCACAACGGTGTGTGGAGGATAAAATGAAGACAAAGCGCACATTTCAAAACGGGAATATTATGTAATTAATGTCATTTTGTTAACAATGGTCATTGTCACAACGGTGTGTGGAGGATAAAATGAAGACAAAGCGCACATTTCAAAACGGGAATATTATGTAATTAATGTCATTTTGTTAACTATGGTCATTGTCACAACGGTGTGTGGAGGATAAAAGGAAGACAAAGCGCACATTTCAAAACGGGAATATTATGTAATTAATGTCATTTTGTTAACAATGGTCATTGTCACAACGGTGTGTGGAGGATAAAATGAAGACAAAGCGCACATTTCAAAACGGGAATATTATGTAATTAATGTCATTTTGTTAACTATGGTCATTGTCACAACGGTGTGTGGAGGATAAAATGAAGACAAAGCGCACATTTCAAAACGGGAATATTATGTAATTAATGTCATTTTGTTAACTATGGTCATTGTCACAACGGTGTGTGGAGGATAAAATGAAGACAAAGCGCATATTTCAAAACGGGAATATTATGTAATTAATGTCATTTTGTTAACTATGGTCATTGTCACAACGGTGTGTGGAGGATAAAATGAAGACAAAGCGCACATTTCAAAACGGGAATATTATGTAATTAATGTCATTTTGTTAACAATGGTCATTGTCACAACGGTGTGTGGAGGATAAAATGAAGACAAAGCGCACATTTCAAAACGGGAATATTATGTAATTAATGTCATTTTGTTAACAATGGTCATTGTCACAACGGTGTGTGGAGGATAAAATGAAGACAAAGCGCACATTTCAAATGGGTTCGTTAATTATGGTCGTGTAGCGAAAATTATGATGATAATAATAATACTCTTGAAATGAATATGCTACCAACTACGAATGCTCTGTGGTAAATTTATCCAAAGTTTTCTTGGTGTCACAATAAAACTTGTCACCTTTGTGTCCACAAACTTGTTCCTCTACTATACTGTGGCATCTCAAATTCAAATCCCATCTATTCCTCATGAACTTCCAGAGAAGCCATTGTAATCTACAGAGTTCGACTGAAGAGTTCACAGACTGACCAAGATACTCTCAGGGAATGTGACCAAATAAGGTTTATATTGTAACATAGTCTCTCTTAGCTTCCCTGACGATCCACTTAGGTGAAACCTTGGTAGGTTTGTCTGGCTCTCTAGGTTTAACTAGGTCTGGTCTACTTTCTGTATTGAGCACTTTATTTAGTTAGTTGTGTACTTGTGTCGGTTTTTTTTCTTTGGGCTTTGGACCTGCATGCTGAACGATTGTTTTCAACAGGCGTTCATGTTCTCGGCTGCTTCTTTTTTTATACCTTTTTCCCTCGATATTGATTTGATTTTTTGCAAATCAAGAAAACGAAGTTTTTCCGAAACGAGTGTAGTGACTTATACTTATAAGATTAATAATAATAATATATATATATATATATATATATATATATATATATATATATATATATATATATATATATAGACAATATTAGTGGTGAATATACACATACATATGCAATTATAAATGCACATACATATATGTATAAAAATAATTACAAGAGGATATGATCCAGGTAGAACTCAATGTCCATGACAGAGTAAGGATATAATAAAAAGACTTAAACACTAATATTCCATGGTCATCATTTATTCCATTGGAATCGTAAGAACGATCCAATTCATCAGACCTACAGATTGGATCGTTCTTACGATTCCAATGGAATAAATTATGACCCTGGAATATTAGTGTTTAAGTCTTTTTATTATATATATATATATATATATATATATATATAATTTTTATTATATTATTTTTTTATTAAATGTATTTGCATTGAAAAGTCCAGGGAAAAACCACTTTCCCATGGACGAAATGATATTTATTACTCCAAGAAAGCATACGAATATTGTAATGCTGCACAAACAGACTGGCAAGCCTTACCATTGAGCAAATCAAAGTACTATAGACTGGCCCAGAATCTCTCCTGATTTAAATCCAGTCGAGAATCTGCGGTCAATCTGCAAGGAGTGAACATACTAAGTACTAATATGTGCACTCGGTCACTTTTCATTGGAAAAATACGAAAAAAGGGAAATAATAATAACGGAATTCTTCGTTTTGTATCAATTAATATGCACAATGGTGTATACATAAATGAAGCGACCGAGACAGATAAATCGATAAAGACTGGGCAAGACAGATAGATAGATAGATAGATAGATAGATAGATAGATAGATAGATAGATGAATGGATAGACACACAGATAGATAGATAGATATATAGATAGATAGATAGATAGATGAATGGATAGACACACAGATAGATAGATAGATAGATAAATAGATAGATAGATAGATAGATAGATAGATATAATGAATGCTCTGAGATAGATAGATAGATATATCTAATGCCCTGAAATAGATAGATATATAGATAGATAGATAGAATTAATGCCCTAAAATGGTAGATACATAGACATATATAATTAATGCCCTGGAATAGATAGATAGACAGATAGACAGACAGACAGATAGATAGATAGATAGATAGATAGATAGATAGATAGATAGATAGATAGATAGATAGATAGATATAATTAATGCCTTGAAATAGATAGATAGATAGATAGATAGATAGATAGATAGATAGATAGATAGATAGATAGATAGACAGACATACAGACAGGCACATAGATAGATAGATAGATAGATAGATAGATAGATAGATAGATAGATAGATAGATCAGAATGAAAAGCCAGCCAACCAGACAGACAGACAAATAGATAGATAGATATATAGATAGAAAGAAAGAAAGAAAGAAAGAAAAAGAGAGATCGTAAAAGCAATATTACAAGGAAACATTCATATGATATTTAGGTGCTCATGAGAAGGCTAAAAAATTATTCATATATATAATCAATTCACCCCAAGCAAGGCGATAAAACCCCTAAGTCGCAAGAGACTACCGGAAGTGAAAGAGAATGAAAATACTTTAGAAGGAACTGGAAACCAAATAATATTCATAAATTTCAGAGTTTAGGCGGAGACGTTAGAAGTATAGAATTGAAGTAGACTTTAGAAGAAACCTGAAATCCAATCACAAACAGGAAACAAGGGATAGACCTCTACTCCTGTTCAAAGGACCGAGGAGGTGTGTGAACCGGACAATAGACAAACCTATCTACTCCTATTGAGGAAAATAGTGAATAAAATTTCAGAGTTTAGGCGGAAACGTTAGGAGTCTTGAGTTGAAGTAGAATTTAAAAGCAACTGGAAACACAATCCGAAGCAGGAAACAGGATATAAACCTCTACGCGTGTTCAAAAGTACGCGAGGGGTGTTAACCGTACAATAGATGTACATATATACTATTATTGAGAAAAATTAAACAAATAAATGGCAAAATTTTTAGAGTTTAAGTGGAGACGTTAGATGTACAGAGTTGAAGCAGATTTTAGAAGAAATCTGCTGAAGATTCATTTAGGAGAGATAATAAAAAGACAAAATTTGTTAAGAACTACAAAGAACAGGAAAATGTGGAGAGCCATGATCGCCAACATCCTGAAGGGACATGGAACATAGAAGAAATCTGAAAATTAATTTCGGAGAGATAAGAAAAAAACAAAATTTAAGAGCTACAACGAACAGGAAAATGTGGAGAGCCATGATCGTCAACATCCTGAAGGGACACGGGACATAGAAGAAGAAATCTGCTGAAGATTTATTTAGGAGAGATAAAAAATAGGACAAAATTTGTTAAGAACTACAAAGAACAGGGAAATGTGGAGAGCCATGACCGCCAAAATCCTGAGGGACACGGGACATAGAAGAAGAAATCTGCTGAAGATTCATTGAGGAGAGATAACAAAAAGACAAAATTTATTAAGAGCTACAAAAGGACAGGAAAATGTGGAGAACCATGATCGCCAACATCCTGAAGGGACATGGGACATAGAAGAAATCTGAAAATTAATTTCGGAGAGATAAGAAAAAAACAAAATTTAAGAGCTACAAAGAACAGGAAAATGTGGAGAGCCATGATCGTCAACATCCTGAAGGGACACGGGACATAGAAGAAGAAATCTGCTGAAGATTCATTTAGGAGAGATAAGAAAAAGGCAAAATTTGTTAAGAAAGACAGGGAATTGTGGAGAGCCATGATCGCCTACGTGCTGAAGGAACACAGCACATGCAAGAAGAAAAAGGCTATCAAAAGAAAATCGAATTCGTTATTCAAGATGTGCTTACTAATATCTTAAAGCGGCGGGTGGGGGTCCAAAGGAGAAGCAATAATTACTAAATAATAAAAGAATCTTTTTGGCTTGGATTTTAATGCTGATTCAGAAAGAATGAATATCGGTTCATGTTACGCGTATTCACGCCAAATAACACGTGAACTGATTACATCGGTAAGCCATATTCGCAGTGTTATCGAAATTCCGTTTTACTCTCCGGGAAAATATAGAAATTCGATTCCAGGGAAATAGTTAAAAGAAAAGGAATATTAAAAATTTTGAATCGATATTTGCTGGAAAGATAATGGCGAAACATCGTGGAAGAAAGAATAGAAAGAAAAGACTCTACGAATTAATCCGACCGGTAAGATAGAAGAAGCATTCTTAAAATGAAAAGTAATTAATTAAAAAAAAAAACGGTTCGTGCTAACCTTATATCACCATTGAATTCATATTTGAACATATAGAGGGGACTCCCCGGATGTAATGCCTTCAATGTCGAATAGAAATATCAAGTATAGAAAGATATTTTAAATTATTTATAGTCAATAAGTACAGTAGTAGCTACGGTAATAATTGCAAAAGATTTTGCAGTGTAAATAAAAAGGAAAAGGGATTGTCAACACTTCGCAGACACCTCTTCCGAGTAAGACTCTCCTCCATAGCGTAGAACATGACTAAGGACTGTGTGTACGATATCCGGTGCAGCTGTGGTTGGAAATATAAAGGAGAAACAAGCTACCCCATTAAGGTAAGACTGCAAGAACATCTGAAAGCGGTAACACGTAGGGAAATAGAAAAATCAGACGTAGCTGATCGCATATGGAGAGAAAAGGGAGATCACTGCCCCCTGTGGGATGGGGTTGAAATAATAGACAGAGAACATCACTGGAAAATACGAAAACTTAAAGAATCACCACATATGCTAGACCATAAAAATCTCTTGTGCCGACCAAGCATAGAAATGTATACAATATGGAAACCAGTAATATGGAGTGCTAGCGAAGAGCAATAAATAACAAGAAGAATTGCAATATAAGCTCTGGTAAAAAAAGATGCTGAGATATTGGGTTTATAAGTCCAATAAATTTATGCAAACACAAATTCCAATACTGGACGTTCAAGCACAACATAAAGGGCAGATTTTTAAACCTGGGATCATCCTCATTCCAAAAAAGGTATAATATGTTTGCGTAGAGCAAGTGTGGAGCGAGTTAAAGTGATTTTAGACACACGGACAGACGGATAGAATTTACCATTTATTTATTTAGATTGGTGCTTATTTTACTGGCTTTGACTTGCTATTCTATATAATAAATGCCATTGTCAGTGTGTCACACTGTTTCCACTTTACTCCTAGACGTCGTAGCCCAAGATATAATTACCATTTTGGAATCAGGCCGACTCCGTGAGCAAATTAAAACATTCCGGGCCGGATACGGACACGCAATGATGAACTTTTAGATTTTAAAGTCTACATTACTGCGATTGTTTTCGATTTCCGCCATCTTGGCTTCTACTGACAAAAAAATAAAGGGAGACAACTCTCTAACTATAGTTCATGTTTAAATGAAAAAAAAATACTGTTCTCAAATTAGAGTGTTTCAAAATAAAATTATCCGTGTTCTCAACTTTACTCCTAGAGGCTGTATAATTCACGATTTGGGAATCAGGCCGACTCCATGAGCAAATTAAAAACATTCCAGACCGGATCCTGAAAGTTTTGATTCCAAAGTTTCCTTTATTGCGATTGTTTTCGGTAATTTTTTTATGTGATTTTTTTGCGACGAATTTTTTGTTGGATAATTTTTATAAGTTGGAAATAAATTTGGCAATAAATGAAAATAATTGCAAAATTGACCAAAAGTCACCGATGAAATAAAAATAATTGTTTGTACGGAAAATAAGGATCTGCGTACATCAAATTGTCTTTAAATTAAGTGTCGGCAGAAGACTTATCATTGGACTTTTAAAAGTTAAGCTTAAATGTTAATGCAATATTTAAATGCAGCGATCAATTTTGAGTTCTTGTGTAGTTTATTGTTGCCTATCGCATCTACTTCTCGCTACCTATTGTGATGAAGGCCCAATGAAGAATCCTCCGCAGAAGCTATCTTAAATGCCGCCCGGCTTTTTACCTAGTTAATAATATTTACAAATATTCTAGCGTATAGGCTATCAGAAGGGCGTCCAGGCTGTCGCTGGCTGATCTGCCATGCGGAAAGATTTTTAATATGTGGGCGTATATGAAGAGCACCAGCGTGATATGATTTGGAATCAAGATGATCATTAAGCGGACAAGGAACAATGCCTGTACGAAAAGAAATAATCCCGGCGGATATAACTTTTTTTTTAAAAGAAGAAAAAGAAAGAAAGAATATGAGAGATAGAGAGACTGTACTTAATTCACCCCAACCCTTGATCTTAAAGCAAGGTTATGTATAACATGGGGTTGTATGGGTGTAAGTGAAACTTATCTTTTATTGGTTTATCTCGACAGGCAGAAAGGAGATGAATCTTAACGAAGGAAATGTGAGGTTACAGTGAAGGATAGCGGTACTTTTGGTGTCTTTGGGATAAATGGATGCAAGGCAAAGAAGTCTTCTGGATTCCTCTGACTCCGAGAAAGAAAAATATCTATCTATCTATCTATCTATCTATCTAATAAAATAATATCTATCTATCTAATAAAATAATATCTATCTATCTATCTATCTATCTAATAAAATAATATCTATCTATCTAATAAAATAATATCTATCTATCTATCTATCTATCTATCTATCTATCTATCTATCTATCTATCTATCTAATAAAATAATATCTATCTATCTATCTAATAAAATAATATCTATCTATCTATCTATCTATCTATCTAATAAAATAATATCTATCTATCTATCTATCTAATAAAATAATATCTATCTATCTAATAAAATAATATTTATCTATCTATCTATCTAATAAAATAATATCTATCTATCTATCTAATAAAATAATATCTATCTAATAAAATAATATCTGTCTATCTATCTATCTATATATATATATATATATATATATATATATATATATATATATATATATATCTTTCTCTATATATCTTGATATCTCTCTCTCTATATATATATATATCTTGATATCTCTCTATATATACAGGGTGTTCATAAAGTTCGTCTGCACTTTAAAAAAATGTATAACTTCATTTGTATTTGCGATAGAAATAATCTGTAAAAAATGTTATAAAGTTTAATGTACCTAGTTTTAAGGATAGCTAAAATAACTAATGTGATTTCAGGCATTACTGTAAATCAGTTGGCAAATGTTTTCCCTCGACTGCAATATCGTATTACCCTTTGTATTGCTAATGATGGAGGACATGTGGAAACTTAAATAAAATTTCAATAAAACCTTAAAAAATATAGATTTACTTCTTTCTAATCCTTTTTACAAATTATTTCTATCGCAAATACAAATAAATTTACAATTTTTTAAAGTGCACACGAACTTTATGGACACCCTGTATATTATAAAAAAAACAAAGCTGATTCTCTGTCCCTCACGTTTTATCTGTATTTAACTTTGGATAAGCGGATCTCATGCTATCATCTACTATTGCAAGATATTTGGACGGGAGCTGTCCGGTCCTCATTTCTCAGTCTCGAGAGACTTCAAAAGCGTCTACGCGTCCTTGTGAGTGACGAATTATTTTACACCCTCCAACTTTTCCCTCTCACCGGATGGATGTGGCCAGCCTCTCATTGCTCTGTCGCTATTTCCATGGAAAGTGCTCGGACGAACTATATTCCCTGATTCTAACTGTTCTAACCGCGACGGACAGGACACGACATGCCACTCACATTGTAGCAAACCAACCATATTGCCACGGACTTTCATTGATGAGAGGTAAGTTCCAATCGAACAGCTTCTTCCCGCAAACCAGAAGGATGTTTCCCCAATCACTACAATCTTAACCTGTTCAAGTCGATGGTTAACTGCTATCTTCCCCCTCCTATCCATATAAACTGTGCCTCTTAACGTGACCCCCCTCTACCTCGAGTGGCTCCCAGTCCTTGTACAGGGTAAACCTTACTGTAATATATATATATATATATATATATATATATATATATATATATATATATATATATATATATTAAAAAGAAGAGATAAACCGCAAACGTTTTTGGTTGTAATGTGGATTTTTTTAAATATATATTATACTTTATTTTCTATGTTTTTCTATACGTGTTTCCGGTGTCGCGAACTTCATCAGGCAAAGAGTGGATATTTCCACATATTATTAAAATGAATTAATTTTCCTTATGTTTTTCGATGTTTAACCACTCTTCACACACACGCAAGCACACACACACACACATACACTCACACCCACCCACCCACATATATATATATATATATATATATATATATATATATATATATATATATATATATTTAAAGATATTTTTGAAGGTACAAAATTTTATTACAGCAATAAACGTGTGAAGCTTGATATTACTTGACATATTAAAAACGGGCGAAGCAACCGGTTTCGCTCCCGCTCATCAGGCTTACAACGGGAGATTTAATTTAAATTAAAAACATAGAAAATGTACAATAAAAGGAAATGTGGAGGAGGAGGGAAAAAATTATGAGCAAAACGAGCTAGAGGCAAATGACAGCGAGGCCCAACAAGCACTCCCGTTGTTTACACAGGGAAGGCTTGCGGGACCCGATGTAAAGTGCCTCCAGCACCTTAAGGTGAAATAACGAGTGTGACCGGGACAACACGGTGAACCGGTCAACACTAAAATTAGCTGCACAAAATCTGCTCTTTAATAAGTGCTCACATATGGCGGACCCGTAGGCGTTTCGGACGAGTCCATTCAACGGCAAAGTGTGGTTCCTGATTTTCGTAGGAACGTGCTGTTTTATTCTCATGTCCAAGCGTTGTGTCGTCCTTCCTATATAGTCAGCCCCGCAACAACAACCATATTTATAAATTATAGAATTAATTTGATGACGAGGGAGGACGTCTTTAACGAAGCTTATATATATATATATATATATATATATATATATATATATATATATATATATATATATATATATATATATATATATAAGCTTCGTTAAAGACAACTGACAAGGTAGTGCTATGTCAAGCTTTTTATTCAATTTTTCTTGTGTTTTTATAATTGATTTCTTTGCTGGGCATAAAGAGTGTAAATACTGTCCGAACGTTCATAGTTGATGTTATTGCTTTTCCTTCTTTATTTATAGTGCTTCCATTACTTTTAGCCCTTTTGACATGTGCCTCTGGCTTGTATTCTTTACAACTATGTTGCGGATGGAGTATGGTAGGTTTTTTACTTTGTGTTTAAATGAGTCCTAATTGAGCTATGGTCAGAGAGATGGCAATCGTGATTATTGAAACTTGTATAAAAGAGGGGTTACTTCCTAAATTCACAATACATATATATATATATATATATATATATATATATATATATATATATATATATATATATATGCAGTAGTAGAAAATGAGATTCTCAAGATATTATGGAATTTCTCGGTTCAGACCGATGACGTCATTGAAGCCCGAAGACCCGACCTTAGATAGGGAGAATAGCAAGTGTTATTTTATTGACAATTTTTAAATATCCGCGTTTTAAGGGATTTTTTTACCCGCAAAACGCCTACCTTTTCTTTCAAACGAAACAAAAAACTGCACAAATGTTAACGATTAATAATAATAATAATAATAATAATAATAATAATAATAATAATAATAATAAATCTTTCTTCTACGCAGGACCCCTTGTAGATGCTTGACATCATTTGGAGTGCACAGGAGGAATGACTGCTTGAAACAGCTTATGTATTACGAAAGTTTTTGCGTCCCTAAGCTGCAGTTAGGAACTGAAATATGACCATCATCATCCGGCGGAAATATCTAAGAATCGCAGAGGATAACAAATCAAATAATAATAATAATAATAATAATAATAATAATAATAATAATAATAATGACTAAATAAATAAAAGATGAAAACATTCCTGTGAAAAATGTACGGAAGAACGGAAATCCACTAGATGGTTATCTAGCTAAGGTTCTATTTTTTCTCTCCGTCTTGCCGTTTAATAATCGTTGTTCATTGATCTCTGAGCACACACCCCACTTGATAACAGTACCCCACGTTCAAGACGAAGCTGAGATCAATATAATTTTCTTTCTTTCAATCTTTTCTCCTTCTCTTTTCATTTCAAACACTTTCGACTAAATTGGCAAGGATAAATCTATACAACTTACCTCAAATGCTTATTCATTGGTATGACGATAAACTACATCGGGTAGCAAGGTCTCTGAACGGGAGATTGGAGGTTTTAAGGAGCGTGGAATCACCTCTTAATTGCTGTTGTTGTTTTTGGTCCACCCGGATTTGGTATGGTAGAACCTGTTATGGTCCCAGTTATGGACAAAAAGTAAATCACCGAACAAATACAAAACACTATGAAGTTATAAAAATGAAATTTTTTATAGTATAAATAACAGCAATATATATATATATATATATATATATATATATATATATATATATATATATATATATATATATATATATATACGAGGGTCATTCAATAAATAAGGTGAATTTTTCGGTATAAGGACTTCTAATACAGATAGAAGCTTACTCTTCTTTTTTTTACTTCTTTTTCACATGGATTTAATTTCTTTTGCAGATTAAAAAAAAAACTTTCAGAGTTTTGGCGATTAACAAAGATGGCCGACCAAGAAGCATGCTCCAGGATTGAACAGCGGTCAGTTATCAAATTTTTGGTTGCTGAAAGGTGCAAACCAATTGAAATTCATAGGAGAATGTCAACTGTGTATGGTGCCACATGTTTCAGCCAAAAGAATGTCTACAAGTGGGCTAAATTGTTTAAAGAAGGACGGAGCAGTGTTGAGGATGAAGACAGGCCTACAGAAGTGAGGTCTCCTGAGGTAATCGAATCAGTCAATGAGCCCATTCTGTCTAACAGATGGGTGACAGTGGATGACATTGCAAGGACATTGAGCTTATCTGTTGGGACAAACGCAGGGGTCATCAGTCAGAGGGAGTCATCTTGCATCATGACAACGCAAGGCCTCACATAGCAGTCCAAACGGTGCAGACCATCAACGAGCTGGGCTGGGAACTGCTCCCTCATCCCCCGTACAGCCCAGACCTTGCCCCTTCAGACTTTCACCTGTTTGGTCCATTGAAAGCGTTCACGAGAGGCACGAAGTTTAAAAGTGACGATGAAGTCAAAAGTGTTGTGAGCGACTGGCTGAGACATCAGTCCAAAGAATTTTACGCTGAGGGAATACGGAAGCTTGTGCGCAAATGGGAAAAGTGCTGGGAGAATTTTACCTTTAAACTTTAGCAATTGAGCTATTTTTTTAAAATATTTTGTATATTATTATAGAACATTAATAATTTGAAAGTTTCAAATAATTACTATAATTAGAAAATCAGTTTTTTCCTTTCGTGTTTGATAAACTGTTTTTGAATACATAATCCTAATGGCAATTTCATTTTTGAGTGTGATTATTTGAACTTTTTCAAATTCACTTAATTTTCTACCCAAAGGCAGAGTTTATGTCAATTTTGTTATGCGCAAATGCTGGTGAGTTATTAATAATAACTTTTAAAATTTTAAGCGATTGTTGATTTAAATTATTTTAACTTACAGTGCTCTTTTTTAAATGGCCTTATAAATATGCACAATTCGTTTTTCGATTTTTTTAATAATTTTACAATAACTGATTTTCTACTCATAGTAATTATTTGAAACTTTCAGATTATTAATACTATATAATAATATACAAAATATTTTTAAAAATAGCTCAATTACTAAAGTTTAAAGATAAACTTCACCTGGCTTTATAATTATGCACCGCACTGTGTGTATATATATATATATATATATATATATATATATATATATATATATATATATATATTAAAACATTTTTATGTTTATACATTCTTTTTTATATCGAATATGCCAGTGGTTTTTAATCTTTAATCTTGCATATTACGCCAAACCCTTTTTTACCAACTCAATAATGCTCTCGTAACAAAGCCGGCAGTGTGATAGGCAAGATTCCGTAGGCTATATCCAGATAATCTTTACTCAGGTGAGACACTAAGGTGACGTCATCTGTAACGTTTCAAGCGATCGTCGTGAGACCAACCCATAAAATTATGTATCAAATAATACACTTTTTTTTCTTTTCTTTTTTTAAGCTTTTCACCCCAAGCAAGGCTGGAAGCCACTAACACGCAAGGGGTTACAGAAGGGTTGGAGGAAGAGCAGATAGGAGTGGTAAAGGAGAGGATGTGGAGAAAGAGAAAGACAGTGGATCGATCAAGGCAAGGGGGTTACAGAAGATTTGGAGCGAGAGCAGATAGGAATGAAAGGTGAAAGGATGTGGAGAAGGGAAGTGGATAGATCAAGGCAATTGGAGATGACGATTGACGTTACACTTAAATAGTTGGAGATTATATTTGTCAGGGAAACAGGAATAAGGAAGGGAGTTCCACAGGCGAGATGTGCGAGACATGAAGCTATTGGAGTAGAAAAGACGTCTACATCTAACAGTTTCAACGGTGAAGGGGTGGGAACGGGAGGCCAGACTCGTAGGATGCTTAAATTCATGAGGTCTGTGGACCAGCGAAAGCAGCTCATCGGAGCAATTACCGTGAAAGTATTTGTAAAAAAGTCAGAGCGAGGCAACGGCGCGTCTGTGAGAGAGCGACTGCAGAAGAGATGACAGATCAGGGCCAATTACATTGCATATCCGTCTCTGGATCTTATCAAGAACCCTGAGGCAAACAGCAGGGGCTCCAGACCATATATGGCAGCAATACTCCATGCAAGGGCGAATGGTTGATTTATAGATTTGGAGGATCGTTTCTGGGGAGAAAAATTTCCTGGCTCAGCACAGGGAGCCAACTTTCCTTGCAGTGGATGAAGCAATTGACTCGATGTTTTTGTTCCATCTCTGGTCAGCGGACAGCGTGAGCTCTCGAGAAGTTGGGCTTCAGACATTCTAATGGGATGCAGGGATGGATCCCTGTGGCGGTTAATAGAGAGCAGTTTTGTTTTAGAGGCGTTAAAGTTAACCAACCAATTCTTGCCCCAGTTCACAACCGATTGTAGGTCCTTTTCGAGACGAACTGCCAGGTTAACTTTGTCAGCATCACTAGATTTGTTTTTGAGGCAGAAGTAAATTGTGGTGTCATCCGCGCAGATGCCGACTTGGGAATCTATGGCGTCAGGAAGATCATTTATGAATATGAGGAACAGAGTAGGGCCTAGGATGGAGCCTTGAGAAACACCTGCGTTAGTGGGATAGGAGCTGGAGATTATTATTATTATTATTATTATTTTATTATTATTATTATTATTATTATTATTATTATTATTTTTGTAATCATATCAAATATTTTCTTCGTACGTTAAGATACCGTCTCCTGTGGTGAAAGGTATTTTATTTAGTGTGAGTTGTTTATTCAAACTTTCTGTTCTGTAAAGAAATAACAGGATGTAAACAACGGGGGCTCGCCTACCACACTGACAACACACGGTTCTTTATAATGACCGAGAGAGTTGAAAGTAGAACACAACATGAACAGAATCAACATGAACATGAATCGTAATGATCCGGGTTCGATTCTCAGTAGTGACTGCGCACTGCTGACGAGTCTTCTAAACTCGATGAATTACTGTAAGATATATATATATATATATATATATATATATATATATATATATATATATATATATATATATTACGTTTATACGTTCTCTGTATATATATATAAATTAATATATATATTATATATATATATATATATATTATATATATTTTATAAGTGGTAGAAGTTCCGACTGACGCCAATTCAGTCGGGTTTCGATCCTAGCTAGAGGCAACCGGACGTCGAGCCACACTGATGAGCTGTGAAACAGCGAAACAGTCTGCCTGTGGATGTCAAAAAAAAAAAAAAATATATATATATATATATATATATATATGCAGAGTGAGAACGCCTATTTCAAAGAGGTGTATCCACTAAAAATTATGTGCTTGAAGTAATATATATATATATATATATATATATATATATATATATATATATATATGACATATATATATGACATATATATATGACAACGTGGAAAAAGTTTTCGTATGACGGATTTCAACCCTGTGGACTTCATCAAAAATAAAATAAACACACGCAAAAAAATAAATAAATAAATAAAAATATGTTTTCCCAGTTTAATTTCCCAGCGTCTCTCGTTCGTGCGCATGTGTAGTCGAGTCAGCGTAAATAAACCTCGTGCGATGAATTCCTAAGGGACAAAATTACGTCACACGAAAACTTTTTACACTTTATCCTACATTTTTTCTCTAAAATTGTTCTTGATATATAAAAATTTATATGTAGTTATTACACACACGCACACGCACACACACGCACACACACACATACACATATATGTATGTATGTATGTATGTATATATATATATATATATATATATATATATATATATATATATATATATACATATATATATAAGGCAGAATGTGTGTGTGTGTGTGTGTGTCACGAATGCACGGCCGCAATTTTCGACGGATTTGCACCACAACAAAAAGAATTAGATGACTTCGAGAAGGACTTAACTGACCTAGTTAGAAACATAAAATTCCATAAAAAAAACAGATGCATTCCAAAAAAAGCTAAAAGAAGATATAGCTAAAATAAACAGTTCAACAAATGTATTTATTGCAGCCGACAAAACAAGAAATTTATACAAACTAAGCCCTCCTACGCACAATAAATTACTAAAGAACAACATACCCAAATCATACAAAAAGGCACCCAAAACAATAGAACACGATATAAATAAAGAAGCTAAAGCAATCGCTCAAAAATTAGACCTAGATGACCGCATAAGTTGCATCAGCAAGGCGCATGCGTTTATCACACTAAAAGACCACAAAGAAAATTTCAAAACCAACCCTGCATGCGAACTTTGACCCAAAAGCGAACTAGGTAAAATAAGTAAAACAATACTAGAAAGAATTAATTCTGAACTTAGGAAGAAGTTAGGAGTAAACCAGTGGAAAAACACAAAAGCAACCATTGACTGGTTTAACAGCATAAATAACAAACAAAATTGCCACTTCCTACAATTAGACATAAAATAATTTTACCCATCCATAACAGAACGTACGTTAGATAAGGCCATCAACTTAGCTCAGGAACAAATAATAATAAAACCAAACTAAATCGACATCATTAAGCACTCCCGTAAATCATTATTATTTCACCATGAATAAGCATGGATAAAGAAAGATGGGATATTTGACACTACAATGGGAAGCTTTGACGGTGCAGAGACATGCGAAATCGTAGGTATTTACTTACTACACGAACTAAGCAAAATAATAGATAGAAATGACACAGGGCTCTACAGGGATGACGGTCTCATAATCTTAAGAAACTGCAACAAACAAAACACAGATAAAACTAGAAAAGCAATAATTAAAATTTTCAAAAATAACGGATTCGAGATAGATATAAAAACTAACCTAAACGAAGTAGATTTTCTAGATGTTACCTTCAACCTAAGAAAAGGCACACACAAACCATATAGAAAACCGAATGATAAACCACAGTACATACACATATACTCCAACCACCCGCCTTCTATAATCAAACAGATACCAAAATCGATTAACCGCAGGCTTTCCGACAATTCTTCCGATGAATCTATATTTAACAAAACTAAGAAAAACTACGAAACAGCCCTAAAAGATAGCGGATTCCCAGCAACACTCACATACTCACCACATAACACAGAAAAGTCCAACAGGAAAAGAAATATCATATGGTTCAACCCACCGTACAGCAAAAATGTAAAAACAAACAGGAAAAATATTCTTCAAACCTTTACACAAACACTTCCCGGGATCAAGCACCCTACACAAAATATTCAACAAAAACACAGTAAATATCAACTACAGTTGCACCGAGAACATGGCACAAATAATAAAAAAGCACAACAGGAAAATTATTAACAAACCACACGAACAAATTAAACCCACGTGCAACTGCAGAATAAAAAACGAACGTCCCTTAAACGGTAATTGTTTACAAAACAACGTAATCTACCAAGCCACGATAAAATCAGCAGATAATGAAGAAAAAGTATACGTAGGAGTAACCGAAGGACCATGGAAACAAAGAAATTATATACACAAAATGTCTTTCACAAATAGTAAATATGCGAACAGCACAATGCTTTCTAAGTATATCTGGGAAATAAAAAACAAAACACACACCACACCAAACATATCTTGGAAAATAAGGAAAAAATCATCAGCCTACAACAACCTATAAAAAACTTGCAAACTTTGCTTGGAGGAAAAAATAGCTATCATTACCTTCCCAGATCAAAATAAATTATTAAATAAAAGATCCGAGCTAATCTCAAAATGCAGACATGAAAACAAATTTTTACTACGTAACTTAAAATAGAAAAATAAATAAATATATAAACAAACAAAACAACAATAAAATAAGCAAAATAAATTACTCCAAACAAATTACAAAACCACACCTGTTAGAATATGCGAAATAAAATCAAAACAAACGAACGGACGAAAGTTATAACTGTTATATAACGATAAAAAATTAAAAAAATTAATAAAAGATAATATACTACGTTACTTAAAAATCGAAAGCCAAAAATATATAGTGTAACAAATAAATAACAACAAGTATAATAAATTGATCTAAATACATCCAAATATATAAATAAACTAACAACCGATTACGATAAACTAACCGTTTAGAAAAAACAAATAAAGATAATCAACCCAAATAGATAAATTAAAAACTGTTCCGACCAAAATAATAGTAAGAACAAACCACAACATCCCACCCCAAAATTCAACAAATAGATTTAATCAATGACAAATAAACAAATATATAAGATAAAAAATAAAAATGAAAATAAATAAAAACAAGCAAAACAATTTGACCCAAATAAATAAGCAAACATCCGACTTCCGGTAAATGACCGCCATAATAGACTACCAACAATAAGCTATATAAACAAATTTTTACTACGTTAACAAAAAAACACCGATCAAAATAAAATAAAAAAATAAATATATAGGATAAAAAATAAAAATAAAATTTAAAAAAAACAAAAAAAAACAAGCAAAATAATTTGACATAAATAAACAAATAAGCGACTTCCGGTAAAAGTAACCGCCAAAATAGACTACCCATAATGCACCACTGACCCTTATATATAAATAGCCGAGAAAAATAACAGCACTAGTTGCCTGACGATTGCAATAGCATGAAACAGACTGTCGCCTCTAAGTGCTGACTTCCAGGTCCACTTTTATATATATATATATATATATATATATGTGTGTGTGTGTGTGCGTGCGCGCGTGCGCGTATTATTCCAGGATCATTTTCCAGCTTATTCGAGATGATCTTTGCTCTCTCTAACATTCTAACTTTCTGCCCTGGAGTAACAAAGGCACTCTTACGTTTCATGTACAATTTCATTTTCAAGTCTTTTTCACTACTTTTTGGACTGTCATAGCTGAAACTCCTCTCTCACATGCCAAACGTCTGATGGATTGAGTTGGATCTTTTCTAATTGATCTCGTTAGCTCTAAGTTGAAATGATGACCCTTCTTCCTGTTGTGATCTCCTGATCCAGTTTTTTCTCTACTGTTCCAATTTAAAACTTATTTACCGTTTTCTGCATGGTTCTTGAACTGAATTTGAAGATGGAAGCCAGAGTATGTGTTGTGGAGTTATTTCCACAATAGAACTTGTAGTCGGACTAAATGCGTCCTAAATGGGGTAAACGTACAGAAACGTTAGGAACTTGTAAATAAGTGTTACGCAGAGTAATCGAGTTGTGGTCGCTGATAACTTCTCCTCCTCGACTACCTACTGACTCTTACTTATAATAGCTGGGAGAGTCTATTCTCTAGACAAGGTGTCTTCCACTATAACACCCCCCTCCTAAAACTTTACTCCGTAGGAGTAAAAAGTTTTTATTTTTTTATTTTATTTTTTTTTTTTACAGAAAAAAGGAGAAGAGAAAAAACAAAACAAAAAAACTTCATTTTTTTAGCAACATCGTAGCGTATCTCCTACGTTTTTGATCCATACTTAAATGGTCCGTTGCCTTTCTTTTTCTCTTGGCTCGGCGTATCTCAGGTAACATCGTTGCTGGCGTTGGAAGATCATACGTATCAAAAATCACCTCCATAGGTGTTTCTTCAGCTGGAGCGCTGTCAACCACGTCTGAAGAGCGTCGTCTGATCTGGTTAATGTGCCGTCTGCACGTAAATGTTTCACCTTTCGCGAAGTACATCATGTTGCCAATCCGCTTTTCTATTTTTCCACACTCCCAGAATGATTTATTCTGCTTATATACCTTAAAGTATACTTTTTCACCAGGATTGTACTTCTTAACTTGAATAAATTTTCCTGTACCTAGCTTTGTCTTTTTCGGTAATAATTTGTCGAAAACAGATCTTACCCGACGTGCAAACATCACCTCGGCTGGCGATTGTGAGGCTGGTGTTGCGATATTTGGGGTAAGACTGTATACCTGTAGAAACTTCTGTATGGCTTCATCTACAGGTATTTCCTTAGCTTTCTTTAAAGCTCTTTTAAGGGTGTCGTCAAATTTTTCAGCTAACCCGTTAGATCTTGGTTGATATGGAGCTGTGGTAATGTGTTCGACATTATATTCCTTACAGAAATCTTTAAATTGTTTCGACGTAAATTGACTTCCGTTGTTCGTCACAATTGTGTCTACAACACCAAACCTTGCGAACAATTCCAGCAGGAAGTTTTTTGTACTTTGCGTTGTCGGATTTCTTATTCTTTGTATTTCAGGCCATTTTGAGAAACTATCCAATACTATGATGTAATGGTATCCATTCAGTGGACCTGCAAAATCCACATGCAACCTAGGTCTGTTTTTGGCCAATATACAAAATTTCGCATTAGGCTCTTCATCCTAGTGCTGCCTGGATGACCAGTATGGAAATCTTTTAATATTTGTTTTTGAAGTGTGTATGGAATCATCACACGTTCTCTATATAGCAATACTGAATCGCAAAGCGAAAACACATTTGTTATGTACTGATCCCTTTTGGCTATTTTCTCTTTTATTTTTAAGATATATTCGTCCCTGGTGGCTTCTTCTTTGATTTTTTCTAGAGTTACCGGAAGTTCCCGAACTGCATTACACACGGTAAATTTCAGCTCTTCTTCTGATTTCAGTGAAGCAATTACTGTGTCTTCTAATGATTCGCTCCTTTTAGGAATTAACCTGGACAGCCCATCAGCATAGCCAAATTTATTGGATGGTATGTACTCCATGCTGAAGTTATAATTTAGCAATATTGTAGGCCATCTTTGTAGTCGGTTTGCTGTATGCTTCGGCAAACCTGCGACCGTGGAGAAAACGGTGAAATTTCGCTACTGCAAATATTATTCCGAGCGCCTCTTTCTCTATCTGAGAGTAATTCTTCTCAGCCGGAAGTAGTGCTCTAGAAGCATGAGCAATTGGTTTTACTTGACCATCTGTCATTTTGTGTAAAATGCACGCTCCTATTCCATACGCACTAGCATCGCAAGCTACTATGATTTCTAACTCCGGGTTGTAGTGGGTTAGAAATAATTCCTTAATCTTTTCAAATGCTTTCTGGCCTTCATTAGTCCACTTCCAGGGTTTTCCTTTCTTTAGTAGTTCATTTAATGGTTGCCGCAGATCATACATTTTAGGGATGTAAATTTGGTAATAATTAGCTAGTCCCAAAAAACTTTATAAAGTTGTAATATCTTTCGGAGCCGGCATGTCTTTTGTAGCCACTGCTCGCTCTGGGTCTGGCTTTCTACCATTCTTATCAATGATTTGCCCCAGATATTTCACTTTCTCCATGAAAAACTCGCATTTACTTTCCTTGAGTTTAAATCCAAACTCCTGTATTCTGGAAACTACTGCATTGACATGTTTCACGTGTTTTGCAATACTTGTACTTCTCATGAGGATGTCGTCCAGATACGCTACTGCGAAATCCAAACCGCCCAACATCGAATCCATTACTTGTTGGAAAATGGCGGGAGAGACCTTAATCCCAAAAGGTAGTCTGTTAAATTTATACAGACCCCGATGTGTGTTAATACACAAAAGTTTAGACGTTTCTTCCTCTACCGGTATTTGCAGATATGCATCGCTGACGTCTATTTTCGAAAATACAGTACTTCCATTGAGCTTTGCAAATATTTCTTCTGCTGTTGGTAGAGGATAATTATAGTCTTTAAGTGCCGCGTTTAACCCCGTTGAAAAATCTGTACAAACACGAATGTCTTTAGACTTTTTCTTCACGTATACCGTCGGAGCTGCCCAATCACTGGAGTCAACTTTTTTGAGTACACCGGATTTCTCTAATCTGTCCAATTCTTTATCAATCTGTTCTATTGAGGCAAACGGAACACTTCTTTTCTTTTTGAATACCGCCTGAGCGTTTTCTTTTAAAAAGAATTTTGCCTCCATCTTGGTACACGTTCCCAAGCCCGGAGAAAACACAGTAGGAAATGTTTCCTTTAGTTTCGTTATTAATCTTTCGGCTTTGGAGTTAAAATTTTCTACCTTGTAACAGAAAGAATTTATCGGTAGATCCCATAATTGAAATTCTGTTATCCAATTCGTACCGAGTAAATTCGTGGTATTTTCCATGACAAATAGTTTAACTTTTCGCGTTTTTTTATTTAACGTGATGTTTGTAACAATTTCTCCAATAAATTGTATATTTTTCTCCCGTCACTGACTTCGCGATTTTCTTTGTCTTCATTAAAGTTGGTTTCCCCAACTTCTTCCACGTATGCGAATTTATGATAGAGATCCGAGCCAGTGTCAAGTTGAATTTTTATTTTTTTTATTATTTATTTCGACGGTAACGGATTTTCTAGTTATTCCATCGTTTAACTCGCTGGACTTTAGTTTTCTTATTTTATTGCCCTTATTTTTTGAATGGCAATGCGAGTGTCTGTGCCCAACTCTTCCACAGTTGAAACATTTTTTATTTCTTAAATTGCAATATCTGTACCAGTGTAGTTCACCGCAAGCAAAACATGGCTTCGGGTGTTTTTGTTTGTTGTTTTTTCTGGTATTTTTCTTTCTGCAATTTTATTATTCTTTTTGTCAGACTGACTTTCCTTTTTCTACCGCATTTTCCTTACATGCGAAACGCCAGACTGCTCTATCTTTTTTGCGTCTTTTTTTACGCTAACATATCTTGTGCAGTCTTCTGCCAAATTCTGTACCGTAATACTTGGATTGCTTTCCAATTTTGCCAGTACTAATTTTCTCAACTCTGCGTCTTTTTCCGCTACAAGATCTTGAATAAACACTAAGCACTTAAAATTGTCTGCACTTAGCTCTGCTAGCTTGAATTCTTCACAATGCTTATTCACATTGGCTGCGTACGTTATATAGTCATGTTCGGCATCTTTAATCAAATTTAAACATTTCCACCTCTTGTGTAACAAAGATGTCTTTTGACTAAATAACTGACTTAATATATTTACCGCCTCGGTAAATGTTAAGTCATTAGTTTTTTTCGGTAAAATGTAGTTTTCCAATTTGTTATGCTCAGCAGTTCCTAATTTACTTAAAAGAAGCCTAACCTTCTTTCCTTCAGACCACAAATGGCAGTCCTCGCTATATACGTCTGTATATTTTTTTAAATATTCTTGAAAAGTTACCTCTTCATCTGGACTGTACGTAAATATTTCAATAGAATTCTATATTGTATTCTCTGGGAAGGAATCATTTTGTAGACTTTTCTCTTTTCTGTTCTCGGTTATTTCCAGAATTTCGTTTTGAAACTCCTCATGCATCTGTTCCATTCTCTGTTGGGATTGCATCTGTCTATTGAAAGTTTCCTCCTGTAACTGCTTCTGGAAAGTATTTTGTTGTTCCAATATTTTTGTTTGTTGTTCCAATTGGAACTTAAAAAAATCCTGGAGTAGACTTTTGCATTACTCCATTTTTTTTCAAACTGTAAATCCGAGACTTTGTCGCCCACGTTATTTGTGGTGAACAACATTCTTCTTCCTCCCTATGAGTACGAATCTTCGTCGCCAAAAGTTGTTTTGGCCAACGATATTTTTTTTCTCCCCCGTATGAGTTCGAATCTTCGTCGCCAAAAGTTGTTGCGGAGTTATTTCCACAATAGAACTTGTAGTCGGACTAAATGCGTCCTAAATGGGGTAAACGTACAGAAACGTTAGGAACTTGTAAATAAGTGTTACGCAGAGTAATCGAGTTGTGGTCGCTGATAACTTCTCCTCCTCGACTACCTACTGACTCTTACTTATAATAGGTGGGAGAGTCTATTCTCTAGACAAGGTGTCTTTCACTATAACAGTATGAATGTTGATACCATTACTGAAGACCTGAATGATTTTTCTTCTCACCATTGCTCATTTAGGAAGACAATGAGTCTGACACAAAACGATTTTAACCTATTCTCTTTCTAGCTGAATAACTCAAAGGTTTTTTCAGTAATTCTTGCGACAAATGGTGACAAGATAGCAAAACGTCTTATCTGAAAACCTGGCAAAAAGAAATTCAATTAGTTTAATGTCTTTATAGATATTAAACATTTTGTTGGAGATGGACAGTTATGCTGTTACACGATATAGACAATTTTGCTGTTTCTCCCCGTATATATATATATATATATATATATATATATATATATATATATAATGTCATATAGATAGAGAACATGTGTGATAGTGAATAGTAACTGGTAATGGTGTCGCCTCCCGTTCTATCAATATTTCTATTTCGAGTGATATTTAAAGCCGAAACATAGTTTGAATTATCAGATAATTTTATTTTGAGATAGAATATTGCATTAGTACTTTATTTTTGAGAAATAACAATGATATTTCTCGATACATGTCCTACTATTTAATCTATAGTAGGTGGGACAGAGATGGATTCATACGTTTCCCAAATGTAAGTGAATATAATGAACCTGACCGGAATTCGAACTCAGCTGCCCGATTTCTCATTCTGAACCGCTTTCTTTTACACCACCCGCTCATCCTATCTATGTAAAGAGAAAAATAGTGAGGGAGGAGAGAGAGAGAGAGATAGAGAGAGAGAGAGAGAGATAGAGAGAGAGAGAAAGGTGGGGAGATGTATTGGCTCATAGGCTAAGGGCGATCTCAGAAACAGGAACGAGAGAAAACTGTCATCCACACAATTCAGAAACAATGATTATGTTCCCTCACTTGACAGATTGTATTTCTAAAATTTACCAGTTTGATGTCCTCTAAAATTTAAAATAGAATCCTGAGTCATCAAGCTAACTCCGCAAAACTATCATATTCTGACAGGGTTATGCCCAGGTGATTGTATAGTGGCATATTTTTCACATGGAATCTGCTTGTGGTCGTTTCAATGGAAACCGAATGAAATATATTGCCTGAAGCCGTGACTTGTTTAGCCGGTCAGATCAGGGGGAACAGCCCGAATTTTTCTTAACATTTTGACACAGGGTCTGTTTTGTATATAACCCTTTAAGTCGCGTTAGGGTGGACAGCAAAAATGCTCATATATGCTCGACAGTTTCACTTTGGGGTGCCTCAGGCATAAGGGACTGGGTCTAAGCTTCCCACTTAAAGTACAAATATTATCTATCTGTTTCTGTCAGTGTTTTCATATTTGTTGCAATGTGTTCTCATCTATCATATATATATATATATATATATATATATATATATATATATATATGTATATATATATATATATATAACAATCTGTTCATTATATAAGTGTCTGTCACAGTGCCTTCATATCTGTTGCAATGTGTTCACATCTATATATCACAATATGTTCATTATCTATCTAATCTATCTATTTATCTATCTATGTGTCTGTCAGAGAACCTTCACATCAGTTACAATATCTTCACATCGATCTATCTATCGATCTATCTCAGTATCTTTATTTCTGTTGCAATGTGTACAATTCTATCTATCTATCTATCTACACATACACAAATATAAATATATATATATACATGACAAAGTGGAAAAAATGTTTTCATCTGAGGCGATTCGTCGTTTAACAATTGACACGAAAAATTTTACACTTTGTCATACATCTATATCCACCAACATTGTCCTTGATATATAAACATTAATAAATCTTTATCCAATATATATATATATATATATATATATATATATATATATCACAATTTTTTATTTTATATCTATCTATCGCAACCTGTTTATTATCTATTGAAATATCTATCAGTTGTGACAAGTTGGAAGTCATTGATCGAATGGATATGCATCTTAATTTCGTTTTAAATGCCATGTCCATTAAGGACGTAAGCAATCATGACTCTTCACAGCTTCGTCTCATATGTGATCTATGAATTGCCGTGGCTTTTTGGGTTTGATGTTGGAGGTTATTTCCGGTTGTCTTCTCCAAGGTTTGAAATTCAGTTTTCTTTCAAGTCAACGCATTGCCGTGTGACAAAGGTGGGGGTGTCCGCCTTCAGGGGACCCTTTATTATACTTTCTTAATCCCAGGGTTTGTCAAGGTTAGAGTTGATACGCGAACAACTTGGTTGCGGAAAGTAAATGGAGATTTTACAGAGCAATCGACGCTCCTAATAAAGTTATAGACTATAGAATTTGCCCTCTTTGTTAAGAAAGAGAAAGATACACACATACAAAGATAGATAGATGGATATAGAGAGTGAGAGATACGAACAAACTGAGAAAGATAGATAGATAGATAGATAGATAGATAGATAGATATGAACAAACTGAAATAGATAGATAGAAAGATAGATAGATAGATAGATAGATAGATAATATGAACAAACTGAAATAGATAGATAGAAAGATAGATAGATAATGATAAAAGAAGATAGATAGATAGATAGATAGATAGATAGATAGATAATGAACAAACTTAGATAATGAACAAAGATAGATAGATAGATAGATAATGAACAAAATTAAATAGATAGATAGATAGATAGATAGATAGATAATGAACAAAATTAGATAGGTAGATAGATGGATAGATAATGATAAAAGAAGATAGATAGATAATGATACTAGAAGATAGATAGATAGATAGATAGATATGAACAAACTGAAATAGATAGATAGATAGATAGATAGATAGATAGATAGATAATATGAACAAACTGAAATAGATAGATAGATAGATATGAAGAAACTGAGATAGATAGATAGATAGATAGATAATATGAACAAACTGAAATAGATAGATAGATATGAAGAAACTGAGATAGATAGATAGATAGATAATATGAACAAACTGAAATAGAGAGAGAGATTTGAAGAGACGCAGATAGATACAACGATTGAAACAGCTGTAAACAGATATAGATCGATATGAATATATGCATATATATGTGTGTGTGTCCGTGTGCGTGTGTCTGTGTGTGTGTACGTGTGTATGTCTTAAATTTCAGATATAACAAAATATATATCAGTAAAAGGACACCAGGAATAAAGAAAAAAGAAAACATATTAACTTCATATTTGACATGATAAAGTAATGAGAGGACGAAACGCCTCGGCTAAGATAAGTTTCCCTTTTCGATTTATTCCGACCCTCCCCCCATATATATATAGTGTGTGTGTATGTGTGTGTATATGTGCATATATATATATATATATATATATATATATATATATATATATATATATATATATATGACTGTGTGTGTGTTTGTGGGGGTGTACGTATATCTATACCTAATCCTATACGTCTATAAATCTATTTGTTGAAAGACAGTAATACCTAAAATTTCGTACGCCTAGCAACAACTCTACATTGCACTAAAGTGGGTAGGGTTAAAGGAAACCATTGATATCAGCGCTCAGTGATGCAAGCAAAATCTCAATGACCCATCATGTGACTTTCAGTTATATTAAAAGATCATATGTCGCATTAAAATGATCATATGTCGCAGTTGTCCTTGAACAGTGAAAACTCATCTCTCTCACTCTCTCTCTCTCTCTCTCTCTCTCTCTCTATATATATATATATATATATATATATATATATATATATACACACACACACACACACACACACACACACACACACATATATATATATATATATATATATATATATATATATATATATATATATATATATATACGAGGGTCATTCAATAAATAAGTTGAATTTTTCGGTATAAGGACTTCTAATACAGATAGAAGCTTACTCTTTTTTTTTACTTCTTTTTCACATGAATTTAATTTCCTTTGCAGATTATTGAAAATTTTTTAAAAAGTAAGCTTCTATCTGTATTAGAAGTCCTTATACTGTAAAATTCACCTTATTTATTGAATGACCCTTGTATACATATAACAGCAAAATTTTACAAATCGTGTAACAGCATAATTATCCATACAACAAAATGCTTCTAAAGAAAAAACAGAAAAAAGAAGCGCTAAACTAAACTTTCTTCCTCGCAGGTTTTCAGGCAAGACGTTTAGCCATCTTGACACCATTTGTCGTAAGAATCACTGAAAATCACTTTGAGTTATTCAACTAAAAAGTGAGCAGGTTAAAATTATTTTGTGTTGAACTCACTGTCTTCCTAAGTGATCAATGGTGAGAGGAAAAAGATCATTCGGGCCTTCAGTAATGGTACAAACATTCATACTCTGGCTTCAATCTTCAAAGTTCATTCAAGAAAGATCAAGAGAACGGTGAATAAGTTTTTAAAAAGACGGAACAGTAGGGAAAGAAACTGGATTAGGAGGTCACAACAAGAAGAGGGATCATCATTTTAACTTAGAGCTAAGGAGATTAATTAGAAAAGATCCAACCCAATCGATAAGACGATTGGCACATGAGAGAGGAGTTTCAGCTATAACAGTCCAAAGAGCAGTGAAAAAAGATTTGAAAATGAAATCGTACGTGAACCCTGTGAGGCATATTAGAACAGAACAGAAATTACAGGAGAGGGCGAAGATCATCTTGAATAAGTTAGAAAATTATCCTGGAATATATATATATATATATATATATATATATATATATATATATATATATATATATATAGAGAGAGAGAGAGAGAGAGAGAGAGAGAGAGAGATTTGAACTTTATTTAATCCTTCATGAGCTTCCGATCATTAGCTATGCTTAATTAATGATAAACATGTCAGTTTTGATTATGATTGATTTCATCACGATTCTTTTGTTAAGCTTATAGACTAATTATATATTCTTATTGTAAAAGTAGAGCCTGATAGTGTTATGAAAATATCGGAGAATTCCAATAAGATAACTTTAATCAATTCTATGATAGAACGATTCAGAGTTTAATCTAACAATTAGACAATTTTGCTGTTACACAATTTGGCCAATTTTGCTGTTGCAACCGGTGTGTATATATATATATATATATATATATATATATATATATATATATATATATATATATATATATATATATATATAGTGCTGTTCGATAAAAGTGACTCACCTTATCCTTTGAATTTAGCTCAACTTTCGTTTCATCGGAGAAGAGAACATTCTTCCAGTCTTCTACGGTGAAATGTTTGCAATAGTGAGCCCATTCAAGTCTCTTGGCTTTGTTGGCTTTGCTTATTAGCGGCTTAAACCTTCGTGTACAAGATTTGTAGCCTTGTTCTAACAGCCACCGACGGACTGTTGAAGAGCCAAGACTAACACCTTGCTCTTCGCTTAGACTGGCTGCAATTTCTTGGCTAGTTATAGTCCTATTCTTCGCAGCTTCTCTCTTGATTACCCTGCCAGTTCTATCATCAATCTTTTTCTTTCGTCCCCTTGTTTCCTTCCTTGGAGCAGGAGTGGCATCATTATGTGCCCTAAGCACTCGAGAGATAGTTGATTGCGAGGCTATGTGGACCGGTCGAATGATTTACGGATGCTCAGGGGACCTACGGTCATTCACTTAAGTTCGGTTAAGACCGAGTAGACACCTCAACCCAGAGAGTAAGACGACGGAGGTTGAGGGGCTGGGGCGAAAGTGTTAGAATACTACACAATGCAAACAACAAATATGTTTTACTGGGATTTACAGTCAGTTGCATTTAGACTAGAGTTTTATATTATAAATAAATGATGTTCGGATACAAGAAAAATTAAATAAAAAGCTTAACCGTAGTACCTTCTCTGTCGTTTTTAATGAAACATGCATTCATATATATATATATATATATATATATATATATATATATATATATATATATATATATATATATGTATATATATATGGCGTATTTCGTATAGAGAAAAACGAGTCGCCTGACGTTTGCACTAGCATGAAACAGACTGTCGTCTCTAAGTGCTGACTTCCATGTCGACTTATTTACATATATATATATATATATATATATATATATATATATATATATATATATATATATATATATAGGTGGCCGAATGATTAGAAACTTAGGATCCTGACCGTGAGGGTCGGCTTTGTATTTTCTTTTACGTTCCGTGTCCCTTTAGGGCGTAGGCGACCGTGACCGCCCCCCACATCTTCCTGTCTCTTGTAGCTCTTAATAAGTTTTGACATTTTTGTTATTTCTCCCAAATCCTGTCTTACTATTCATTTACTTAAGCCCAACAAGTTTGTTACTCGCTCCTTTCCTCTGTCTCTCTTTCCCCCAGTCTGTCTTGTGAGTATCAGATTTTCCAAGCCCTCCTTTCTCATTTCGTTCCCCAGAAATTTCAAGTGCTTCGTCCTGCTGTTAAGTATAAGTTTTACTTTTTTTTCCATTTTCTCTAAAACCTCGTCGTTGCTCATAATGTCGGTCCACGATATCCCCAGCATCCTTCTGTAGAACCACATTTCTGTTGATTCAAGTCTCTTCTTCATCTTTGAAGAGACTGTCCAGCATTTTTTGCCATACAGGAAGCAAATATCACGTAACAGTTCAGTACTCTTTTCTTTGTTTCTAACGAATTTTTTCTGTTTCTTAATACACTGTTTAGCTATCAGAATGCATCTCTGGCTGCCCCGATGCACCTTTGGATTTCAGTATTGCACTTTTCCATCCTCTGTTAAAAAAACAACTTCCCTTAGTCATTTTAATAATCTATACAAATAAAATATTATCCGCATACTGACAAAATTAGTTCCCGTGTAATATGAACCATTTAATTAATTAGTTCCTTTATGCCTACAGTTCTTAAATTGCAGTCTTATTTGTTCAAGCCTTTCATGTGAGACACACAGATACTTTTGCCTATTAGGTGATTGTCTTACGTCAACTCAGTTTTGAAATAGGCTTTGTTGATCTGTTGATAATCTTTTTCTCCTGAGAGATGTTTTCATTTCATTGTTACATTAAATATACAAAATTTTAAATGATACTGAGCAAAAAGTGATTTATATAATACCAGGAGTAATCAATGAATAAGAGATACTCTTGAGTATCTAAAAAATATAAAAAGAATAGATTAATATCATGTAACAGTTCAGTACTCTTTTCTTTGTTTCTAACGAAATTTTTCTGTTTCTTAATACTTTTTAATACTATTTAAAATGTTTGTACTTGTTTTGATTCTAGCATCCCCGATTTGTAATTTGCACTTTGTACTCATTCTTTTGCTTATGACCATGCATTCTGTCTTCTTGTAGTTTATGCTTAGTCCTTTCTTCTTGCTTTCCTTTGCTAACATCTATCGGAGCTTTTGTAGTTTCTTTTCCATGTCTGCTATCAACACTGTGCCATCTGCATAACTTATGTTGTTAAGATTGTGGCTGCCAATCCTGGTAGGACTTCAGATTCTCGCAGAATTGCTTCGCTGTATAGGTTTACTAAATCCGGTGAGAAGACACATCCTTCACTTACACTCCTTTCTATTTCTGTATATCTGTTGAGCTAATTTTCTGCCTGTCGAAAAAAAAACTCTCAATTCCGGAGTCAATCCACTCAGAAATATAGAATGCCGTGCTGGAGGCTCCGCTTGTAGTTAAATAGCAGACTGAGCTTCCCTGAGCCAGTCAAAAACTCTGCAGTCAAAAGCGTGCAGAAGACAGTGGAAAAGAACGAGATTTCCTATGAAATCGTGGCAGTTCACATGTATTAAAAAAAAAAGCTGTGAAAAGTTATGTTTGCCTTTGTCCTAAAAGAACATAACATTTTAAAAATATACGAGACTATAGTTTTCATATAAAAAGAAAGGGACCTGAATCGGCACTATTATTGGTCCCGACCTGGTATTTCTGTTGCTTCAAGTCTCCTCTTCATCTTTGAGATTTCCAGTATTCGTTGTCATATAGGAGGACAGATGTCACGTGACAGTTCAATACCCTTTCTTTGTTTCTAGCGAAATTTTTCTCTCTCTTAATACTCTGCTTAGCTTTTGGGAGGCATCTTTGGCCATCAGCGTCGCATTTTCCGTCCTCTGTTAGAACACTCCCCAGATATTTAAATATTTGTACTTATTTGATTTTAGTATCCTCGATTTGTAATCTGCATTTTGGCCTCATCCTTTTGCTGATGACCATGCATTCTATCTTCTTGTAGATTCTTGTAGACTCCTAATTCCCTCAGAATTGCCTCGCTGTATAGGTTTAATAAATCCGGCGAGAAGACACATCCTTGTCTTACACCGATTTCTATTTTTGTTTATTTGCTGAATTTATTTTATGTCCGTATGCAGACGGTTCGTATCATACCAATGTTGATTTATCAGATAAGTGACTCCTTGATGTTATCAACCCGGAAAATGATTCAAGTATGCGATATCGTTGGGAAATGCCTGAAAACTATACCAGAGTGTTAACCCAAGCCCTGTGAGTGGAGTGGAACTTTCCGGAAACCGTCAATGGCTGTGCTGGCACGAATCCTCGCGGTTTTGGGCCTATTAGATTTGTTCAGCTATTAACCCCTTCAGATTATACGTTTTGTCTCAGAAACTGTGATAATTGCACAGCAGTATAAACCACAATTTGGCCCAATAGCTTCTGTAGAACTGTGTCACAGCAAGTGTCTGCAACAGAAATTAGCTAACCACTCTAGCAGATATATATATATATATATATATATATATATATATATATATATATATATATATATATATATATATATATATATACTAGAGAAAACATGACTCATATAGAGAGTGGCAATAAAGTCACTGAAGAGTTGGTTGCAATAACAATTAAAACAGAGCAATTAATCAAAATTCAGAAATTTATTAGTGAAATGGTTCTGTCCTTGAGGACATATGGCACAGGGGATAAAGGCGTTGGTTAGATCGAGTGACAGGACCCAAAGAGTGTGAGTTCAATACCCGGTTAAGGCAGTGGAGAACTTTCAGAGGGAAAAATTTACAGGAGATAACTGATAACTGACATCCATTAAAACATGGCACGTGGAACTGGAACAGTCTACCCCAGTAAGCGAAATAAAGGGTTCAATTCGACATTCTAACCACCTGAAGAAAGCCGGAGCGTACAACGGCCGAAACGTTGTAATAAATATGGCGACAAAGATGAGGACAATAGTCCGAGTAATGTAAATAATGAAATGGTTCTAGTTCATTCTGATTTTGCTCTCAACGAAATTCAAGATGTATTTACAGACTTAAGCCGTCGGAACCATTTGTGTCGTGACATTGGTCGAAGCGTTCTTTCGTGTTGTAGAGAATGCATTGAAACTTGTGGATTGCAGTTCGAACAGCATCGGTAATTAATTTACGGTTGTTTACCATAGCATTTTATTGTTATTAAGCAGAATTAACCAGAACCATTTTAATAATAAATTTATGGATTCTTGATTAATTGCTTTGTCTCAATTGTTATTGTAAAGAACTGTATAGTGACTTTATTGCAAGCCTGTATATATATATATATATATATATATATATATATATATATATATATATATATATATATATATATATATATATATAAGCAAATATGTGGATGTAGATCCGACGGTATGATGAAAAATATGGAAAAGACAAAACAAAATCCGAATATGCAAGTTTACTGTTTTAATGTTGTTTTACTGTCGACGTCAGACGTTTCGGTCTAGTAGACCATCTTCAGGACATGGTTATTAGAAACATACTTAGGATTAGACGATAGACATAAAACTAGTCAGAAACAGAAAAACTGAAATTCTAAAGTCAGCGTTCCCTTTTTTGGGATTCGGCCACGTTGGCGTCGCGCGGACGATGCTGCGAAAACACGCTCCCAAGAAAGAGACTTTATCTTAAATGAAAAAGAGGAATTCTATTTGAATCTAAAGCTTATAAGTACGTTTTTCAAGCATTAATATTGCCAGGAAAGGGGAGATGTTAAAGAATCCGGGTCTAGTATTTACCGTACGTGAAGTGGATATTATGCCTGCCTCATAAACCCCCCCTCTCTCTCTCTCTCTCTCTCTCTATCTATCTATCTATGTATTTATATACATATATATATATATATATATATATATATATATATATATATATATATATATAAAAGTAAACATTGAAGTTTACACTCAGAGGCGACAGTAGGCCCGACGATTGCGTTTAGCATGAAACAGTCTGTCGCTTCCGAGTGTTGACTTCAATGTTCACATCTATATATATATTTACATACGCTCTATCTCTGATATTGAGCACTTTATCCCATAAATATAGCACACCTTAAAACTATATTTCTTTACATATGTTTATATATATATATATATATATATATATATATATATATATATATATATATATATATATATATATTCAAACATAGACTTATAATTATGTAAGATAGATTCTGGCAAGAATTGTCCAGTACGACACAGAGAACCAACTTTCCTAGCATCCGAGCTAGCAATTGATACAATATAATATTTCCACTGTTATCGAAAAACATTAGTCACAACGAGTCACTCTATACTTTTTTACCAGGGAATAACATTCTACTTTTTTACCAGAGAATAACATTCAACTTTTTACCAGCGAATAAGATTCGACTTTTTTACCAGCGAATAACTTTCTAATTTTTTACCAGCGAATATAATTCGACTTTTTTTACCAGCGAATAACATTCTACTTTTTTGACAGCGAATTACATTCTACTTTTTTACCAGCGAATAACATTCTACTTTTTTACAAGCGAATAAGATTCTACTCTTTTTACCAGCGAATAATATTCTACTTTTTTACCAGCGAATAACATTCTACTTTTTTGCCAGCGAATAACATTCTACTTTTTACCAGCGAATGACTTTCTACTTTTTATACCAGCGAATAAGATTCTACCTTTTTACAAACGAATAAGATTCTACTTTTTACCAGCGAATGACTTTCTACTTTTTTACCAGCGAATATGATTCTACTTTTTTTTACCAGCGAATAATATTCTACTTTTTTACCAGCGAATAACATTCTACTTTTTTGCCAGCGAATAACATTCTACTTTTTACCAGCGAATAACATTCTACTTTTTATACCAGCGAATAACTTCCTACTTTTTTGCCAGCGAATAAGATTCGACTTTTTACCAGCGAATAACTTTCTACATTTTTATACCAGCGAATAACATTCTACTTTTTTACCAGCGAATAACATTCTACTTTTTTACCAGCGAATAACATTCTATTTTTTTGCCAGCGAATAACTTGATACTTTTTTACCATCGAATAACTTCCTACTTTTTTTACCAGCGAATAAGATTCTATCTTTTTACAAACGAATAAGATTCTACTTTTTACCAGCGAATGACTTTCTACTTTTTTACCAGAGAATATGATTCTACTTTTTTTTTACCAGCGAATAAGATTCTACTTTTTTTACCAGCGAATAAGTTTCCACTTTTTTTACCAGCGAATGACATTCTACATTTTTTACCAGCGAATAACATTCTATGTAGTAAGGGATATATTATGACTGAAATGAATTGATTTCTACATTTAGGTCACACAAAAAAAAGTAAAAGAAAAGAAAAAGTGACCGTGCATCGTGGACAGATAGTTGGGCTGTGTAGAGCGATACGAAAGTAAACGAACCTTTCGAAAAGAGGGAAGAGTAAGGCAAAGAGAAATAGAGAGGACATGAGAATTCATTTCGGAGACAATTGACAAAAATGAATATCGTTTGAATTATTCATTCGGCGAAATGAAATTGGCTCTTGCGACGGGTTTGATTTATGATGGGTAAACAAATGTCCTCTTGTGGGGAGGAAGGAAGGAAGCGGAAGAGGCGGCCACAATGACTTGCTCAAACGATGAAGTCATCAGATCACACGATAATTACGCCATTCGCTTGCCGTCAAGAAAAAAGGTATTGGTCATTTATTTATTATATTTGACGCATTTGGACGTGCAGGAAAACGAAATTTTGCCCGAATATTGTAGCATCCTATAAAATCACCACGAAACAATTTCGATTATATATATATATATATATATATATATATATATATATATATATGTGTGTGTGTGTGTGTGTGTGTGTGTGTGTGTGTGTGAGTGTGTGCGTGCGTGTGCGCGTGTGTGAATGTCAGTGTATCACTGTGTCGCACTTTTCCAACTTTACACCCAGAGGCCGTAGTCCAACGTATCATACCATATTGGAGGACACCTCGGTGTGGTGTAATGGTTAGCAAGCATGTCTCGCTATATCAGTTACGACTGAAAAGTGAGTTCGTGCCTCACTAGGTTCTCCATACTTTCGGCATTGTGCCACATCTAAGCTACGCTTAGAAAAAAGCCATAATAGGGCACACTGAGGCGGTGAAATTGTTAGTAAGCTTGTCTCGCTAGAACAATTACGACTGAATAGTGAGTTCGATCCTCGCTGGGTGCCCCATACTGTCGTCGTGCCACATCTAAGCTACGCTTGGAAAATCACTATCATACCATTTTGGAATCAGGCCGACTCCGTGAATCAAATATTAAAAACATTTCGGACCGGATCCGGACCTGGAATTTTGGATTCCGAAGTTTTCATTACTGCGATTGTTTTCGGCGATTTTTTTTTACGTGCAACGAATTTTTTTTTCTTTTTTTTTTTTTTTGTACGATAACAATTTTTATAACTTGGAAATAAATTTGGGAATTATCAAAATTAATTGCGAAATCCAGCGTAAGTCACCCATGAAGTAAAAAATAAATGTTTGTACGTAAAATAAAGACCTAGGTACAACGAACTGTCTTTAAATTAAGTGGCGACAGAAGAATTATAGTTGAACTTTTAAAAGGTAAGATTAAATACTAATGCAATACTTAAATGCAGCGATCAATTTTGAGTTCTTCTGTAGTTTATTGTTGCCTATCGCATCTACTCCTCCCTACTTAATGTAATGAAAGTCCAATGAAGAACCCTCTGCAGGAGCTAGCTTAAATGCCGCCAGATAGATAGATAGATAGATATGAAAAGATAAGTAATTAGTACTAGTGATGTACGGAAAAGTAAGTAATATATATGTAAGATATGGAGGAATATGAATGAAAAGATAGATAGATAGATAGATAGATAGATAGATAGATAGAATTATATAACTGTTTCGTATTTTCAAATTATTACTAAATTTTCATCCTCTTACAAGTTATTCTGACTAGTCTCCTTATCCATGTTGCTTCAGTCCGACTAATTCAATAACTCATGGAATAATGAAAAAGATTCACCCTAAAGTTCAGATAGCACTATTATTTTATTAAGACTTAATATGACTACTTTTTTTTCTAATGATATTAAGACACATTTGAACTTAATTTCATATTCTTTTAAATATCTCGGAATATTAACTGAAGAGAGACAGTTTATCTATAACACCGTGTCTGTCTGAACGAAACCCAAATGTTGGACATAACTTTATGGATATTTATTCATTGCATTGTCGTTACACTGTTAGTGATGCCATCTCTCACGATGCTGTGCGCGTACAAGACCGTGTTTTCTCCTCATATTTTCAAGAGATCTGCATTATAGTTTATGATTTAAAGTTGAATAACAGGACTTTGATCCTTGGTAACTTTGATCTGTCAGAGGTCTGTGATTGTCGAGAGCTCTCCGCTTGACAAAACTACAATTGCGATGAGATGACGCATCTTAAATCAAACGGTTGTCTTGATTTCCAGCTGACTCTCTGATCCGTTGATTGAAGCTCAAGAATCTACAGTTTCAACTTTATTTTGTTTTATGCTAACAGCAAATAATAACAACAGCATATGCAGATCAATGACATAATAAATAAACCGGATTAAATAAACACTGCGTCATGTTCCTTAATCTTTTCTTTTTCGTTCTCTTTCTTTCCTTTTCTTTTTTTTCTTTTTATTTCCTTTTCCTTTTCTTCTTTTTATTTCATCTATTTTGTTCTTTTGCTCCTTTTTTACTTTTTCCTTTTATTTTTTTATTTTTTCTATTTTTTCTTTCTTTTTCTATTTTTTAAAATATTTTCTTCCATTTTGTCTTTTTCTTTCTCTTTTTCTTCTCTTTCTACCGTCTATTTTTTTTTTCTTTTGCTTTTTGGCTTTTTCTTTGCTTTTTGTTTTTTTTATCCTTTTCATTTTTCTTTCTTGACTTTTTCTTTCTTTTGTCTTCTCGATTCATTACTTTGCTTCGTTTTCCCTTTTTCCCCTTTTTCGTTTCTTTATTTTTTTTCTTTTTTCTTTCTTTTTCTCCTCTTTCCATTTTGCTTTTTTCTCCTCTTTTATTTTCTTTTTGCTTCTTCTTATCCCTCCTTTTCTTTTTTCTTCACTCTTTCTTTTTCTTTTCTGCCTCTTCTTTTTTCTATTTCTTGTTTTTTGTTTGCTTCTTCTTTTCTTCTCTTGTAAATCGGAATAACTTCTCTGTTGTAAAGCTATGATCGCCAACATCCTTAAAGAATCTGTATATATATATATATATATATATATATATATATATATATATATATATATATATATATATATAATAGAAATATATTCTCACTATAGATATGCCAGTCACCAAATGGAATCAACTTATGAATTGCAAATCCATTAATTCCAGCTAGTCGAGAGGAACGGGATAATACTACATGAAATGATAATTGTTGTAACCTAGAAAACGTTACTTAATGAGGAATAAACAAAAAACGGAGGTTGTAAAATAAATGGTAATCTTTATAACATCAATAAAGTACAATACTCGCCAGCGGTGTGAAGTAGGTAAACCACTTCTAGTGGTTGACTACTTAGACAGCATATCCTTCCCACTTACAATAGCGTCCAACGTATTTATGAGGATTGTGACATACCCATTACTGCTCAAATGTACGTTATATAACAATAATGTTAACCCAATTATACAAATCCATATATATATATATACAGGGTGTCCCAAAATAATGTATACACTCTTTAAATATTAATAGTTAATAATACATTTTTTATATGGATGAAAATATGCCAAACAGATGGATTGGAAGAAGAGGGACATTTGAAGACCCACCTAGATCACCAGATTTGACACCCTTGGATTTCTTTTTGTGGGGGTTTCTAAAAGACAAGGTTTACAACAGGAAACCTGAAACAATTGCTAAAATGAGAGTAGCAATTGAAGAAGAATGTTCTCAAATACCAGAGGAAATGATACTGGACGTTTGTAGGTCTATTTATTCAAAATATGAAAAGTGTATAGAACAGAACGGCAAGCAGTTTGAGTACTTGATATGAACTCATCATTATATGAACATTCTGACATTGCCCGAAGTAGCTTTTATCTTATTAATGTTAATTTTCTTTTTTTTTTTTTTTTTGTATATTTTACTCTCAAATTCTTTAAATGTGTATTCTTTCTCTTGCATTGATCTTATTTACTAATCAAAATACATAAATTGAATAAGTTATGACGATTCAAAGAGTGTATACATTATTTTGGGACACTGTATATATATATGTGTGTGTTTGCGCGCGTGCGTGTGGGTTTATCAGTTCGATTTTATTGTAAATATTACAAATGAAGATACTAGTGCTTATAAAAATATTTAATAACCTCTATTGATTCCTACAATTCCAAGTTTATAGATGCCACTTTTAAAAACTTCTTTATGTTTTGTTGCAATATTCGAGACCAACGACTGTTCAACCTCTCCTTTTGATGTCAACCATCGGCCATCCAAATGGTTCTGTAAACTCATAAACAAGTGACACTTAGAAAGAGTGAAACCGAGAGAATATGGAGGATCAAGTATTTTTTCCCGACCGTGCTCTTCTCATAGATCTTTAGCCAATCGTGCGGCGTGAGGACGGGAATTATCGTGATGGAGGATTGTTCCCTTTCTGTTGACTAAAGATAGAGTTTTCTGTCCAAAGCTGCTTTCAAATGACGATGGTTTTGGCAGTAAAAATCAGCGCTAATTGTTTGATGATTGTCTAAAAGTTTCAACCCACCATACTCTCAACACGATCTTCTTTGGATGGAATTGTCTACTCGATTGTTGAGAAGGTCTATCTCCGCGACTAAGCCGTGACGATGGCGCTTAACATTATGGTAAACGGTCCATTCCTGATCTCCAGTTACAAACCTGTCGACAAAGTGCTCTTGAAGTTCGTTTGTAGGTAATGACTAGCAAAAATAGATAGGTTGTGGGCGATCCTCTGGAGACAGGTCGTGAGGGACCCATTTGCCAACGAGAAACCTTTTCAATTCGCGTAGGGCTCTCGTAAGACTAACATGAAATTTCTCACAGAGTTCCCTAGACGTATTAGCAGGATTTTCTGTATCAGCAGCTTCCAAATTCTCTGAAACGAGTCATTTTGAATGATCCTCTCTTGGCTCGTTCTCCAACAGTTCGTAATGGATGGTTCCTTGAATAACCCGCCATACGCTCAACATGATCATCTTTGGCTGAAGTACTTCTTTCGTTTGTGGAGAAGATCAATCTCCTTGACTGAGCCACTGACAACGGCGCTTAACATTATGGTAAAGGGGTCATGTCTTATCTCCAGTTACAAACCTGTCACAAAAAGGGCCCTTGAAGGTGATGTGTAAGCAATGACTAGCAACAATCGATACGTTGTTGGCGATCCTCTGGAGACGGGACATACGGGACTCATTTGCCAACCACTGAAAACTTTTCAATCCTTTTCAATTCGCGTAGCGCTCTCGTAAGGCTAACATTAAATTTCTCACAGAGTTCTCTAAAAGTAGTGGCTTGTTCTCCAACAGTTCATAATGGATGATTCCTTGAATAATCCACCATACACTCAACATGATCTTCTTTGGATGGAGTACTCTCGGTTGTTGAGAAGGTCTGTCTACTCGACTGAGCCACTGGCGACGGCGCTTAACATTATGGTAAAAGGTCCATCTCTCATCTCCAGTTTCAAACCTGCCGAAAAAGTGCCCTTGAAGTTATTATGTAAGCAATGACAAGCAACAATCGACACATTGTTGGCGATCCTCTGGAGATGGTTCATGCGCGACCCATTTGCCAACAACTGAAACCTTTCTAATCATTTTCAATTCGCTTAGGACCCTTATGGTTAACATTAAATTTCTCACTGACTTCCCTAACCGTAACGGCAGTATTTCCTTTAGCAACAGATTCTAAATCCTCTAAATCGTCCTTTTGAACGATCCTACTTTGGCTCGTTTTCTAGACCTTTAAGAAACTCATGTTGCACAACATTTCTAACGTGTTCTTTAGTTGTGACCAAAAAAAGGAGTCGACCCTAGCCGGGATCATCGAGTCAATGCGAACGATCGTTTTCCTTAGTTGCACAGTATTTGCTACGCCGGGCCTACATACAGTTTTAAGTTCAAAGTTTTCTTCCTTCCAGACCTGTTGCTACCCAGGGCTATAGAAACCAGTCTATCCTACTATTTACCCATAGCTAGGAGGAAAAGAGTTAGATTAATACCTTTCCAAATATTATTAACACGTAAGTGAAACATAGGGGCAAAGTATTGTCAAAAATTAATGCAAACATTGCTAACAGAATAGCGCTATTGTGTAAATACAGGGTGTCACAAAAAAATGCACTCACACTTTGAATGATGAGTAAACCTTTATTTATGAACATAGAGTGAAATAGAATAGCTTCGAATACAGAAGACAAATGTAATTGAAGAATCATGTTCGCAAATGTTCAAATTGATGACCAAAAGAGAAAAAAAAGCATGTTAGAGACAGTTAAAGTGTGAGTACACTTTTTTGAGACACCCTGTATATTGCTAAATATTTTACTACAGAAATGCATTGAAAATACAGAAATTCTTCGCGGCATTACTGAGAGAATAAAGCTATTATAGAAAAATGTAACAGCATTGTTACTGGTTTTTGTTATGGTAAATTACCCATACACGGTTGGACTCTTCCAAGTTACAATTTAAAGCAGGTACTGCTTTTGTACAGCTTAAATCCCAACAGTCAGCTCGGACAAAGGTGTCTTGTCGTGTAATGGGTAGCAAGCTTGTCGCGCTAGAACTATTACGACTGAGTGAGTTCGATCCTCACTGGGTGCCCCATACTTTCGGCCTTGTGCCACATCTGAGCTACGCTTGGAAAATCACTATGGTCAGTCCCGGCCGCTCGCGGTCGGTACTGATCGTTCGTTTCTCGGCTTCAAGGCTAAGATGACGGTGTAGTATCTGTTCTCAGATTACTCGCTGGACGATCGCCTATGGGGCTGAGATTCGATCTTTGATACAGGCCGGTCGCAGGGATTCGTCCCTGCGCTGGTAGTATCGCAGCTACGTCTGGCTATGACCAGCTTTGACAAGCTATGACCAGCTAAAGACCAGCTAAAGACCAGCTATGACTAGCTATGACCAGCTAAAGATCAGCTTGGACAAGCTAAGACCAGCTAAAGCCAAAGTACTGCGGCCCGGGTGAAAACTCGGGTCAATTCCCCCTCCCTTACACGGATGGACTCTTCCAAGTTACAATTTCCCACGTTAAACCCCGACCTTGTGTCACAACCTGACCCTGTGGGAGGTCAAGTAAATCAACAGTCAGCTCGGACAATTCGAACTTGACATTCTTGCTCGTTTGTATATTATTGTATCACCGATTTTTGTTAATATATTTGTTAACTCAAATCCACTCTTGTGTCTTTATTCTGGCCCAAACAAGGCCACAACAGTTTTGCTATAGAAATAAATTACAAATAAGGAGAAAAAAAATTAATTACCCTGCAAGTATTACTGGGGAATGATGGTTAATAATTTTCCTGACGTAGAGAACTATACTACCAGTTGACCCTAGTTTTGTGAGAGAAAAGGGACAGGCGGAACTGTTTGGAAGACATCAATGGAAGTTAAAAATTCTCGTGAATTTGAGCGTGCTGGCCGACTTCAAACTGTTGATCCCGCCAGATTGTGCGATATCGCCTGGAGACTTCATCTAAGGCCTTCTCAACATAGTTGCAGTGTAACCACAGGTAGACTCTGTAGGTTTTGGACCACACACAAACGTGCCCGAGCGAGAGGCTACAACAGAGTTTAGCTAGCCACTCCAGCAGTCTCCATGATCTCTCTTGAGGCTTACGAAACCGGTCTTGGAAAACACCTTGCGGGATTGGGGATAGCTAGAATTCTAATTAATTGAGCCTCATACAGACTGATGCATCTTCAGAGAGAAGTGAGTTTAGGCCCCGATTTTATGCTTCTGAGACATAGGATCAAAAACAAATGCTTAGACGAAAGGCGACGTTAATTCTGGAGCCTTTGACCTGGTCAATTCATTACAGCTAAACTTGATCACCAATGTTCACGCTATAAAAATAATGCCTAGCAACGGTCAACTGATTAATTTAATAATGTTTGAGACGGCTTTTTATCTGTGAACTTGGTGCTTATGGAACCCGTTATAGCGCGATGAGAATCGATTATACAATTATGTCAAAGCTTTCATCTAATAAAGAAAGTTTTGTGCATGTGTTCAGTCAAAATCCTGAAAATTAATTAAATATATATAAAGTGTTTTGCCGATCTGCACAAATAGTACAGAACGATACTAACATGGCGACCAAGATGTGTGTCTTATTTTCCCTTGAGTTGACTTAAGCTCTCTTTTAAACAATATAATTTACATATTTAATATGAAATTAAAAAAAAAATGTTGCAATTCATTTCCAGGCGATTCTTTTGGGAACTTTATAAACGAGAGACTGTTTCAAAGATCGTTTTTATGATTAAATTGCTTACTTGTTCAAATAAATTCATTTACCGCCCTGAAAAAAGAAAGTTGCAACGACCGTAGCATTTTGATCACGGTTCATGCGTAAAGAGAAATAAACAGTGTATAAAGGGAAACGGTGTAGATAGGTCCGCCTATCGTCCGTTTCCCACACCTCCCCGGATTTTTTAGCAGGAGTAGAGGTTTATTCCTTGTTTCCTGTTTAGGATTGAGTTTCCGGTTCCTTCTAGATTCTACTGCAACTCTATACTCCTAATGCCATATTGGGTATGACGATAAACTACATCCACGTCTTGAGTAAGACGATAAACTACGTCCAACAGCAAGGCCCCTGATCAGGAGGTTTTGAGGAGCGTGGAACCACCTCTTAATTGCTGGTGTTTCCAGGTCCACCCTGACCCAGGGTGGTATCACCTGTTAGGGTTCAAACTATGGGCAAATAGTTAACCCTTAAACTGGGGTAAAAACACTATGAAAGTGTAAAATAGGTTTTAATAACAGCAATAACGTTTTTGAGGAAATATTATTACCAGCTATACATTTTTTTTTAAATTACCAGCTATACATTTTTGAAAGAAAAAATATTACCAGCAATAAAAATTGTCGGTATTAAATAATCGATTGTGGTTGAACAAACCAACCATCTATACTCCTAATATCTCCGTCTAAACTCTCTTACTATTTATTTATTTTTATTTTTTGTTCCACAGTCGTAGATAGGTCCATACTCCTTCCCAGTTTTTTGAACAGGAGTAGAGGTTTATCCCTTGTTTCTTGTTTTGGAATGGATTCCGGTTCTTTCTAAAGTCTGCCTTCACTCTATACGTTTGAATTGTTGTCTTTCCTCTGTCACTCCCAGTAACCTTATTACGTCTTAGTGGCTTTATCTCCTCGCTTGGGGTGAACTGATTTTTAAAAAAAGTAATGTTGATATTTTTAATAGGATATTTTGAAACTCTAATAAATATTACACACACACACACACACACACACACACACACACACATATATATATATATATATATATATATATATATATATATACTAGCAGGCTTCGTCCTCTCGTTATCGCTTCGCAAAGTAAGATATATTCAGTACTTGGAATCTTTGCAACAAAAATTTTAAATGAACATTTCATTCATAAATTGGCTTCTTATAGTTAAGGAAAGTTTTACAAATAGATGCCAACTTGTTCAAGGCCAAGTAAAATTTCAAACACTTTTCTGCACTATACAAGACTATATTCTTAAACAGAACTATTTTTTGATGTAGAAATCAAAACAATCCTTGAATAAAAGAACACTAATGAAGGACAGTCAATTAATTAAATAAACTTTTTAAAAATCAATATTTAAATTAGTTAAACCTGAAGAGTGATATCACCTAGAAGTAGATAACATATAATACAGATATTGAGCTTTCGCGCGTAAATTAGTAATTACTATTAAGTAATTTATACATTATTTATCATCTCTCAGTTGCGTCTCTGTCCTTGGACAGAGTGCGTTCAGGGGCTTCTCTGTCAAAGAACAGAGGGGCAACTGAGAAAATAATACTGAGAGGTGCCTAGCCCTGGGGGACAACTGCCCGAGGCCGCGCCCTCCCATTGCACAAGAGGGAGGGATCGGTACTCGCACCGAGGCCAGCGCAACCGACAGTTGCGGGGGCTGTGGGCAAATTTTGTCACTGCCCGGGTGCACTCGCTCGGGTCCCCACTTTAAAAAGACCTTGTGTCACGTCTCATTCTCGTGGGGGAATGAGTAAACACCGTGCAAGTTACTATAAAGTCAAGCTTGGGCTTTTTTAATCTCAGAATTCGTGGGAGAATTGTGCTCCAATTTCGCATTTATTCATATAGATTCCCTAATATAGGTTTTACTTAATTAGCTAATTATGTTTCTCTAACTCTTCAAATGTTGAATGTATAACTAATTCTAATTTCTATTTTCCCATCTTTACACTATATTAACTTTATCTTATAAATTGTCCTCTGTTCTGTCACCCATGAAAAAATTAATTGTTTGTACGGAAAATAAGGATTTACGTACATCAAATCATCTTTAAATTAAGTGGCAGCAGAAGAATTATCGTTGAACTTTTAAAAGGTAAGCTTAAACATTAATTCAATACTTAAATGTAGCAATCAGTTTTGAGTTCTTCTGTGGTTTATTGATGCCTATTGCATCTACTCCTCTCTAGCTATTGCGATGATGGCCAAACCAAGTGTCCTCCACAGGAGCTAGATTAAATGCCGCCATATCGGACTATTTATAATAAAACGTGCACTGCAATTTGCATACAAAAAGAAAATAAGAGTTAAACCTCTTGAAATATGAAAGCAACGATAATGGCTACTATAATATATTAATATAGATTTTTAACCTCGCATAATCTGGCAACCTCGAATCTGAGCTCAATGAAAATCGTTACTTGCGCCTAACTTTTTTGAAGTGCCAAGTCCTTCGTTAAGGCCGATAATAGAATCAGCGAGTAATTTGACACTGGCGAAAATCTGAACGCTGTACACATCTAAAAGAAATTAAACTTTTCGCATGACTTCAGACACTCTTCTTTTGTTGATTTAATTGTTCTTCCTTATCTTATATCAAAAGGGCTTCCGCATAGTCTTGCTATTGTCTTTACTTTCTTTTTCTTCTGCGCTAATTCACGTGAAGACAAGGTTTTCATTGGTCCAAAGAAAATTTCACATGGGCTTGCGAATTTGTTTTCGTCTTTTTTAACCCACCGACCAATCTCTGTGAAGTCAAGGAAATTCATTGACCAAAGAAAATTTTACATAGGCTCGTGAATTATTTTCCTCTGCTCGCTCGAATTTGAAGGGGGTAAGTAAACGGAGTGGTTATTATTGTTTCGTACTCATTACAAACCATGACATTTTTCCCAGTCACTGGAAAATCAAAACATCACTTTGTCCTGTTTACAGTAATAGTTGATTGATTGATTGGTTTATTTGTTTAACGGCATATCAACAGCTTATGGGTCATTTAATAACGAAATTTAATATTCTTGAGAGCATTGAAGTAATAAAAAAATATGATACATGTTATTCTGTATTCACAGTTGAATTCATGGTAGATGATACTCAGCTTTTGTACATATGCATTGAACTCATAATTACTACAGGATACCGCACAAAAAAACATGAAATTTATAAATTTTCTATATGATGAAAAAAATTAACTAATATATAAAAAATAACTATATATTTTACGATATGAATGAATTACAAAATTAACTAACATAATTTTTTGTAATCATTTGTTGTTCCAGGATGCCGCACTTATCAAATTGAAAGCACTATATTTGACCTCACCTGACGGACTGCTCTTCGTGGCCAAGTTGGTTAAGGTGTACCTAGCTTAACGTTAGCTTCCTCTGTCTGTCCTGAGGGACGTAGGTTCAAATTCTGCCGGAGAATGCAAATTTTTCTTTAATAAGATCTCTCGAACATTCAGGTCGGTAGACGAAAATAAATATACTGTTTAATAAATAAACGGAACGCCTACTCAAATACGAGTATCCACTAAAATAACATTTAAAGTGATAATATTATATATATATATATATATATATATATATATATATATATATATATATATATATATATATATATATATATATATTCGGTTGAGCTCTATTTCGGTTGAGCTCTTTGGTTTGAGGTGTGAGTTTGTAAACAGTGACTATTTAAGCTAATATAGCATGACTCTTCGGCAGAATTGAGTCACTGTCAGTCACTGTGTGTTTATCTAAATCTAAAAATAAAAACACGCTAAAATTCACCTTCATCCCTGCCATGAGCCGACGGCTTAGTGGTAGAAGTTCCGACCTACTGCCAATTCAGTCGCGTTTCGATCCTAGCTAGAGGCAACCGGACGTCTAGCCACACTGATGAGCTGTGAAACCGCGAAACAGTCTGTGTGTGGATGACAACAAAAATAAATATATATATATATATATAATCCCTTCTTTAAAATCCTACAACAACGGCTCTAATACAGGTATAGATAAAACAAACAAGGACACCGATATTCGCCAAGCCTGGACTTTGATAAGCTAGGGTGATTAATTTGATTTATGATACCCACTTATCTTCAGAAATCTCAAGACATTTTCCTTTCTTTTGTCTTTTTGTCTTTCTTTCATTTAAACTGAGGAAGCCAAAGAAGGCATAAGCTTCTTCGGTGAAACGCGTCTTAAATAAAATTTTCTACTTTGTCTTATCGTCTTCACCTTTGTTTTGAATACTCCAGGGTACCCCACAAAAATCAGGAAATTTTAGATTTACTATATAATGAAAAAAAAATTAACTAACATATAAAAAAAATCAACTATATATTTTACTATATGAATGAACTAAAAAAAATTAACTAACATATAATTTTTTTTTAACTATTTGTTCCAGATTGCAGCAGTTATCAAATTGTCGATGTTAAGTGATTGTTCTCTTTAAGAAAGAACATCCAACTTGGGGACTGAAAAATGCCAAGAAATTTTGCCTGTGTTCTTTCGTTTGAACACCACATCTAACAGTTGGGTTTTTGTTCTGTTTTAAGCTACTAAATTTCTGTCTATTACATTTTTTTACAAATAACTGTAACAAAAATTCCAACAATTAAATAAACTGTACCAAATTTCCCGCAGTCCTGGTTATGGCGATAAAATATATCCATGCCCTGGGTAAGACGATAAACTACATCCGACAGCAAGGCCTCTTATCAGGAGGTTTTTTTTAGAAGCGTGGAACCACCTTTTAATTATTGCTGTTCTTAGTTCCACCCTGACGCGGGGTGGTATCACCATATATGGTTCCAGCTTAAACCTCAAATTGAGGTCAAAACACTATGAAAGTGTAAAAATAGGTTTTAATATCAGCAATACAATTTTTGTAAAAAAAAATTAGTAGTCAGTCAGTTATGTGCTATGCCTGTTACACGCCTAGGCGATCATGTATCTTTCGATACATAACTAACGAGACAGATTTTTTTTCTGCGGTACATCTGTTGCCATCAAAGGCTATAGAATTCGGTCTGTCCTGCTATTTACCCATAACGGCGGGGAGAAGAAAAGCATTTATACATTTCCCAAGGGTATTAGCACGTAAGTAGTGACAATACATTTTTGAAAATAAAAAAAATAGCAGCAATAAAATACGAACCTATTATAAAAATCTTGTCGGCATTACATTAACCATTGAGGGGTTAATATGCCGTAAAACAAAATAAACTAAACCAAACTAAAGCAAAGAATACATATTCTATTCATACGAACCTATCCTAAAAATATTGTTGGCATTAAATAACCCATTGAGGACGATATGCCGTAAAACAAAATAAACTAAACCAAACTAAGCAAAGAATACATATTCTATTCATACGAATCTATCCTAAAAATCTTGTCGGCATTAAATAACCCATTGAGGTTCATAAGCCCTAAAACAAAGCAAAGCAAATTTCCTGATTTGTTTTGTGGGACACCCTGTCTATCACAAAATTCACAAACCAACGCTTTAACCTACTTATTTATATTCGCGGTTGTTTGTGAGAAAGCGAATGCAACGACCTCGGCTAGAACTTGAACTAGACACACCGATAAGAAGTCGTCCGTTTATCTAGCGAGTCTGAGGCAGCTCTCTGATTGGTCAAAATTCAGTCCTTTGGTGAGACTGGATTCGCCCATCCAGGGTGCAGGACTGGGCGGTGGTATATGAAAGCCGGGCGCTGATAACAATACGTTATGCGCACAAGTCATTAACTTATAAGGATTTACGCCCAATATGCGGTTATAGTAATAAAAACTACGACAGATAAATTCACAGCCTTTAAATTGTCTGTGAAATGACCTCTCAAAATATTCAACTTAAATGCCGTTCAGGGGTTGGTGATGATTTTCAAATAATATAGGATTAATTAAATACATAACTGAAATCAATATAGAGGCTAATGACGATATTTAGACCTTCCTAAAAAATGAGCTAATTTAATGTCTTCCCCCTACACACTCTTTCCCACGGACGTAACGTCATTAAGTCTATCGTTACTCTCTTGCTATTTCCATGGCAATTGCTCAGACGAGCTCCATTGTTTAGTTCCCCCAGTTCGGACCTTCACAGCTAGGACCTTCACAGCTAGGACTTGCTATGCCACTTCCACTGAGTCGAATCAGCCTGATTTCCTCTGTATTCCCAATATGAGAAAAGTCCATTCAGTATTTTCCCAAGAATTATCACTTTATGGAACAGACTCCCGCCTGGATTCTTTCCGAAAGACTACAATTTTAACCTCTTCAAGTCGAGGCTCAATCCTTATTTATTCTCATAATCTTCATTTTCAACCATCTTCTATTTCATTTATATCTCACGCCTCGTTCACCATAACCATTTCAATAGTAACGCTTTAACGTGGGTATATGTTCGAGGCTTGTATTTAGTGAACTTTAATAACAAAGGACAAAATTTGGAGGTATTCATGATGGATTACCTCCTGAAAGGACACGGCATTTTAAGTAAGGTGTTTATCATAAAAGTGCACTGCAAATGGCTTCTTCATAAAAAGGGCATTCTTTCTAACATAATGAGTTGCAAATAAATGTAAAATGGATGCCGAAATCTTTATTTTGTCGTTAAGTCGTAAGAAGAGAAAACATCCATTGATATGGATGACGTAAAAGTCACGAAAAATTCTAAAAAGGTTTTTGAAAGCCTAACGAATTAATATTCGTTTATTTTGTTTTGCTTTTTCAAACGAAATAAATAAAGGTGAGATAGCATTGAATAATGCATGTACAAAGGTGAGATAAATATAAATGATGCATGCTTAAAAGTGTGATAAACTTGAATAATGTATGTATAAGGGAGAAAAGATTTTCCTTGTGTCCAAGTCTTTTTTTCATCTGTGAGGAGATTGTCCAGTATTCACTTCCATATAGGAGGGTTGAGGCCACAGAACATTTCAGCAGTCTTTCCTTATTTTCCCTATAAATCTCAAATGTTTCTGATGTCAAGTATTAATGTTCTATTTGTTTCCATTTTTTCTAAAGCTTCGTCATTACACTCGTTTCAACACCCTTCTTTAGAACCACATTTCCATTGCATCCAAGTCTCTTCTTCATCTGTGAGGAGATTGTCCAGTATTCACTGTCATATAGGAGGGCTGAGCTTACAGAACATTTCATCAGTTTTCTTTACATCTAATGAAATGTTCCTGTCTCTTCATGCCTTGCTCACCCTTTAGAAGGCTTCGCTTTCGGTTTTCGGTGTCACATTTAAAACCTTTGTGATGTCAACGAACACTCGTTGCCACTTTCGTAATGCTCGTTGTAGTAGAGACTTTGTAATCGCAGAAACAACTATAGTACGCCGTTGAACAATGCTGGTGTCAAACGCCTTCGAATATCACTCGCACTAATAGTACTTGATCGATAGTACTCGCTCGAATAGTAATCCGTATAGTGATCTGAATAGAGAAATAGTATAGTGAATACAGTAGCGAATAGCGACTAGTATAGTATAGAGCATAGACTAGAAAAACGCCCCGAATCATAATAAAGGTTAGAATAGAAATAGCGATCAATTAGACGTCACGCGACTTCCTACTCATGCGTTTCGTCTATGGTCACATGGTGTACTTAATTCAATAATGGGATCGCCCGTGTTTGCTTCACTGGCGATCTATGTTCAAACTCAAGTGTCGGCAGCGACACTTTATTCCTATATAACAAAATCACTACCTAATAATAAAATGTTCGTAGTTGTTTGATTCTGACATCTCCCAATTTGTCGCTCGCATCTTGCGATGTTCTTATTCAAGATGATCTTCGCCCTCTCTAATCTTAATGTTTATTCTTTCCTTTCCTTTACCATCCTGTTTCTCTAGTTTCCTTTCTGTGTCTGCTATCAACACTATGTATATCTTGAGATTGCTGAGATTGTTTCGGCCAACCATAAATCCTGGTAAAGCTTCTAGTTCTCGCAGGATCGCCTCGTTGTAGAGGTTGAAGAAGTCCGGCGAGAAGACACTTCCTTGTCTTACGCTTATTTTCTATTTTTGTAGATATACTGAGTGTAACAGCAAAATTGTCCAATTATTAGATTAAGCTTTGAACCGTTGTACCTTAGAAATGATTAAAGATATCTTTCTGGAATTCTTCGAGGTATTTATAACATGATTGGACTCTACCTATTTGCAACATGATTGAACTATACATGTCCATCATTAATTAATCATAGCTATGAATCGGCATCTCATGAAGTATTGAAATATAGTAAACATTGTAAACATAGTAAACAGTGACTATTACGGCTAATAATGCAAGACTCTTCGGTAAATCGAATCGAGTTCTCTCAGTCACTGTGTGTTTATCTAAAAATAAATACGCCTAAATTCACCTTCTTCTCTGCCGTGCGCCAACGGCTTCAGGGTAAATTTCCGACTGACGCGAATTCAGCTGGTTTTCGATTCTAGCCAGAGGCAACCGGACGTCTAGCCACACTGATGAACTGTGATACAGCGAAACAGTCTGTCTGTGGATGACAATATATATATATATATATATATATATATATATATATATATATATATATTATTCTAGGATCATTTTTCAACTTATTCAAGATGATCTACGCTCTCTCTAACCTTCTAACTTTCTGTCTTGGAGTAACAAGGTGCCTCACACGTTTCACGTACGATTTCATTTTCAAGTCTTTTTTCACTGCACTTTGATTGACATAGCTGAAACTCTTTTAACGAACTTTGAAAATGGAAGCCAGAGTATGAATGTCGGTACCATTACTGACGACCTGAATTATCTTTTTCGGCTCAGTTGGAAAGACATAGTGTGGCTGGGACAAATGATTTCAACCCGTTATCTTTTTGGCTGAATAACTCAAAATGTTTTCAGTAATTCTTACAACAAATGGTGTCAAGACTGCAACAGGTATATGGTTCTACAGAATGTTAATAAACAACGATTAATTAATAATAATAACCACAGTACGTCACAAAGAACTACTTCAACTACTAGGTAAGCTTGAATTATTTGTGAAGGATATTAGAATAATCCAGAACTTATACTGGGACTGAACTACCTGCATACGGATAGAAAATTAATTCAATAAATGCGCAAAAATAGAAAGGTGTGTAAGACAAGGATGCATCTTCTCACCGGACATATTCAACTTACCCAGTCAGGCGATTCTGAGAGAATTAGAAGTCCTACTAGGATTCATTATTGGAAGTCTCAATCTTAACATAAGATACGCAGATTACACAGTGTCGATAGCAGATATAGAAAGGAAACTACAAGAACTTCTACGAAATGGCAGTGAAAGAAAGCGAGAAGATAGGACTAAACGTCAATTGCAAGTAGACAGAATGCATGGTTGTCAGCATATGATGAGGATATGAGGCTGGGAGAATTTGATACATTTAAGGCAAGAGCTACGAACAGAAACAACGAGTAACCTGTTTAGTGAGCTGGTGCGAAGAAAGAGTGAGAAGAAGAGGCGAGAAGAAGGCGCGAGAAGAAGATGCAAGAATAAGAAGGAGCAAGAAGAATCGAAAAGAAGAAGCGAGAAGAAGAAGAAGAAGAAGAAGAAGAAGAAGAAGAAGAAGAAGAAGAAGAAGAAGAAGAAGAAGAAGAAACATTTCTTGAACCCTTTCATATCCACAGTAGATCGTTTTGTATGCACTGGTATTCATGGTGTTAAAAATGAGGTCATCTTTCCAAAAATTTCCTTAAGTCTTTTCGACCGCCTGTCAAACACACAGTTTCAGGCCATCCGAGGTTTGGTCCCCGGCTAATTTGCAGACCTTTGCGGTCTGGTTGATGCCACGGGCAGCTGGCCATCTTTCTAAACTTGATCTGTGACCGCGCCAAAGCAAACTGTCTATTCGCACATGAGTTTGCTGCCATCTGTCAGGGGAGGTAATTGATGTCCTTCTCCATCCAACCCGCTTTATTTCCGTTGACATTTATTTTTATTCTTATTTTCTTTCTTTTCTTCTATTTTCTTCTTCTTCTTCTTCTTCTTCTTCTTCTTCTTCTTCTTCTTCTTCTTCTTCTTCTTCTTCTTTTTTTAAAAATATTCTCGTCGGGCCATTTACGCGAGCCGCTGCTCTCTTCCTGCTTCGTCACCGAGATACGGACGGAGTATCAAACTCTTTGACCTTCAGGACTTCCCTCCCACACGAATCTCCGATCTTCGATTGGACAGTGACTAATGAGCGCTTTGAAATATTTGTAGGAAACTTGTTTTGCCTAATTTATTGACCTTCGCTACACCCGCCTCCACTGCTGCCCGCTGTCTCATTCGTTCGTTGACGAACAGACAGACGTATTTATGGCCTCTGTTTTCTCGTGACGGTTTTGTCTGTGCGTGACGAGAAACGACTTCAGTTGCAAAAGCATTCGTCTTGTGAAACGAATTGGCAGGGAAGCAACATCGAAGGACCTCAATTTAAGATATTCTGGTACGAATAGCCTGAAAAGGAATGGGTCCTGTCAGGCTAGAATGCCCTAAACACCCCCTCCTGCAGCTACTGCTACAGTACATTCAGTGTTCTCAATGTCTCATGGGACTGTTAATTCCGATTGTATGAGTATTAACTCTCTATGTTTATACTCATACGATTAGGGGCAATGACAGTATTGCTATTAGAATCTTTGCGTAGGATTCTCAGAGATGGTCCCGACTATCTCTGGGAGTAAGTAGCAATTCCAGAGATATTACACACAATGTACCACCACAGAAACGCGATGTCTAAGGTTTAAAAATAATCTTTCAAAAATAACAGAACTGAAAATATTTCCACACGTGACAGTATTTGACGTAATTTTCAGTTGACAATATGACTTCAATAGCGTTTTCTAAATTCTTCCAGTTGCTAAGGACATTTTGTTTTGTTAGTTACTTTGTTTTAATAAATTCATTTTGTTTTGGTCTTGAAAAAGTCCACATTGGTACGAAACGCGTTGGATAATATTACAGTTTTCCTATTGTCTTTTACATATATATATATATATATATATATATATATATATATATATATATATATATATATATATATATATATATCACAGCAATAAACGTATGAAGCTTGATATTACTAGACATATTATTTGCCTCTAGCTCCGTGAGGAAATGAAAAAAGGACAGGGATCAAGGCAACAGAAGATGGCGATTGAAGTGGCATTTAAATTTCTGAAGATCGTAGTTATCAGGGAAGCAAGGAAGTTCCAGTGCTGTGAAGTGTGAGGAAATAAACAGTTGGAGTAAAATTGGCGGTTACATTTAACTATTTCAAAAGTAAATGGGTGGGACCTAGATGCCAACCTAGTAACACGCTTAAATTCATGTAGTGGCGCACCAGAAGAAAAAAAAAGCTCGTCAGAGTAGTAGCCGTTGAAAATGTTTGAGGGAAAAGACACAGGGAAACCACATAACATCTGTGAGAAAGTGTGGGAATTTGAGAAGCCATTACAGATCCTTCTTTGCAAGGACGAATGGTAGATTTGTACATGTGTAAGATGAACTCTGACGAGAAATACCTTTTGACACGACACAGTGAACCAACTTTCCTTGCAGTAGATGCAGCTATTGATTCAATGTAGTTATTCTACTTCAAGTCAGTTGAATAGACGAGGCCAAAAAGGCCCAGTGAGACGCTGGTCGCGGAGACGAGCATCACCCATGCTGATGAGGAGGGGTGGAGATGAACGCTTCTCTATGATGGTTAAATGAGAGCAGTTTAGTTTTGGAGACATTAAAATTTACAAGCTATTTCCTGCCCCAGTCCACCACAGATTGGAGAAGAGACTTAAAGCGACGAAATTATGGTTCTTGAAAAGTGTGCTGAAAATCATGTGAGTGTAACGACGAAGTTTTAAGAACAATGAAAACTAAAAAGGACATTTATACTTCAAATCAGAAAGACATTTGAAATTTCCAAGGTGGATTGAAGAAAAAACCCTCACATGACATATTGAAAGAGCAAGCGAGACATAGGAAAACGACGAATAAACTACTTAAGAAACTAGTGAAAATGAATGATAGGATAGGGATTTGGAGCGTACAGTAAAAATAAAAATAAAACATTACTAAGAATACACAGGACAGGAAGGATATATAGAACCTCGATCGCCCGCATACTGAAGCGACACGGTAGATTGAAGACGATGAAAAGGAATAATGAATTTTGAGGGCGTCACACTTGTAGTTTTATATATGGCTTTATGATATACTAAATCAAGCCTATATATTATCATCCTTTACGATTTGAGTGAGAAACGTTTCTGAGATATCTACAGCCACAGCACGAGCCGTGTCGCTCTAATCTAAGCCTTGATAGACATATATTCAGTAATAACCATTAACAAATCGGTGGCTGAACAAGAGAAGTGAAAATCATTTTCTTTATCCGAAAGAGGGCCGTGCGATCTTTTGAGTTGACTGGTTCGCCTATAGTCCGGTTCACAACCGGTCTTTTGAACAGGAGTAGAGCTTTATACCTTGTTTCCTCTTTGGGATTGGGTTTCCGGTTCCTTCTAAAATCTATTTCAACTCTATACGTCTAACGTCTCCGCCTAACCTCTGAAATTTTGTTTATAATTTATTCACCTTATTCCATCGGCAGGTTCGCCTATCATCAGGTTCGCACTCCTCCCCGGTCTTTTGAATAATAGTAGAGGTTTACCCCATGTTTCGCGTTTAGGATTGTACTTACGGTTCTTTCTAAAGACTTTTCATTATCTTTCACTCCCAATAGCCCCTTGCGTCTAACTGGCATTATTGCAAATGTGAATTGATTTTTTTAAGCATTATTTTAACACGATACTGGTGTAGAGTAGAAATGGAAGGTCTCATTAGATAATGACAGACACTGGAGGACATAAGTTACCTGCTCCGGTGTTATATAAACAGTTGAGTGATCAGGGCCCTTCTGTATTTGCATAACGCTGGTACGAGAATAAAGTATTTGAGAATTATTACTACCATTGCCGTTGTGGTTATTTTTACATGGTACTGTGAACAGGATCTGGTGAATAAGTGAAACTATCTTAACAAAATAAGACATGGCATCTGCACCAGGCGGAACCCTTGATTTGATTGCTCAACTCATGCAACAAATGATAGAGCTACAGAGGGAAACTATCGCTCTTCAGAGGACCGAAACCCCTAACGCGCAAAATACACTTGAGTCCGAGTCAGCTTTTAATATAACACTGGATGAGGCAACTTATGTCCGCCGGTGTCTGACTGTGAAAGTCCCCCTTAGCTAATTCCTTTTCTACAACAAGAAAGAGGTGAAAATATTTTAAATTGGTGCTATTATATACAGGGAGCCCAGTAAAAAAAAGTGGCAAATATATTATCACAGTTTTATTTTTCAATTGACCTTGAATAACCTTGAATAAATTTTCTTGAATATTCATGACCTTGAATACTCATTCGACTCTCGAGGAATTACTTAACTCTGATTGGTTCATTCATGATTGATTAATTTCTGCTCGATCTTGTGACTCATCATTTAAAGGTTATTTGCAGACGACTTTGATCTTTAGTTCTGCCCTTCTCGTATAGCTAAACAACTCACTGATTTTGAGCGCCAAGTTATCGTACTTTTCAAAGAAGAACATCCGACGCGGGGATTGACGAAATATGGAGAAATCTTTCCGGAATTTTTTAGTCCCATAAGTCGTCCCATGTTTTTAACATTTGTCTCATGTCTCTCTGTATTTACTGCTTTTTACTGGGCACGCTGTGTTTTTTTTTTAAATTGTTTAGGCTGGTAATAGAACGATCAATTTAAAATAAATGTACATAGCATCTGGAGTGCTTAATCGATAGTAATATATATATATATATATATATATATATAATGCGAACAAATGATTCTTTCTTAGTGCGTTTGTGTCGAAACATAAAAAAAAAAACTAGCCAGGAATATATTCCTATCCACTTTAGCTCGACACAAATCTTTTGTCGACGACATAAAAGCGTAGAATTGTTTTTGGAAATTAATTCTTGGATCTGTGCTAATTCACTCGAAATAATGTAATGTTACTTATTGCAAATATTAATTCACCCCAAGAATTTATAAATCACTTTTTTTTGTTTTTGTTTTTTTCATTTTTGGCAGTCTTTTAAAATTATAAATTTTAAATCAAATTGTTTAGTTTATCTCGCAATAATTCCAACACACAGAATGAAAAAAATACCAAAATTCACATTTCGTAGAGTGCGGATGATACTCGAGGTATTTACAATGAATGTTTTAAAATTTAAAAGAAAAAAATCTGTTTGGATTGTCTATCGGTGAGAGCGATTGCAGAAGACCTCACACTCAGAAATAGCGCAACCGAGTCGATTGGAAAGGTCACCGACATCGGAGTGGAATGGTAGGGCCTTGCTCTGGAGAAATTTGATGTTTGAATTTTAGCAAATATAAATTCTTTTTATTTTGGGGAGAATTAACAGAAAAGTTCCTAATTCTTTTTTATATGACTTGAAAAAACAAACTATGATGCTCTCGTTTGAATGTTTCTTAATTTTAACCATTTCTTTATTCCATATAAGATTATCTACAGACATTAAGAGATAACCTCAGAAATATAATGCGTAAGGTAATAATTCTAAACTAAGGCTTATTAACTTAGCGCTCGCCCATAGCGAGAGATGTCATCTGGAAAGTAAACAATTCCTTTTGCTGTTAAGCATTCTGACACATTTTGAACCCTCTGAAGCGTACACTTCTCCTGTGATTGCTGTAACACGAAATACATGAGCAATTCCGCCATCTTCTTTTATATGCCCTTCCTCTTCAGGACGTCGGCGATCCTGCCTCTTCACAATTTCCTGTCTTTTGTCTCCCCGGAATCGATCCACCAAATCTATAAATCGACCATTCGCCCTTGCATGGAGTATTGCTGCCATATATGGTCTGGAGCCCCTGTTGTTTGCCTCAGGGTTCTTGATAAGATCCAGAGACGGATATGCAATGTAATTGGCCAGGATCTGTCATCTCGTCTGCAGTCGCTCTCTCACAGACGCGACGTTGCCTCGCTCTGTCTTTTTTACAAATACTTTCACGGTAATTGCTCCGAAGAGCTGCTTTCGCTAGTTCCTAGGCCTCATGAATTTAAACGTCCTACGAGGCTGGCAGCCCGTTCCCACCCCTTCACCGTTGAAACTGTTAGATGTAGACGTCTCTTCTACTCCAATAGCTTCATGTCTCGCACATCTCGCCTGTGGAACTCCCTTCCTTATTCCTGTTTCCCTGACAAATACAATCTCCAACTATTTAAGTGTAACGTCAATCGACATCTCCAGTTGCCTTGATCTATCCACTTCCCTTCTCCACATCCTTTCACCTTTCATTCCTATCTTCTCTCGCTCCAAATCTTCTGTAACCCCCTTGCCTTGATCGATCCACTATCTTTCTCCACACCCTCTCCTTTACCACTCCTATCTGCTCTTCCTCCAAACCTTCTGTAACCCCTTGCGTGCTAATAGCCTCCAGCCTTGCTTGGGGTGATAAGCTTAAAAAAACAAACCCTTAGCAAATTTTGTCTTTTTGCAATCTCTCTCAAACTCTGGTCTGTCATCAATTTACAAAAGCCTGTGAGGACTTCGACGTGCTGTAATTGTTAACAACCTTGTCTCGCTAGATCAGTTACGTCTGAAGAGTTCGATCTTCCACTGGGTGCTCCACACATTCGGCCATGTGCCACATCTAAGCTACGCTTAGAAAATCACCCTTCAAACAAGCTCATTAGATAGGTTGTCCGCTGTCGCTCTCTCTTGTCTTACACTTGTCCTGACTGTGTCAACGTTTCCAAGCCTTCTTTCCTCATTAGACACCCTAAAAAAATGACCGCTGTCTCTTTCTGATGTCAAGTATAAGCGTCCGTTTTGTTGCCATTTTCACTAAGACTGCGTCATGACGCAATTCCAGCACACAACTAATATTACTAGATATTAGGTTGTGTCACAAATAATTTTCTGTTTTTGCTTATCAACTTTATTCTTCAAAGAAATAGTGTACATTTTTAATCTATTTATTGTTTGCAATGACTCCGGGTATTAGTGATTATTAATGATTATTAAGGGTACTAATGGGGTGGGAATTAATAACATGAAATTAGAGTGCATAAAATGTACAACTATAAAAGGTATGGTGTGTGTAAATATGTTCTCAGTGTCTCTTTTCTTCAAAAATCAGTGCTTACTTGGTTTGGTTCCGAGAATTTCGTTTGTGAGGATGCCTTTGAAATTGTCTGTTTTCGATCTTCCGGAGTGCTGGTAGACGTCTGTTTCTACTGACTACTTGTCTACTAGCCTACTGACTACTGCTATAGGGTACCCTAGTCTTCTCTACTCTACTGACCTTCTTGTGGCGGAAGGGTCGTTTTTATAATGATGAGGGTAGGATGATGAAATATCGTTCTTTTCTATCATCTCTGATGGCGAGGTTATTTTTAGAATGATGAAATATCATTATTCTGGACGATCACAGCTTCTTGCCATTTATCAGGCAGAATCTTCGATTACTTGCGAGAAAAACTCCGCAGGTTTTGATGTCAAATCGTTTTTGACGAACTTTCGAATATCTGGTACCACAATTTCTATAAGAACAGGAATAAATAAAGACTTTCGAATATATGGTTTTCCTTACAGAAAGTAGCCGTCGCCATCAAAGCATTTTGTAGCGATCTAAAAAGTTAATCTGTTCGTGCATTGTCTGCTTCATACGGCGGGTGGAATAGACCTGACCAGCCGATTTAAAAATTCTGTTCCTTCGTTATTCTAGCTGTGTACGGCTTTGAGTTGGTATAGAGAACTTTTTTTTAACCCGCTGTGTGAAATTTCAATGCCATACAAAACTAAGTTATTAACAACTTACAAAGTTATTCAGTTGACAGAACTAATTTCAACACGGAACCTCAAATGCAGTCCAAGCTCCAAGCTCAATTTCTGATAAAAGTTTCCCGAATAGTTCCATTTAGCTGTAAATTACATGCTTAAATCGAAAATAACAAAGAAATTTTGATGAAATCTACCGTTTTGGAGTTATCGACAATAAAAGTTCGGACTCTTTCGCGTCGCGGTGGGTGAAGTTGAAATTAATTCTACGGCCCAATTATTCTTAACTGCCACGTATGATTAGTTGCTAGGATGATACATTCGTCACTACAATTGGTTGTCAAAAAACGGAAATTAATTATGAAACAATCTAATTTTATTTCTAATTATTTATTCTCAGTTTACGCTCAGCAGGAGCTTCTACATAGCCAGGCAGCTGTTTGGTACTTTGACTTTATGAATTTAAGCGCAGTTAAAGACTGGCAGCTAGGTCTCATAATTTCACTGTTGATATTGCCAGTTGTAAACTAATAGCTTCCTCTCCTGCACTCTTTGCTTGTGGAACTTCCTTTCGGCTCCTTGCATCAAGGAATTCAAAATTTAAATCTATCATCATCTTTTATCTCCTCAAATCCTGTTCTTTTATTGTCCTCTCCATGTCTTTCTATTATAACTTCCTATTGTAAGGTTTATTTTTATAACACACACTCATGCTTAGTATAACGTGATTTGTTAAAGTATTCTCTATATATAATGCTTGTATAGTTAGTATGAAGACTGACTCCAATACAATTGGTAATTACCGAATCCTCCCACAAAGAGGGATGTGGTTTTTTATGTGGGTCGATTTTGAGACTGTAGGCTCAGGCAAAAATTCCACTTAGAACCCACCATACACGCGGTTGGGGTTGTCTACCTCCCCAGATGAAACGGGTGACAGAACTAATTTCAGCTCGGAACTTCAAAAAGATAATTTGTAGTACAGGTACTGTGCTAAATTTCTTATAAAAAATTTTCCAAATAGTTACATTTAGCTGTAAATTACATGCTTGATTCGAAAATAACAAAGAAATTTTGATAAACTCTACCGATTTGGAGTTATCGACAATAAAAGTTCGGACTCTTTCGCGTCGCGGTGGGTGAAGTTGAAATTAATTCTGCAGCCCAATTATTCTTAACTGCCACGTATGAGTAGTAATTAGGATGATACATTCGTCACTACAATTGGTTGTCAAAAACGGAAATGAATTATGAAACAATCTAATATTATTTTTACTTATTTATTCTCAGTTTCCGCTCAGCGTGAGTTTCTACATAGCCAGGCAGCTGTTTGCTTTCGATAGCCTTACAGGGACCTTTTTTTATTATTAAGGATGAATAATCCATTCAAACATTATTCATTACTCTTTTGAGCCAAATACAAGCGCCGTCTGGAACAGTCATGTCGGTGATAATTTTTCTAATAAAATAAGCGTGCCGGTTCAAATACAAATTCTGCGTTTAATCTCTACGCACTTGGACTGATTCAGTGGAAACAGTGTTAACAATGATTGAGCAGTACTAAAAATAAATAAACTAGACGAGATATCCCTAGACAAGTAGGGCGGAGCAAGAATAATTGATCCACGGGGATAAAGGGGTCAGTTTTAAATTCCCTAAAGCTTACCTGGATTGACAGACACCTGAAGAAGACAACGACTGAAACGTCGTATAGTGACCGTAAAGTTAAGAGTATTAGTCTGAATGCATAATAATTTGAATGATGATAAATCCTCGTCACAAAAATTCAGTCGGAAATAATCGTGCCAACTGGACTCTCTGAAGCGTATATTGTTGTTCTGTGATTGCTGTTCCCGGTTGCAGCACGAAATACCCGAGCTTAAGCTGCTGATGCTTCTTTTTTCCATTCTTCTTTTTTCCTTTCTTCTTTTTTATTTCTTCTTCCTTTTCTTCTTTTTTTCTTCTTTTTTCTTCTTTTAATTCTTTTTTCTTCTTCTTTCTTTTTTCTTCTTTTTCCGTTGTTTTTCTTCTTTTTTCTTTCATCTTTTTCCTACTACTTCTTTTTCTTTCCTTTTCCCTTTTTCCTTCTTTTCCTTTTCTCTTTTCTTCTTTTTCCTTTCTTCATTTTCCTACGTCTTCTTTTTCCTTCCTTCTTCCTTTTTCCTTCTTTTCCTTTCCTTTTTCTTCTTTTTCCTTCTTCTTTTTCCTTTCTTCTTCCTTTTTCCTTCTTTCCCATTTCTTTTTCTTCTTTTTTCTTCTTTTTTCTTCTTCTTTTTCCTTTCTTTTTGTTTTTCCTTTCTTCTTCTTTTTCCTTTCTTCTTCCTTTTTCCTTCTTTCTCTTTTCTTTTTCTTCTTTTTTCTTCTTCTTTTTCCTTTCTTTTTGTTTTTCCTTTCTTCTTATTTTTTCCTTTCTCTTCATATTTTTCCGTTCTTCTTCTTATTATTTTTTCCTTTCTTTTCTTATTTTTTCTTTCTTCTTCTTCTTCTTCTTCTTCTTCTTCTTCTTCTTCTTCTTCTTCTTCTTCTTTTTTTCCCTAAATGTACTTTTTAACACAAAATTTGCGACACAAGCAAATTTTAATTCCTGAAATACGGCACAGACAAAAAGTTTGGCAACCTCTGCACTATACAAAGGGAATTCTTTTGCAGAGTTTAAACATCATGCAGATACACAGATAATATTTTTTCTCTAGGAATTAAAATTCATGCCAAAAAATTCAGGGGTCGCCCTACACATGAAGTCGACTTATACACGAACATATACGGTAGATTTTGGATCGAGACATTATTTGGGGAAGTTTTTTCATGACATAATTTTTGCAGAGTGGCATTCATGACACGTCCCTCAAGCGACAACTTTTTGTTTGAATTGCACAATATTGATTATTTTTTAGCCCAGCAAGGGTTGACATCACGTAAAAGATGGTATCCTAACTAATTTGAGTATTGTTTAGGGAGGCTGGAATCTGATTGATCATTACTACCGCGTCATGAGTTCGATTCGCACTGAGTGCTCCATACGAAATTCGACACTAAATAATCCAACAAGGATTGACATGCCTAAAAATCAAACGCACCTAACTATATAAGGTAATGGTTAACGTGTTTAGTCTGACTGACTATTACTACTGAGTAGCGAGTTTGAGTTTCACTAGGTGCCACATACAAAATTCGACTTTAAATAACCTAAGAAGGATCATTATGTCTTAAAATCAACTGACCTCATTAATCTAAACATTATGCAAAAATCTAACACTAATTAGATTCAACACAAATATTCAATTCATTCCCATCGTCCATTGCTCTCTGTCTTTTACAAGACGCAAGCACGAGTGGCTCACTTCAAATTGACAGCCTCTTCAAGCTCGTTTGGGCAGTACGGTCACTGAATTCAGATTTACTACATACTGTCGTATTCTAAGGTCTGCTTCTCTTGTTTTTGTTTCCGGTTTCAATTCGTACAGGTGACAAACTCTCTAAATCTGCCATGATAATTTTAGTCGTCACTACGCCAGTTAAAATATTTTCAAGGCTATCTTTTCTTTTCTTTCAATCATCTCACCACAAGCAAGGCAATAAAGCCATTAAGATCCAATAAGTTACTGAGTGTTAGAGGATATGAGAAAGAAAAAAAAACACTATTAAGGAGAAAGAATAATGAAATAACAGGAATTACATTTAAATTTGTCCCTCCTGCCTTTATTGGGCCCTATGAGTGTCAGATTTTCTAAGCCCTCTTTCCTCGTCATGTGCCCTACACATTGCTCGAAAGTATCACTTCTAGTGTCTTATCAAATAGAATGTAGGTTCTACATTCAACACCATCACTTGATAAGACACCAGAAATGTTGAAACAAAATGGCTATTTTTGTAGTGATGTTATATGTTTATGTTATAATTTTTGAACACACACACATATATATATATATATATATATATATATATATATATATATATATATATATATATATATATATAGAGAGAGAGAGAGAGAGAGATAGAGAGAGAGAGAGATACGTTATTTTTATAGATACAAATATCTAAGTAAATGCTCTGTGTATAATAAACAGTTTTAACTGCATTTACCGGCCTGAATGTCCTAGAAATCTCATAGAAAATATATGTCCTCCAACAAGAATCAAACCTGTATCCTGCCCGGAACCATCATATAGCCTGACGTGCTATACCATTTAGCTACAGAGGAAGCGTATGGTCAGCAAGGTTGAATTACCGTGTTTAAACTACAAATTAGCCATGATTTTTCTGGAACGCTCATATCTTCTCGAAGCGTATGGCATCATTTATTATGAAATGGACTGGTTGTTGATCCGGTTGGTTGATTGGTTGGTTGTTGATCCGGTCGTCCGGATAAAAAGTCTGAAACCCTCTTGACTTGTTTATGTATCTATGTCAGTCTCTTCATATCTATTTATCTATCTCATTCTGTTCCTATGCCCTCGTTCACCGATTGAGCACTATGGCGAAATGGGAATTTTTAACAGCTGCTTCTGCTTTAATGCATCGCTCTTCGTAAGAATCGAGCGCTATGGCGGGCCGTATGGCGTTTAGAAAGCACGTATATATTGCGTTAAAATTTCCTTTTCTTTGCCGTGCGCTAATAGCCTAGGGTAAGAGTGTCTGACTGATATCAAATTGGTTGAGTTTCGATTCTGGCTTGAAGCAATTGGATGTCTAGTCACACTGATGAGCTGCGGCTGGCTATATTCAGTCAACGACGAAATTATTGGTACACCCATCAATTTTAAATATTTTTATCCACTTCTCAGAATCTAATGCCCGTATGATGCCAGATTTTTTATATGCAATAAGCACAAAAAAAGAATATAAAACTCAATTTTCAGAACAATAGGTAATACAATATATTTGACAGGCGAATAATGCAAAATAGGAAAAGACAAAATTATTCGTGCAATATGAAAAATAGAAAAAATTGAATGATCTTCACAATATTAATCTCTCATCTTTATAACTTGCTGAAATCGTCTTCTAAAGTTTTTGATGAGATTTGAACAAGTCTTTTCTGTGATTTTCTTCCATTCTTTAATGGTTGCACGTTCTAATTCCTGAAGGTATATGGTGACCGACCATTTATTCGAACTTCCAATTCTTGCCATAGATTTTCAATAGGATTCAAGTTAGAACTGATTGAAGGCCATAGCATCTGTTTCTGAAGCCAAGCAGTCACTGATTTAGACGTATGTTTGGGATCATTATTTTGCTGGAAAGTAAATTGCCGACCTAGATGAACATTTTGCGCTGATAGTTGTAGATTTCTTCCCGAATTTTGATATAGTCTGCAGATTTCATTTTTCCTCTTATTAAATTGTCCAGTCCCCCTTGAGCTAAAACAACCCCAAAACATCATCAAGCCGCCTCCATGTTTTAATGTTGCCACTCTGTTCTTTGGGAGGAAAGCCTCGCATTTCTTGCGCCAAATCTTCTGTACATCATTATGCCCAAAAAGCTCAATTTTTCTTTTATTATTCCATAGTACTTTTTCCCAAAAGCAACTTTCTTCGTCCAAGAACGTTTGGGCAAAATTAAACCGAGCGACAATGTGACATGTTTTGTGAAGAGGGGTTCGTCATGGTCGGTTTCCATACAAACCATTTCTATTTAAACCACGTTGTATTGTGCGAGTACTTACGCTGATACCCATTGTATCTAAACTTTTTGCGATGTCTTTCAAAACAATTCTTGGGTTTATATTAACCTCGCGACACAGTTTTCGTGCAGTTCTCGGAAACAATTTAGGTTTTCTTCCACGCCCAGGCAATTTCTCTGTCATGCCAAACTGTTTATAACGGACTAGGGATAGCTAACCGGTTTGTAATAGAGCTGTAGCTATTTCCCGACTTGTGGAAGTTAATAATTCTCTGTCTCAAGTCAACACTAAGCCTCTTTGTCTTCCCCATCGTCTTGTTTACGTAAGAATAATAATGGTGACACTCTATGCAGCACCTGATGTTCTTTGCTGGAATTATCACAAATATTCTAATGAATAACTAGTTTAGAAGTCTTCACCGATAAAATTTACTTATACTTACATAAATCAGTCAATTTAAAACGATATTTTCTGCTGTATGAATAATTTTGTCTTTTCCTATTTTGTACAAATCGCCTGTCAAATTTGTTGTATTTGACCTATTGTTGTGAAAATTGAATTTTATATTCCTTTTTTGTGCTTAATAACTTATAAAACCTGGCATCATAAGGATATTAGATTCTGGAAAATGGATAAAAATATTCAAAATTGATGAGTGTACGAATAATTTTGTCGTTGACTGTATGTACACACAATCACACACACACACACATACATATATATATATATATATATATATATATATATATATATATATACATATCTGTGTCTTTATCTATCCTTGTCTGTTTATATCTATCAGTTATTCTATTCATATATATGTCTATTTATTAAGATATATCTTCACTATCTATTCTAGTCTCTTCATGTATGTTTGTTTATCTGTCTGTCGGTCAGTCTATATTACTCTGTTTATCTATATATCCTCTTGTTTGTCTCATACTGTTTATATCTGTATGTCTCTTCGTATCTATCTATATCAGTCTAATTATGTCTATATTTTTATCTATCTCAGTCTGTTCATGCCTCTATCAGTCTGAGTAAGAATCCAAATGCAAATACGAAAACAAATTCCTCCTCCGATACCTACAACCACATCATTACCAACATAGACTAAATAAAATCTTTACTTGGTTTGAAATTTGAAAATTATTCTATAAATAATATTTAGTGTTTTAAATAATAGCAAAAGAAATTCGAACTCAGTACCTTTAATTTCATGAGCCGATAACCTCTACGCAGGCACACACACACACGAAAGCATGAATTCACACATATATGTATGCAGGCAGGTATTTATGTATATGTATATTCAGAAATACTTCAAATTAGCTCAAATCCATATTGTAATCAGAACAAGGGAAGAACAATTTCTTGCCTATATGACTTATTCCAGGTGTGCCCGATGTAAAGTCATATTATCGCACCCCCACCCACTGTCCTAAAAACGTGGCAATACACGCAAATCTTCCATTAGATGCCGCAGCTACTTACGGTGGTTTGAAGTAGGTGGCAAATCGGATGTCAATGTTTGATTCTTACAAAGACCTTGAAACGAAGCAGATGGATCCGACGGTCCACAGAGATTTTGAGCTCCAGAGACGAAGAAAGAAATGAAGAAAGAAAGAAAATACTTCGAAAGTGGCCACTGTAGAATTAAAGGATACTATTAAGTACGGTCGAGATTGTTAGGAAGGAGACACACATAGGCACACACATATGTACGTATATGTATGTATGTATAGATAGATAGATAGATAGATAGATAGATAGATAGATAGATAGAAACAAAATGGGATGTAGATAGATAGATAGATAGATAGATAGATAGATAGATAGATAGATAGATAGATAGATACGAAGGAAATGACACATGATATATACAGGGTGCGATGGGTAAATAGTCGTCTAAATTACACAAAAATGAAAATAACAATGACATCTCATTTTAATAGATATATTTACCAAAATTACGCAAAAATATCTTGAAATTCTAAAATGTAAATTTATTCAATAAAATCGCCATTAGCGTCAACCACAGCATCGAGACGACTTGGGAATCTTCCGCAACTCTTCTGGACGGTCTCCTTGTTTAAGTTGGTGAATGCTGCCATAATCCTTGTCTTCAGTTTATCTTTGGTGTTACAAGGAATTTTATTGCTCTCTCTCTCTCTCTCTATCTATCTATCTATCTATCTATCTATCTCTCTAGCTAGCTAGCTATCTCAACTGTGCCCTACATATAATAATCAAAGGGGTTGTAGTCTGGAGAGTTAGGTGACCAGCTGTAAGGAATGATGTGGTCGCAGAAATTGTCTGATAGATCTGTCTGGGTTCTCCTGCTTGTGTGACATAGTGCAGAGTCATGTTGCCAGACATAGGGTCTTCCAGCAGCCATCCCCTTGACCCAGGGAAACTCTAACTCCTCAAGGCGCTTGATGTAGGCCTCCCTGCTGAGTCTGGGGCCCTCACCAACAAATTATGGAGTTCTTTTCTTGTAAGAACGATCAGAGCGAGTTTGCTGAGCTGCCGTATCTTCGTAATCACAATTAGACTCATCCAACTCTTTCCGAATCCTCTGCGCTGTTCTCAGATTAACATCCAAACACTCTGCAGTGTTCGTATTGGATCTTCCGGCGTAAATGCCAAGCAGTACAACATGCTGTTTCCAAATTTCTAGCCGAGTTAACTGCGTTATAGTGTTCTTTTTCTCACAGACAGTTTTCTAACTGACCTTACAACACTGGGCAGTGGAAAAAATAAAAACAGAAACAATATAAAATGGCAGCAATTTACGCAACATACACTACATATATATTGATATATAATAGGTAGATAAACAGAAAAGAAAGAGTCATATATATGTAAGATAGATAGGAATGTAGGACCCCCCCCACACATATATATATATATATATATATATATATATATGTGTGTGTGTGTGTGTGTGTGTGTGTGTGTGTGTGTGTGTGTGTGTGTGTGTGTGTGTGATTCTCACTTTCGGCCTCGTGCCACATCTGAGTATGTTTCTAATAGCCATGCCCTGAAGATGGTCTACTAGACCGAAACGTCTGACGTCGACAGTAAAACAACATTAAAACAGCAAACTTGCATATTCGGATTTTGTTTTGTCTTTTCCATATTTTTCATCATACCGTCGGATCTACATCCACATATTTGCTTACATATATATATATATAAGCTGACCACTCGTATTCAAGGATACCTGTCTTGCCAATCCATTGTAGACTCTCGCTCAGGCACATTTGTGTTTGTTTATAATGCAACTATGCTGAGCAGACCTTAGTTACAGTTTCTGCGAGAAAGCATGTTATCTACTATCATCAACAATCTGAACAACGCCAACCCGCTCAAACCCTCCGCACGGCTATTGACGGCTCCCAAGTGTTCCGTCTACCCAATTTCACTCACAAAGACTTGGTCAATCCGTGGTATGGAGTTTCAGGATCGTCTCCTTCCAGGCCGATAACATCAGAAAGTCTCCTTCCTGACAAATCAACCGTGGCGAGATTCGAACCCGGGTCTCATGGTGTTGTAGCCTTGTTGGGGCCAGAAATAAAGACACAAAGAGAGGAATTTTGTTAACAAAAATATTAACAGAAAACAGTAATACATATACAAACGAGAAAATGTTCCATTGTCGGACATTAGACAATCGACTACCCCAAATCTGGCGAACAGTTCTGTAGTGGATTTTCTACAGCTAAGAACTTCGGGCCATTTCGAAAAACTACTACTATGAGATAGTAGAATCCGTCTAGCGGGCCCGCAAAGTCCACATATATTCGGGACCATGGTAGGTCCGTTTTAGACCAAGCCCTATATTTGATTGGGGGTACCTTAGCTGCAAAGGCACAGCCTTTTCGGGATTTTACGATGTTTCTGATATCCTTGTCCTTGTTCGGCCAGTACACCTAACTGCGCATAAGGTTTTTTATCCTTGAAATCCGTGGATGGCCGACATGGAACTCTTTCAAAATTCTTTTTTGTAGCGTTGTGGGAATGACGACCCGGTCACTATATAACAGTACTTCGTCGCATATAGAGAAAGTATTTGAAGTCTGTGGGTCATTTTCGCGAATTTTGATTTTGGTTTGCCTGATAAACCTATCGTTTAGAGCTTCTCTTTTGATTTGGTCGCCTTACTGTGTTGCGTAATGTGGTTTTAATTTCTCCTTCTGTTCGAAGAAAAGCAATCACACTATCTTCAAGAGGTTCCCTCCGTTTTGGGATTAATCTGGATAGTCCGTCGGCATGACAATTTTTTTTAAACGGTATGAATTCCATCATGAAGTTATAATTTAAGAGGATTGTTCCCCATCTCCGTAGTCTGTTTGCTGCATGCACAGACAGACCTTGTTTAGAACCGAAAATGGTTAAGTAATGGTTTATGGTCCGTCTGCACTGTAAAGTGTCTACCATGAATGTAGCGAAAATAATCCCTAAAGACTCCTTCTCAATTTGGAAGTAGTTCTTCTCTGCAGGAAGAAGTGTTCTCGACGCGTGAGCAACTGGTTTGTGAGATCCATCTGGCATCTTGTGCAGAATACATGCTCCAATGCCATACGAGCTGGCGTCGCTGGCAACTATAATGTCCAGGTCTGGGTTATAGTGGGTGAGAAACAAGTCCGACGTCAGGACTTATTTTGACGAATGCTTCCTGACATTCAGGTGTCCACTCCCAGTCCTTGTCTTTTTTCAGAAGTTCGTTTAGAGGAGCACTTAAGTTGTGCATATTAGGCATAAACACTTGGTAGTAGTTTGCCAATCCTAAAAAGAACTTTTTAAGGAAGAGGCGTTTTCGGGAGCTGGCACGTCCTTGATTGCAGTTGCCTGTTCTGGGTCTGGTCTTCTGCGATCTTTGTCGATAATGTGCCCAAAGTATTTAATATTCTCCATAAAGAAGTCGCATTTTGATTCTTTCAATCTGAATCCGTACTCCTGAATTCTTGAGAAGACTTCATGAACATGTTCCTTGAGTTGTTCAACATTTTAGCTGTCGTCCAAATATGCAACCGCAAAGTCAAGACCGCTCAGCATAGTGTCCATTAATTGCTGGTAGATTGCCGGCGCGACCTTGATCCCGAAAGGTAGACGTTGGAACTTGTACAAACCACTATGGCTACTGATACATAGCAACTTAGAACTTTCTTCCTCTACCGGTATTTGAATATATGCATCACTGATGTCGATTTAAAAAAAAAAAATTTCCTCCATTTAGTTTCGCGAAAATTTCTTCTGGGCTTGGTAAAGGATAGTGATAGTCTTTGAATACAGCATTAAGCCCCGTCGAGAAATCGGCGCAGACCCGGATCTCCTTTGACTTCTTTTACACATAGACAGTCGGTGAAGCCCATTGACTGTAGTCAATTTTCGACAAGACCCCGCTTCTTTCTAGTCTGTCGAGTTCTTCATTTATTTGTGGTAAAAAGGCGAAAGGCACTTTTTTTTTTTTTCTTAAACACTGGCTAGATGTCATCTTTTAACTCAAATTTTGCCGTCATCTTATTACACCGACCTAGGCCCCCAGAAAAAAACATCCGGAAAAGTTTCTTTTAAATCTTTTATTAAATTTTTTGCCTCGGTGGTCAGTTTTTAGAGTTTTGGGCAAAATGAATTAATTGGCATGTTCCACAACTTAAATTTCTCCATCCAGTTGGCGCCAAATAATGTTTCCTTATTCTTTAATACATACGTTTTTAGTTTTAACATCCTTCCATGCAAAGTTACATCTATGATAAGTTCTCCCTCAAATTTGATTTTCTCCCCTGTCACGGACTTGGCCATTTTATTAGATCTTCTCATAGTTCGTTTTATCAACTTTTTCTAACTGTGTAGATTTATGATTGTCAAATCTGACCCAGAATCCAACTGTAATTTTGATATTTTTTATTTAGGATTTCTACTTGCACGTATTTCCTAATGTTTAACCCACCTTGTTCATCCAATTTTGCGTTTTTTACGCAGCTATTAACCTTTTTTTTAACTCGCTCGGCAGTGTGAGCTCTAGTGCCCGATACGGCTACAAATTAGTTCTTACTCCGGTAAGGGCAGTCCTTATACCAATGTAGTGACCCACAACCGGAACATGGGTTAGAAGGCAAGTTGTCTTGTTTGTTTTTGGACTGGTTTGATTTAGAGGGAGAATAGGATTGTTTTTTTTTCTTTTGGCGTAACTTTCTTATGTGTGCTATGCCAGATTCTCGATGTTTTTCGAATCTTGGCGTACGCTTACGAATCTCTGACAGTCTTCCGCTATTTGTTGGAGAGTAAGATTTGACTTGTTCAGAACTCTACGTCTAATTTAAGCGTCTTTAGATGAAACGAGACCCTGAACAAATATCAAACACTTGAAATTATTCAAACTCGATTCTAACAGTTTAAAATCGTCGCAATGCTTGTTCACGACTGACGCGAATGTAGTGTAATCTTCACTATCCTTTCTGGTTAAATTCATACACTTACATCTTTTATGAAAAAGTGAAGTTTTAGGACTAAAAAGTTGTATAAGAAGTTTAACCGCTTCGGTAAATATAAGTTCGCTTGTTTTACGCGGTAAAATATAGTTCACAAATTTTGTGTGCTCCATGGTGCCTAGTTTTCGAAGTATTAGGCGAACCTTCTTAGAATCTGCCCAATTCGCACAATCTATGGCGTATAAATCCTCGTGCCTTCTAAAATAGGAAGCGAAAGTTATATCCTCGTC